>CM050898.1:4970000-5570000 GCA_027726005.1 Juncus effusus
ATGATATGATATGATATGATATTATAGTATAGTATAGTATGTTATGTTATGTTATGTTATGTTATGTTATGTTATGTTATGTTATGTTATATTATGTTGTCTTATGTTATATTATATCATGTTATATTATGTTGTCTTATGTTATATTATGTTATATTATATTATGCTATGTTATATTATATTTTATTATCTTATATTATATTATATTATATTATATTATATTATATTATATTATTTTATGTTATATTATATTATATTATATTATGATATAATATTATATGATATTATATTATATAATATTATATTATATTATATTATATTATGTCAGGGGAAGTGACTACCTATTGGCATTGATTTTGACTAGTAAAGAAAGGTATTAAGGTAGAGCTTTGACTAGGGAAAAGAGAGGTTGCGAGCAAAGGTGAAGGAAAGAGTACGGAATCCAAAGGACAACTGCTCTAAGACGAAGGCATTCGTTTTATCAAACTACTCGCGTTGGATCTACGAAGAATGGATAAATTCCTATCTCTAGTAAGAAGGGTGAAAATCAAAACAATTCTCGGGTTATTCAATCTAGTATGAAAATGAAATTCTACAAAAATGTTGGTTTTAGAGAGCGCTAGCCTCCTGGCTTCATTGACTCCTCTTTCCCTGATCATGTTTGCCTCCTTAAGAAAGCACTTTAAGGCCTGAAGCAAGCACCTCGGGCACGGTTCCACAAACTACGATCGAGTATTCTGAATCTCCAGTTTGTGAACTCTCAGTCTGATCCTTGCTTCTTTATTCAACACCATGGCAATGAAAGCACTCTACTCCTCGTCTATGTTGACGACATTCTATTTGCTGCTTAGAATCCTACCGCTGTTCATTCTCTGTCATCTCTACACTCAACAGCCAGTTCTCTTGAAAGGATCTTGGCTCCTTGCGGTTCTTTTTGGGTATTTAGGCTACCTCATCACCTTAGGGTCTCCTTCTCCCCCCATCTAAATACATCCTTAATCTTCTTCACCGAAGCAACATGGCTGGTGAAAAATCGTGCAGTACCCCTTATATATTCCACAGTGCCTCTCTCCAAACATCATCTGTACCGCGGCACGGTTGGGCTTTTGCAATATGCCACAGTGACACGGCCCAACATGACCTTTGCGGTCAACCGAGTGTCCCAATTCATGCACTTCCCCTCTCTGACTCACTGGCTGTAATGTTATATTATATTATGTAATGTAATGTAATGTAATGTTATGTTATGTTATGTTATGTTATGTTATGTTATTATGTTATGTTATGTTATGTTATGTTATGTTATGTTATGTTATGTTATATTATATTATATTATATTATATTATATTATATTATATTATATTATATTATGTAATGTTTTATTATGTAATGTTTTATTATATTATGTTATATTATATTATTTTATATTATATTATGTTATATTATATTATATTATATTATGTTATATTATGTTATCTTATATTATGTTATCTTATGTTATATTATATTATATTATATTATGTTATATTATGTTATCTTATATTATGTTGTCTTATGTTATTTTATGTTATATTATATTATGCTATGTTATATTATATTATATTATATTATATTATATTATATTATATTATATTATATTATGTTATATTATATTATATTATATTATGATATAATATTATATGATATTATATTATATAATATAATATTATATTATATTATGTTATATTATATTATGCTATGTTATATTATATTATATTATATTATATTATATTATATTATATTATATTATATTATGTTGTCTTATATTATATTATATTATATTTATTATATTATATTATATTATAATATATTATGTTATATTATATTATGCTATGTTATATTATATTATATTATATTATATTATATTATATTATTTTATGTTATATTATATTATATTATATTATATTATGTAATGTTTTATTATATTATGTTATATTATATTATATTATATTATATTATATTATGTAATGTAATGTAATGTAATGTAATGTAATGTTATTATATTATATTATATTATATTCTATTCTATTCTATTCTATTATATTATAGGGAAAAGCTCATTTTTACATCCCCAACTCTTCAAATAGAGCACTTTTGGTACCTCAACTATTTTTTGGAATACCAGAAATATTCCACATCCTACAAGAGCACTTACGATTTCCCATATCAATCACATACCCGTGTTGTTTGATTTCCCCTTTCGCGTTTGTGACATTTTGCAAAACCTCGTAACCTTCATGACCATTCCAAATTACATGGCAATTTCTATTTAGCTCAATGTTTTTATTTAATTTCTTGCAAATATTAGGGCAAATGTTACCCGGGTAATTCTCACCTTGACGTGCGATTTCTGCAATTCTAGTCATAACCTTGTGTCTAATATCTTCTAACATGGTTATAATTGGTTTATGTCTACAATCCTTTATCCAACTATTAAATGATTCCGACATGTTATTATCAACTATATCACACTTACAACATTCCTTAAAATATGCTCTACACCAATGCTTTGGATGAGTCTTTAGAAGATCATCTGCTGCTTCCACCGATACATCCCGAATAAACCCTATATGCTCTTCATATTGGGGTATGGAAGAAGACCAAGCACACAACCAAAATAAATAATGTAAATTTCCACCACTATGTTTCTTGCCCCAATTGTTAAGTATGTGTTTAGCACACATTCTATGCTCCGCATCAAGCAGGTACTGCTCGATTGCTATTCATAATCCCTATACAAAAATACAAACATAAATAAAGAATGTTGAAAATTAGAAATAATTAATTTAAATAATACAAACGTAAAAAATAAACACATACCTTTTGTTGATCGCTAAGCAAAACCCATTGAGCACCCGATCTCATCTCCAAGTCATGCGACAATAGATCTAAAAACCAACCCCAATTATTCTTACTTTCCACATCTACAACGGCCCAAGCGATACATTTGATCATTAGCGTCTTTTCCAACCGCAGAAAGTATCTCAAATTTTATTAGCCCCTTCGAAAAAGATCCATCTAAACCAACAATTTTTCTACACCCACTAGAAATCCTTTCTTACACGCACCAAAACAAATATAAATTCTATGAAAACGGGGCACTTCATCCCCTTGATTTCGCTTGACATTTATCTGTATAGTATTATCTTTATCCGCTTCTAACAATGCGTGTGCATAATCCCAAATTCTTACATATTCTTCTGTATAACTTCCTAAGTACTTTCTCATTACTTTCAATTTCGCTCTTCTACATTGGCTCACCGTGACATTAACCGCCATCTCTTGCCTTATTACCTTTTGCATTTCAACCGATTTCCATCCCGGATGTGATCTAATTCTCTCTTCATATTTGATAGCAAGAGAAGTTGACGTTAAATAATTACACTTAAAAGAAGGAGCACACGTATGTTCGGAATGAAAAGTTTTAACCATAAAATTGTTGCTTCTATTTCTAAAGAAGCATATATAACCCACGGACATCCGGAAATTTTGCATTTCGCTTGTACTTTCTCTTTCTGACTTTTTACAATTTTAATTTCTTTTACATTTTCCCTTGCATATTTTCTAATCGCATCCCTAAATTCCGGAGCTCCGGGATAATTTTTTCCAAGATGAAATGCGGTACAAATATTTTGTTCGTAAATTGCCGGATATACAATATCCAAGGGTTCATCGTTACACTCATCACAATCACTAGAATATGAAAACTCACTATTACTATTCTCAACATTATTTTCCCAACCTTCTTTTTCACCATCCAATTCAACACCCCAAAATGTCCCAACAAAATCCATATTTTTGTTCATACTCAAGTGTTGGATACACTTCACTCTTGTGAAATTCGAAAACATTTCCCGAACAGAGGAATCGGAATGTAGAATTTGCAAGACATCACTTTCCGGCACCCTAAAATGCAACTTTGAAATATCACGTAAACTCAATTTCTCCTCTATCAAGCATTTAAGGTTGGTGTATGTTAAAACATCTACAAAATCTCCCAATTTATTATCTTGGCCATTAGCATACACCCACTCGGAATTTTTAAATGAAAATGAACCATTATAGAAAATCTTAAAATAACAACCGGTAAACATTTGAGAATTTTCTACAATAAAATTAATAAAAAAAATTAATTAGTTAGGTACATTGAAGGAAAAGAACTAACAAAGTGTAAAAAAAATAAAATAAATAAAATAATTACGTGATGAAGAAGACGAGGGAAGTAAAGAACCTTGCATCTTAAGATCTTGAAGGTACTTGATGATTAGGATTTTGATCCTAATTAAATATTAAAAAAGAACAATTAGGATATAATTGAGATAATTTGATTCATTTAATCAAATCTTAATTAAAAATTAACCATAATGTAAGCACTATATTAGACAAATTTGACCAAAATTATATAAAAAAAATTAACCATAATTGATTATCAATTGACCTAATTGAAACAAAATTTAAACAAATTTCGGTTTAAAAAAAAGCAAAAAAATCAAACTAGGGTTTTGCATTTGGGGAAAAGAAAGAAGAGGAACCTTAGAGGAAGGTGGTGGAGGCGGGGAGGACGTGGCTCCGGCGGTGGCTGAGGCCGGCGCCGGCGGCTTGGATGACCGGCGGCGGAGCAAGGAGAGGAAAGGTTTCTTTTCTTTCTTTCTCTCTTTCTTTCTTTCTCATGTAACAGAGAAGAGGGGGGAAGAAGAGATGGTTTAATTTTTTTTTATTTAAAAGTCCAACTCATCATTTAATATTAATATTTTTGACACATAGGCATGCCACGTCATCAATTAATGGGTGACTGGATACTTAACGGATGGAGGGTGTAGAAATGCTCAAATTAAATAGTTGGGGGTGTAGAAGTGCTTAAAAAATAGCTGAGGTACCAAAAGTGCTCTTTTTGAAGAGTTGGGGGTGTAAAAATGAACTTTTCCCTATATTATATTATATTATATTATATAATGTTATATTATATTATATTATATATGTTATATTATGTTATGTTATATTATATTATATTATATTATATTATGTTATATTATATTATTGGCTAGGAATGAATTTATCGGCTAGGAAATTACATTTTAATTAAAAATAAAAGCAAATAAAATTAAACCTAAGACATCTTCACCCTTGATATAAATAACTAAATCACCACCGTCCATCTTTAACAGCTTTGACTAAAGGGGAGAAAGTGGAAGATGTGTGTTGAAACCGTTTGGTTGGTTTAATACGGCCGAATATTTATTTGGCCCAATTCAATTTTCGTAACCATTTCAATTGAAACATTTGGTCTCTCTGTTATATTCTTCAATAGTTAGTCACTGTATCATGTATTTAATTTTTGTAGTTTTTGAACTTATAAAGTAGTGCATATTTAGTGATCTCTGACTTAATAGAAGAGATTGCATATTTAGTGATCTCTGACTTAATAGAAGAGATTAACGCCTTTACTATTTGTTAAAATGATTATTTTTCTCTTTTATTTTTTAATGGACATATATTTTTATTGATTTATTTATTTTCCTTTTCTTCTTGTTTTCATAAAAGGGAGCTCAAAAAAACACTCCCTTCTAAAATTCCAACTTTCCTTCACCGATCTGCTCTCATTTTTCCAAACATATATAGAAAAAAAATTATATAGAATGATTATTTAAGGGACTTGATGCATAAAATAATGAATATGGATTATTTAAAAGAATATGTGCATAAACCCGCCGTGTTTTGGGCGTGCTCAAACCCATCGCGTTTTCAGATTTCCCGATACAAAAAGAAGATGAATATTTCAAAAACTTAATATTTTGTAATCATAATCAAATATTGTATTCTCCTAATAAAATCTTAATATATAAAAAATGATTTGAATTATCTCTTTATTTTGAACTTCATACTGAGAGATAGATCAATTTACTTTTTCTATTGCTTAAAATTTATTTTCTAAAGAGACGGATCCAATAACAGTATATATAATTTAGTTTCTAATAACAATATATACATAACAATATGTAAAATTTATTTTCTAATAACAGTTTATACATAAAAATTGAAAACAGTATATAAAATAGGAAAATAGTATATAAAAATGAGAAAACAGTATATAAAAGTAAAATAAAAATAAACAAATACATAAAGAATAAATAAGAGTATATAAAATGGCAAAATAATATATAAAATCAGAAAATCGTATATAAAAATAGAAAAACAGTATATCTACAGTGCCATCGTATTTGCACATTTCTCTAAAAATAATTGCACATAAATATATTGCAATAAATTATTTTATTTTTTATTGACAGCAAATTAGAAAACGCTAGAATACACCTTGCAAACGCCAAACTGAAAAGAGTAACAGAGGGAAAATTACTTCAAATAGTAAGAAAAAACAAATGTTTCAAAAAAAAAAATAACAACTAAGAGCCAACGGAATGCGATGCTATTTTTAGCTATATCTGAATTTATGATGAAAATAATAGCTGTCAACAGTTATTGATCCGCGTTTAAGTATTGATTTTTTAGGAATGAATGAAATCACAATTATATATAGAGCTCCTTCTAATCCAATTTATATTCCTCATAATAAACAAAGAAATCAATTATCGATTTTCAATTACAAGCATAATTCCAAGTTCTACGTCCACCGAATTCTTTCCCAACTTCATCACCGAATTGAAAAAAATTGTTTGCTTCCCCGTTTGCTCAAATTTCAATTTGGATGTTTGAGAAAGCTTGTTGCAAATAGTGAGATCAAAACCCAATCAAATTTGCCACATCACCACTCGGTTTGGTGCTTCAAGAACTTTTGTTGTTTGGCGCTAGAGTAAGAATGATGGAAGATTGTGCAAAAGCAAATCAGGTATCTTTTTCCCTTTCAGAAGAAAAAATTGGCTAATTGAGTTTAGTTGTTTTATGAATTTGATTATTTGCATTACGTGTTTCATTCATTTGATTATTTATTTAAGTGTTGAATTTCGGAGGTACATAAACGTAGTGAAAACAAAATTTTCATTCAAAAATAATCCGAATATCTGTGCGTATCAATTAAATCAAAGATTTAATACTTAAAAACATCTTTCGGATTATGTTTAATCTGTGATGCTCAAATCATGCGTGCCGCCCAAGCGTCATTCAATTGGTTATCTTCTAAATCGATTATCCGTCCGTCGAGACCGTATAGGTCGGAAAGTCTCCTACCGCACACGAAACATAGATCTCCATCAAAACTCTTAACATCCCGATCTCAACTTCTTAGGTCGAACAGATCACATGCGCCGAATACACGGACGCCTCTACTAGTATTTACATAGACAAACTTCTTGAAACGGGCAACAAGAACCATATATACTAGTATGCTTGTTCTTCTCTTGCACAAGAAAAACTATTTTCCTCTTCTCATTTTTGTCTCACAAAAAATATCGCACTATTTTGCTTTGTCATACAAAAAGAAAGCACCATTTCATTATTTTGTCATACAAAAGAGAATGAATTATTATGATTGGAAGAGAATAATGTTGTGGTGAATTTTGAACATATCTACATCCTTATATAGAGGTGAAGAGATGTGTTTCTTTACATCTAGAGATGTAATGACATCCTTCATCCTTATCGACATGTTATCATCTATACTCTTCTAGATCACTAGATATTTTGTATCCATAGTCTTTATATATATGTATCACATCTTTTGTGGCAACCTTATGCAACTCATCATATAAGCTGTTAGGATATTTTGCGCCCATTTCAGTTTATTCTTTGTATGTGACCATGTAGGTTCACTTAATGTTGGTAATAGACCTGACGGTATATAATCATGAGCGGACTCTAGCAAAACATCATGACTATCCAAATTAAGTGAATAACGATGATCCGATTTAATTAATTACCAGTCACGTATTCAATCCCTTTGTTACGCGATATCTGTATCCATAATAAGACATATAATGTCATGCTTATATTAATCGATTAATATTTCTTGATCCCAAATTAAACTGGACAAAATAAATGACATTAATAACTCGTATTAATTCATTTGAGCATGGCCATGCATTTCTTCAGTTAGATTCATCAAGAAGTCTAAAGATATCTCTCTCATTTAATGAGATGAACAAATCCCGTCTTGATTGCACTTATCGCTCTACATGATTAATTAGATACTCAATCATAGCGGTTGACCACCCAGTTTAAGGCAGTATTAGATTATGTTAAAATATAACATTACTCATGTTGGGAACCAGGACAACCTCAAGTCAAAAGACTATAAATACATCATATAATAAGAATCACTAATGACGTAAATCATATAGTATTTTTATGATGGGTCAGTCCAATATATGGTCTCTAACATATATTTATGTTAATAACTTGATAACTATTATACATGATCAGTAAAACATGAACATACTAGTGTACAGTTATAGCTTGTCTACAAATATATATTTATTTGTTTCTGTAAGTATATTTATCTTCACAAATATCATATAAATGACCTAGAACGATTTAAAATAATATTCATAACACTTTATAGTTTTATTATCAAAGTCACGTACTTTGATTATATAAAGTTGAATTGCATATAGGTGATCTATTTTAATTATATTAAAATAATTTATACGCACATATAATATAAAAAATATCTTAAAAAAAATATAATATTTGTTAATACAATCCATCAACCTAGGTATATTATATTAAAAGTATTTATACGCACATATTATATTAAAAGTATTTATTTTTAAATAAAAATATATAAATTAAAATTAAAAAATTAATGCATTAAAGTATTATTTGAATTAAAATATTATTTAAAGTTTAAACATTTATTTTTAAATAAAGAATATTTAATTTTAAAAAATAAATAAGCTTATTTTAAAAAATATATATTTATTAAAAAATAAAAAATTATATTTATTTTTTTTGAAGTATTTATTTTTAAATAAATAAACAATTAACCTTGAATTAAGAATTTGCAACAATTTCTCAAAATCAGAAGAAATTGGAATCTGGAGGTAATTTTGAAGCATCTCCTCTTTTTCTTCTGTCAGTTTCTGTACTTCAAATTCCTTGTATTTTTCATTCCATTTTGGGTTTCATCTTCTTTTTGTTTCTTTCCTTTTTTCCTTTTTTCCCTTTATGCGGGGGCTGAGCTGCTAGACTTGCACAAGGGGGTTCAGCTTTGTCAATGGGCCTCACTGGTTATTGAGTTTGCCTTTTAGAAATTATTGGGCTTTTAACTATTTGTTCCTAATCATATAAGATTAAATGAATTTTATAGCTTTGCGCCATGACTCTTTTGGATTTTAGGCAACTGTTACCTCTAGTTGCCTCGAATTATACAGCTTTGGGCCATGAGTCTTTTGGATTCTAGGCAACTGTTACCTCCAGTTGCCTCGTAGAATAGAGCGCAATCGCCTCGAGTTGTGTATAATCCAATCCCCCCTGGTTCGGTTGCACCCACAATCCGTCCACCTTGCATATTATGTCGTTGTCCCCTTTCTGTGATGCGGATTGATGTGTGTCTGTTGTTGTTTTGTGCTTGCTTGTGGCGTTTAAATATGTGCCGTGTATATTTTGGCTTTCTTGCATTCTTATGGCAGTTCTTACACAATGATTTGGGTAGTTTAAGCTGGCCGCCATTGGGAGGGCATTGTTTAGAAGCTGTCATATGAAGGTTTTTTTTTTTTTTTTTTTGATGAAATGTCATATGAAGGTTTTAATTTTTGGCGAGGTTTCCTTTTCTAGCTACCGTTTTCTCCAGAGCGGGTTCGAGTCGAGATGTTCCCGTTTAGTGTTAAACTCTTTTCTTTAGATTTTTGTGTGCTTTCACGGAGAAAATTCCATTAGACGACGGTTCCATATAAGTCTTATCTTCGTCGGCCAGGTTGTACGGTACGATTGGGTTCTGATATGATATTTAGTGCGTCCACGTACACGAATAGTTCAAATTATCAATATCTCACTCATGATTTTGGCCGCATTCTTTTACCTTTATTTACTGTTCATATGTTGATGGATTGTGTGTGGTTTGTGGCTTTGCCAGTTGTCGTGCCAGAGGTGACTGATTGCTAGGCCGGTATTTTCATTTCGTAGTTGTCATCTTATGCGGGGTCGCATAATTCCTCATTGTACTATGAGTTCTGATCTCCAGCCAGAATGATTTGCATTTTGTTATTCTTTTTGTGTGCCATTGTGGGAAATATTTGGCTTTTAGTATCTTTGTCTATAGTTTATTTCCCTGTGCTAGTAATGATCATAGGCTTTATTTCAATAAGGACATGACTGAAATATGATTGGTTTCGAATCCCCCCCCCCCCCCCCCCCCCCGGTCCATCAACACATAGTGATGTATTGTTCCTATATTTTTCTCCATGAAAACCGACGGACACATGCCGTGATGTCACCAAATTGTAAAAACACAAGTACTAGATGTTTCTCTAGAGAACAAAATGCTATTGTACATCATCATTATAACCTTTTTAATTTTTGTTATGTGCTTCAACCTTGTTGAGTGTTCTTGCTAATTTAAAACTTTGGTTAAAGTTACAGAAATTCCACATCCCTTTATTAAAGATACAAAAATATGGTTAACTTATTGTAGTCAATATTGAAAATATTCACGATTAATCTAATTAAACTAATAATTTTGACCATTCTGACAGGTGTTAGTCAGCAGACGCATTGAGGTATTTTCGCGCCGAGCTTTCTTCATATCAACTCTTATGCTAACCGCCTTATACTTTCGTGATGATAGCTATCATATCACAAATAGCAATAATCTCATTAAAGCTTATTATATGATTTCAATTCTCTCAATCTTTTCATCATTAGCAACATATGCTCTTTCGTCCCCAATTCTGACAAAAAGTTCTCTCGTAATAAAACATATAAATAAGCCCAGTTATACGTTATTTCATATATTTAACAAAACAATTGATCTTGAACAGATTGTCAGGTTTCTAGTTCCCCTGTCCACAATTCTTCTCGCGACAAACGAAATAATGCTAGTATTTTTCAAAATTGGGCCGCTTTGTGTCTATATACTTTACATCATCTTTGTGTTGGCAAATACTAGTTTTCTACTCATAATTCTCCCGCGAAATGAACAAATTTCAGACGAAAAAGGTTACATACAGAAACTTGAAAATTCATTAGATTTTTGGGGGTTTGTAAACATTATCTTGTTTTTCTACTTAGCTGCATCGACATTTGGATATGACAAGAGTCTCGTAAAACCCATGGAAGAAAATTACATCGATTGGCCGCTTATCTTCATCGCCATCTTTCTTACTACGTATGTCGGACTTGTTGGCACTTTACCCTCTTTAAGACCATCCCCACTTGTAGAATATCATTTCAACAAGTTAATTTGCTTCGAATTGTGCTTCATCTGCCTTCTTTTGCCGACGCTCTTCGCAATTTTGTTTATTCATATAAAATTTCTTTTTGGCTTTACGATTTTTCCATCAATTTATATATGGAGACTTGTAAAGATAAGAGCCATGCGAAAAAAGGAGTTGTTCCAACTCGGGCCAAAACTCGAGCATGATAATTACAATATAACCACTGCACATTTCAACTATGATTTCATATTATTCATGGCATTATCAGTTTTGTTGGCAATATGGAAAGTAAGTGGTTGGTCGATTGATAATAATAAATATTTCTCGTTTTTCATGGGTTCGGCAATAGCGACGGAAATTTCTAGGAGATTCATGACAATCTTTAATCTGCCGAACTTGGTTTGGGTCGCAGCAGCTTTTAGGAAGATTCGGTTTTGTTCGGTTTTATTTGCCATCTTGGCGGTTTTAAGCTTGCTCGTGCCGACAGTATTTGATTCAATTGGGTCTCTGTTAAACCCGTGCTTCAATTTTATAATTCCGCTGGATTTGTTTTTAATGGACCCTAAATGGAGTTCTGGTCCAAAGCGCTCAATAACTTCAACCTTTGTAATGATGCTACTTATATCTGAATTCATCTCTTTTTTGGTGGTGATCAGCCCATAGGAGAGAATTAGAGTTAGAGAAAAGTTCATTTTTAGTCGCTCATTTCCAAAAAAAAAATTTCAAAAAAAATATTTAAAAATAATTCTCAAAAAAATATGAAAAAAATATTTTTCAGAAAATAGTTTTCCAAAAAATATTTTTCATATTTTTCCAAAAATAAATAAATTTCTAGAATTTTTTTTCCAGAATTTTTTTTTCCAAAGAAATATTTTTCCAAGAAAATACTTTTCAAAAAATAGGAGGGGACCCTATTAGGGTTAGGGTTTGTATTTGGGTGCGCCAATGTTTCTTTGGTGTGTTGTTTTTTTGTTTTAATTTGGTAGAGATAATTATGGAGGGATTATGATGATGATGGTGATTTGTCTGAGTTTGGATTTAATTAAGTAGGAGATTTCTGATTTGATGAGTGTTGTTGATTGCTTGTTTGCTTGTTTTGGTTGATTGTGATTGGTGGGTTGGTTGGTTAAACTTCTAATGTAACAACTGTTGAATGGTGCCATGGCAGACTTTTGTTGTTGTTTCTTGTTTTCGTTTTTATGTTGATTTCTTTTTGTTGTGATATTGAGCTTCATGCGTGTGGTTACAAAAGAAATACTTTTAGAATTTTTTTCAAAAAAGAATATTTTTCAAATAAAAGTTTCAAAAAATAGTCCAAAAAAATTCTTCATAATATATTTTTCAAAAAAGTTTTTTTCCCTAATATTTTGTGCCACGCTATCTTAAAACGTCATGTGGTAATATTATTGTATATATCATGTTGATACTTAACGACCAAATTATCACTTAATGGATGGAATGACTTGACTGAACAAAATAGAAGAGGTGAAGGACTTAATTGAACAAATAGATTAATGACTCAATTGAATATTTGATAAGAGATGAGAGACTAGAAGTTGACTTTTCTCATAGAGTTACAATGATGGAGTGATCACACAAGCAAAGGAACCGAGTTCTTACCAAAGGTCCAAACACATATTGTGACTCTTCCATATGATCAGGGAAATCATACGAAGGGGTGATGTTAAAATGTGTAGAGTGTCATCGGACGACAATGTCACCAATCCATAACTAAGCCGCTCCCACGAGGGTCATGTGTGGTCTATGGGAATGGGATGCTTAGAGATGGACTTGTACAAGTGGGAGACTGTAAGATTAATGCCCTTGGCCAAATGCATTTGTGCTAGGAAATGAATTATGTATTAAGATATTATTATTTATTCAATAAAAGTTGTTTCTTATATATATGTATATATGAGTTGTGAATGCATACTTACATAACTTAAATCAATCATGAATGATACTTCGGATTCACATCATCATAATATGTGATTCTGGTAGTAGCACTGTGAATCAACAAATGACATTCTAAACTGTCCCTAGTGATATACAAGATGTTTAGAGAGATAAATATACTTCAAGTAAGATGCTACATATCTCAGATGGGATGATCATGGACATAGAGATATTACATCTGGAATATAGATATATGCTAGAGAACACGCACTGGGCTGACCACACTATGAGAACATGCATGGTTCATGTAATTAGTGATTCTCATATGAATAGTGTGTTTATTTCTACGACTTGAGGTCACCATGGTTCCTGTATGAGGAACTGCATACTTTAATATATTCTATTTCATTCTTAACGGGATGATCATTAGGGTCATCATTAGATATGCACTGAATCATGACGAGAAATATGAGTGACTAAGATGAGATTTGTTCCCCTCGTCATGAGGAGATATCCCTGGCCCCCTAATGAACTAGGACTGAAGTAAATTAATGACCATGCTCGAAATGGATTAACAAAAAGTTGTTAATATCATTTTGGATTTGTTCGGTCTAATTCTCGACCAGAAAAGAGGTTTTGATCAAACTCAAGGATGACATATTTTCATGCCTTGTGATCAAAACATATATCTTAAAACAAAAGAAATAAGTAAAAATCTATTCGGATAGGTTAATGATCGCTAATTATGTCATTTAACATGGGTAGTCATGACATCAGTCTAGATGTTACTCATGACTTACGATCTTTAGAAGATCGTTGCCAGCATTAAATGGACCTACAAGGTCACACAATGAACTTCATTCATTCGGGATGAAAATACCTCAAAATAGTTATACATGTGATATATAAATTGGTGAAAGAAATAATCAGTCATTGCATGATTGATTGTGCAAAATAGCACTGTTCCGTTCAGAATGGAACATATATAGTAAGTGAAAATTCCTTGGCAGCCAAGGTTTCTGATTTGGAAACACCTATTTCGTTCGGAACAGAATAGGTCTGTTAATTATATTTTTAGTTATGGTAATTGCGCAATCTTTCGCCTCCCTCTCTATATAAATAGAGGGCAACTCCCCTCTATTTGATACACAATTCAAGCCTTAGAGTTAGCCGTTATACACAAATAGAGAGAGAGTTTTGCGAAGTAATTTCGGAAAGTATTTCCGGACTCTTCTAGCGGAGTCCGATCATTCCATTTGTCTGAAGTTCGCATGGATAAGAAAGGTTATGATGCATGACGAAATACCTCTATCGTGTAGCATCAAATTCCTTAAATAATCATTCTATATAATTTTTTTCTATATATGTTTGGAAAAATGAGAGCAGATCGGTGAAGGAAAGTTCGAATTTTTGAAGGGAGTGTTTTTTTAAGCTCCCTTTTATGAAAACAAGAAGAAAAGGAAAAGAAATAAATCAATAAAAATATATCTCCATTAAAAAATAAAAGAGAAAAATAATCATTTTAACAAATAGTAAAGGCGTTAATCTCTTCTATTAAGTCAGAGATCACTAATTATGCACTACTTTATAAGTTCAAACACTACAAAAATTAAATACATGATACAGTGACTAACTATTGAAGAATATAACAGAGAGACCAAATGTTTCAATTGAAAGGAGTAATATCACGTATACCCTTCCAAAAACTCAAAATATCAAATTTACCCCTCTAAAGTTCATAATATCAAATTTGCTCTTCTAAAGTTTAACTATTATCAAATTTACCCATATCAAACTTCTAAAATATCAAATTTACCCACTTCAAACTTCTAAAATATCAAATTTACCCAAATTACTAAATTAACTATATTTTAATCTTCTAAAACCTAATTACTTTAATAAATAATATATTTAGTTGACTAATATGTTCCTCAACTCTTATTTTAGTTTAATTATACATTAGGGACCTGATAGAGTATGACGTACTGTAGCACGACTGTTCACAACGGATCCAATAACAACATATATAATTTATTTTCTAATAACAATATATACATAACAATATATATAATTAATTTTCTAATAACAGTATATACATAAAAGTGAAAACAGTATATAAAAATGGGAAAACTGTATATAAAATGGAAAAATAGTATATAAAAGTAAAAAAATAAAAAATACACAAAGAATAGACAACAATATATAAAATGGGAAAACAGTATATAAAATGAGAAAACAATATATCTACAGTGCCGTCGTGCTAAAGTCATGCTACAGTATTTTTTATTAATTTGGATGGTAAAATAGAATTTTGGGTAAATTTGATATAAAATAAAGTTTAAGAGGGTAAATTTGATATTTTCAGTTTTGGAGGGGTAAATTTGATATTTTGGGTTTTTGGAAGGGTATACATGATATTACCCCCAATTGAAGGATGGTTACGCAAATTGAATTGGGCCAAATAAATATTGGGCCGTATTAAACCAACCAAACGGTTTCAACACACATCTTCCACTTTCTCCCCTTTAGTCAGAGCTGTTAAAGATGGATGGTGGTGATTTAGTTATTTATATCAAGGGTGAAGATGTGTTAGGTTTAATTTTATTTGTTTTTATTTTTATTTTTAATTAAAATGTAATTTCCTAGCCTATAAACTCATTCCTATAATATAATATAATATAATATAATATAATATAATATAATATAATATAATATAATATAATATAATATAATATAATATAATATAATATAATATAATATAACATAATATAATATTATATAATATAATATAATACAATATATATTAATATAATCTAATATAATCTAATCTAATATAATATAAATTAATATAATACAATATAATATAATATAATATAACATAACATAATATAATATAATATAATATAATATAATATAATATAATATAATATAACATAATAACATAATATAATATAATATAATATAATATAATATAATATAATATAACATAATAACATAACATAATATAATATAATATAATATAATATAATATAATATAACATAATAACATAATATAATATAATATAATATAACATAATATAACATAACATAACATAACATAATATAATATAATATAATATAATATAATATAATATAATATAATATAATATAATATAATATGATATAATATATCATAATATAATATAATATAATATAATATAATATAATATAATATAATATAATATAATATAATATAATATAATATAATATAATATAATACAATATAACACAAGATAATATAATATAACATAACATAACATAACATAACATAACATAAGACAACACAACACAACACAATACAATATAATATAATATAATATATTTTAATATAATAATATAATATAATATAATATAATATAATATAATATAATATAATATAATATAATATAATATAATATAACATAACATAATATAATATAATATAACATAACATAATATAATATAACATAACATAACATAACATAATATAATATAACATAACATAACATAACATAATATAATATAATATAACATAATATAATATAACATAACATAACATAAAATAACATAATATAACATAAAATAACATAACATAACATAACATAATATAATATAATACAATATATATTAATATAATATTATTACCCCTAATTGTTGATTTTTTCCCCCTTTGGTAGGATCCCTCCATATTCGATGCATCGCTCTTCAGATTCGCCTTCTTTTCTCTTCTCTTTGAAAGTAAGGTAATTGAGTTTTTTTTTTCTTTTATTAATTATTTTTCTTTAGGGTCTTTATTTATTAATTGGAGAATAATCAATTTTTCTAGAATGTTATTAATTATTTTCCTTTAGGCTTCAACCACTTGGAAGGTGTCACAAGATTGGTAAAGCTCTAAATACTTGATCTCCAAACTCAATTAAGGTTGGAATAAAGATTTATAAATTGTATAAATCTTTTTCTTTTCTTTTTTTCTTTATTTAATTGTTTCATAAATGAGGTTTATGGAAAGTATTTTTATGAATAATGATTGCTTTTAACTTTAGGTTAGTTTTATTATAAATATTTATGTTTAGTTTTTGATAATTATTGACTTTATTTAGGTTTTAACTGTTAACTCTTTATATGGAACATGAAAATATTTTTTGAAAATTAAAATCACTTTACTTACAATTTTTTTATGTAGTAGTAACCCTAAACCCTAAATCTAAGTATTTATTTTTTCAATTTTTGATATTATGACAGAGATGTGCCGCATAGACGTAAGAAGCTCGTGAAGATTATGGCGACACCATTAACTTATGTGACGAATAGGATGAAGATTTAAAGTTCCTATTGAATGTTAGGTTTGGGGTTGTTTTATGTTTCGACAAACTATGTTGATTTTGGATATGTATTGAATGTTGATTTTGGATGTGTATTTTGTTTTGATGAATCTATTTTATTTTAATATTGGATTTAAAAACGGTTTGAATTTGAAATGGTGAAATGTATTGTTACATTAGTGTTTTCTTTATATGGAAAAATGAAAATAAATGATTAAACTAGGTTTTGGCAGTGACTTTCACCGGCGGTTGGATCCTAAAACCGCCGGTGATAGTCCTTCATCCACTTAATGCGACATGTATTTTCACCGGCGGTTATTTCTGAGACCGCCGGTGATAATTATCACTGGAAGTTAGGATTCCGCCAGTGAAAATGAAATAACCGCCGGTAATATACCGCCGTTGAAAAAAACGAGCAGACAACCTTTTTTACCGGGGGTTACTTGGCCTGTCGGTGAAACTCACATACCCGCCGCTAATAACTATTACCGGCGGTACCGCCAGTGATAAAAACTTTTAGCGTGGAAGCATCACCGGCGGCCTATCAGCGGCGGCCCACCGCCGGTGATGACTTTCAGCAGCGGTTTACAGCTTTTAGCGGCGGTTTCTTGGCCGCCGGTGAAAACACCATTTCTAGTAGTGGTAATAGCGAGAAGTCACTAACAGACAATCTAGCTAAGCAAAACTTTAATCTTCACCATTACGTAGCAAGACTCCACACACTCTTAATCAACTCCACACAAACCGCGTGAATATAACGAGTCGCTCGCAACCCAAACTACCCAACAACCTCCTAAACAAAAACCCACAAACCAAGAAACCCTAAGAGTGTCAAATACACGAAATTTCATAATATCATACTTATGTCACAATATAGGGCATTATTTGATAAAGGAAAATAAAGTTTGGAGTACTAAACAATAATTTGATAAAACCATGCAGAGATGCGAATCAGTTTGAGCAGAAAGAAATGAACCACAAGTGCTACATGATATATCTAGTTCTGGACACATGAGAGTTATTTGATTATTTTGATATGTGGAGGTTACCTCTGTAAACTAACAACACAAAATCATGTTTTAAAGGAACTAGATTCTAACCATA
Organism: Juncus effusus; assembly: GCA_027726005.1. NCBI lineage: Eukaryota > Viridiplantae > Streptophyta > Magnoliopsida > Poales > Juncaceae > Juncus > Juncus effusus. Next base: position 4,988,704 of record CM050898.1, read on the forward strand.
CGAATCCAAGAGTGAGACCAATCATTAAATTTATACAAGAATCAATAACGTGAACAAGAAATATACTTAGATCAAAACTAGAGACTTGAACAAAACTAAGAAATTATGTACATAATGGAACACAAGTGATTAATGTTATTCAATCTACAAGGACTAATACCAGCCTGGCACCTTAATTCTTTCTAAATCCTTGATGAAAACAAGTCAAATGGAATAAAATCAAATGAAAGAAATGGAGAAGATGATTTGGTAAGATAAAACTCATTGGCCGAATCAAGGGAATAACGTGGCTATTTGCAGATCACCCTTCAACACTTCTTACTAGAGAGGATTAAGAAACATTAAAGCATATGTTTTCATGAATGATCAGGAGCTGACCCGTACACAATCCAAGATTTATTATTGCATCTACTCATCACAAGTACTTCGATAAGGTTCTTTGACATTTAGATTGTTGCCACACTTAATTTCTTGCATGAAATAAATTTAGAAATAAGTTGAAATGGGGAGGGAAAGATTGAGAAGGAAGATCGCATCTTGTGTAGAAACGGAAGTGAGAGATAAGGCGGCTGGAAAAGAAACCATGAATCAAAAGAAACCTAAACAGTAACTTTTATACGCAATGATACCCTACAATGATTTTAAATGCACAAGTGCAGAATCATAGCATGTCAGCTCACTTAATGTTATAGATCGCAAATGATAGAATTCTGTCAAAATGGCTTGGTTTGTATTTTGTAACTCAAAAATAAATCCAAAATCAGAATATGCAATATCTCAAAAATTCAAGTTTCTAAAATAATATTCACATTATCGTAATAATTTATATAATCCTAAAAGATAGTAATTAAGTGTATTATATTAATATTTATTAGAATAATCAAAATGTCCTTGAAACGTAAGTATGAGAATCCGATATTTGACAACCAACACAACCCAAACAAATGCTAAAACATGACTTTAAAATTAAGTTTCTCAAATCCAAACATTCCAAACTTGAGAATCTAAATCCTAAATACACACAAAGGAAAGGAAATTCTAAATTATATCACATCTAAGATATGGTATTTCACAATTAATATCAAAGTATTAGCATACACCATATATATCAAAAGTATATAATAAGAGTTCAACAAAATATCATATAATTAGATTACAAGTATACAATAAATCGCAATGTAATAATTAGTTTTACGAACACTAGCTATATCGTCCAAATCGCAACACAGCTACAAAACCAAAGCGGTGCAGCGTTTAGCCTCCAGAACCTGCTATATTGTGCTATTTGCAACACTGGTTTTGATCAATTATATCCAACCGTGTACAATCTTATTACTCTAGTCTATTAGAGTTTAAGACACAAATCAATCTCACTTGCAATCTCCTCGGTTTCTTCCCTCTCGCGGTTCTTCAAACAATTTATCTCACTTACAGTTTCAGTTTCATATCTCACTCTACTCCTCACATTTCTCGACGATTCTGCTTGCATCAGTTCTTCACTGTTCCTACGTTGATTTATTCGGTAATTTTCAATATCTCGTTTCTCATGTTGGTGCAAGTGATTAATTGCTAGCTCTCTTTGCCTTTTTGCCAGACCTCTCTCCAGTTTGTGTGCATTCTGGTGACCTCCAAGGGCTTGTGAGGTTTGAAATTTCTTCGCGCAGTAGTTACAGTAGAAGATTCTTTCTATCTCAACTGGAGATGATGGTACCGATACGTTGAGGGAGAGATTTAGGTTTACAGCTTCAGGCTGATCAGGCTCCATTTTTGCTTTTTATATATCATATATATATTGGAATAAGACTCAAGAAGAGAAAAGAGGTCTCCTTAAAATGAAATTAGGGTTGAAGGTTTTAATCAAAAAAGGAAAATTAGGGTTGAAGGGCAATTAAGAGCTTATATCTCACATCATGTATTGATAGGAAATATAGCTGGACCTCAACTAATATTACTGTTGAAGTCATATTACATTGTTGTGTAACTAACTACGTACGATATATATGACCTACGTTGGAATAACTTGTTAGTAATTCCGATTTGTAATTATTATAGTAAAATTACTTTAACGTTCACAATTAAATTTAAGTTTACGTATAAAAAAATATAATACAATGTATTTGATGAAAGCTCCTGCTTTAAAAATAATAAAATACCAATGAGATAGGAATGTCCAATCTCAAAGACATTTAATTTCTTATCCATTCTTTTTTTTTATAGAGAGAGGGTTTATACGTCTCATTTCTATTTTCACATATATTTGCTAAGTTTTGAAGCTACAATCTTTGGATTGGTAGCTTTAAGTGCTTAACCACTTTTACTATAGGAGTTTTGGCAATTTCTTATCCTTCATTCATATGAAAATATTTTATAAAATAAATAAGAAACAAATATATGCACCTCAAGCAAGTATTCAAAAAAAAAAAGAAACAAATATATGAAATTATTATAAACATAACAAAGAAAGTTTCTATAAATCGAATAATCTTTGTCATCATAACTATAATCTAGTTAAAGCTCCATAATGCAGTGGCATGGCATCCAAATTGCATCCAACTAATCATATAGACGGCATGGATTAGGCTAAGATGGGAGGCATGGATATTCTTGGGGTGTATATGTAGACGCCAAACGTTTTTATTTTTCTTCATTTCAAAATATCATCATATGCTTTTCACAACAAAGGCATTCAAAGGTATTGAAGGAGTCCCTTCTGGCCTGTACGGACGTGTTACTATTTAGCATGGTTTGAGCAAGAAGTCATGGATTGGATGGGATTGATTTTTGGGTGTTTGAACCAACTTTTTTGAGATGATAGGAAACCACAGATTGAATTCTTTTCCAGCCAAACTCAAGCTTTTTGTAAGGATTTTGAAAATCCAATCGGATTGGATTTTTGCACGGTTTGGGTAGGAATCGTAGGATGAGTGAAAAATTTAACTCCTCTAAAATTATATTAATTGCAAGTAATTACAATTACAAGTTAACTCACTTAAAATACAAACAAAAATGTAAGAAAAAGTATATCAATTCTTTATACTCTCTCCGTATTTGTGCTATTAATATTTCTTAGAATATTTTTATTTTGCTAACATTAGAATATTAGATTAAAGAAATATGAATGAAATTTCTATAATACTAGCTTTAGATTTGACATTTTTAATCTATAAGAAAGTATATATCACATTTTTATTTTAATATTATATGTGATATACTTTAAATTTGATTATTTATATTTTATTATAATAATAATAAAAATAACAATTTTATATATTACGGTCATATAACAATGCATGGCAATATATCTTTTTCAAAAAAAATAATAATAATTATATCCATTATAACTTCCTATGTTTTGATCAAACACCTCTTTTTGATACTTTCATACGGTTTTACGTAGCTTCCTGCACTCATGGCTTCCTGATGCTCACACACTAGCTTCCTACAAACATGGCTTCCTAAACCTGCTCAAAACTACGCTAGCAAACAGGCCCTTAAATTATTTTGTGTTGGGATTTCTTCTACACATAGTTTGCTGTGAGCTTCGAAAATCATTTTGCAGCCAAGCCAAGAAGCTTTAGTGATATATAGTATCAAGCATAATATTTATACACTTATAAAAATAACATGTGTCAGCACAAAAAAAAAATTTGACTTGAATTTTCTTGTAATAATGATAAATGTGTAGGCGCTATTAAGAATTTTATTCGGTTGTTGTGAAGTAGTTCTGCCTCGCCCTCATTTGACAGTACAAAAGAAGAAATATTGTTTATTAATAGATGCGCAGAGATGTGAAGTATTAGGCTGGCATTAATGACAGACTGACTTGTCAGGATGAATTAGTTTTTCTGTCTCCTTTTTTATGAGTTCCTGTCCAGCAACTGTGGCAACAAGATAAGGGAAGGGAAAGGGAAAAGAGGCGTGGAGCATATGTTTTTTTGTACAGTTATGACTTTCACATTCAAGAATCAAGATTTGAATTACAAAATCCATCTTTATGAATGGATGAAAAAGACTTGCTCCTTTAAAAAAATGAAAAAGACTTGTTTTGGGGTTTTAAAGGGTTGCGCATGGAATTCTTCCAAACAAATAGGCAAAGAAAAAACTAGAGACAAAAAGGCAAGTATTGCATGCTAATAACAGAGGTTTCTCTAGTACGAAAAAGTGAGCAGACAAGGTAATGGCCAGATGCCCCATTCAAAACGACATCCTACCAGTTTTAAAAAATAAATGAAAATTGAAAAGGCCAAATTTTCTCACATAAATCTCTTGTTTTATAATAATTGCATGTAATAATAAGTAGTTTTAGTTTTGTGTTGCCATATTTTTCTTTGTTCAGGTTATTCAGTTCGTTTTGCACTTCAGTTATAATCCTTTCTGCTTCGGCTCTATTATTCATGCTTTATGAAAATGGAAAACTATAACTTGCTCCTTCATTTTCCCACAAAAACGTTATATACATCATCATTGGACCCTATAATATCATAATTTTTGTAATTATGCCTCCCTATGATATCATAATTTTTGTATTTATATTTTCTATAATGTCATACTAATTTATATGACGTTTTTGTGAAGAAATGAGAAAACACCATAAATGTCCTCTATGAAAATTCGATGGTCAAACATTCCATTCTATCTTGGAAATATGGAGAGTCGATCTACATCATCCTTTGCTAAATTTGACACATCTCTACAATATTCAAAGTTTCTAACAGATTTATTAACCTAAATTTGCACCTCCAAAAGGTACCAAAGTCAACACACAATTCAGTAAATACCACAAACAAGAAAACTACAGCAACAAAGCAAATAAAACATAAAAAGTACATGAATGAGCATGAATTCATAATTTCATCAAATACAAACTAACACAAACTGCCAAACGTGTCTAAGCCAAAATAAAATAAAAAACTAAACAAACCCAGGGGTTAAAACACAAAACCCGACTCTTACAACAACAAACACTGTACAAATACAAAGTCCATAAAATTAGGGTTCCTTAGCTCAAGATCCACACATTCAATGGTCTCTTACAAAGTACTAAGCTTCCCCCCACCTAAAACCTTAGGGTTAAATTAATAAATTCACCCAAAGAGCTAGGGTACAACAAAACTAATAATAATTAACCACAGCTCATAATACAACAACACATCAACAATAATTTCCACATACATCCCTGTAAACCTCAAAATTCCCATACTTACCACCTCCCCCACCAAATTATCCAATTCCTTCAAGAAACAATCAAGTAATCCCCACACCGTTTCAGTCAGAAATTCCACCATTACCCCAAAAAACACTCCATACATAAACAACCCCACAAACACCATATCATTTCATAACTTCCAGGGACCTAAATGAAAACATTCCTCAATCAATCCTCCAACTCGACGAGCGAAGCCCGTCTCTCAGCAGCCTTCTTCCTTATAAATATCCCCCACCTCATCGCCGCCTTAATCTTCAGCCAGCCCACAACCGCCTTACCGGATCCTGACCCGTTCCGTGACCCGCTAACCCGCTCCTCATTCTCAAACCCGAAGCCCGGCATCGGGGAGTTCATGAAACTCGGGAACCCGAACCCGTCGTCCGAAATCCCACCAATCCCGCCAATCCCACCGGATGTGGTATCAGCCCCACCTGAAAGAACGCGTAATAAATGCTGCATCTCTTCGTTTTCTAGGATTTGGTGGCTCCGAGTGCGGATTTCTTCCTCCATTAGGAAGTCGTCGGAGTAGGGGTTGGAGAGGTCGGGGACGGGGTTGTGGTGGTGGGAGAAATCTAGGGTTAGGGTTTGGGGGGGTTGGGAGGGAGTGAGGGCGAGGAGATTGTTAGGGTTAGGGTTTGGGGAGGGGGAGGGGAAGTGGGAAGGGGGGAGGTAGGATTGGGAGAATTGAGGCATGGGTTGTTGGGGGTTTGGGGTGTAACGGGTCAAGGGTTGACCCGTGTTGTTGTATGCGAGTCTTGAACGTTCGGCTGGAAAGAATTGTTTGAGTAAATGTTAGAACAAAGGTTGTGATAATATAGGATCAGTAGTGAGATTTCATATTAGTAAAGGGATAAATGCACCGTCAGTGCCTGTAGTTTTATTGGATTGCAATTTAGTCCTTGTACTATTGATATAAAACTGTTTGATCCCTGTAGTACTTTATGAAAACATACACAATTAGTCCTTGTGAAAGGGACTAGCCACGCACAATTCTATTAGCTACAGGACCAAGAACTTCAAATCAGCAGTACAAGGACCAAATCACAACCCAATTATCATACAAGGGACTAACCAACCACATGTTTATTCACCCCAATAATAATAATAATAATAATAATAATAATAATAAAAACAGAACATCAAACAGAAATCAGCACCTTCCATAATGTTGTTGGCCTCGCTGCTGATCATATTGAGACTCTGCATATTACTAATGCCGCCGCTCTGCGACGGGCCGGCGAACGCGGCGGTCGGAGAGGAGGTGGACGCGGGCTGGTCGATGCTGCTGTTGTTACGTTTCTTGCCTTGTTTGAAGCTCAACAGGGCCTTGCCGTCGTACTCTATCACGTGCGTGTTCCAGTTGTCGTACGCCTTTTTGACTAAACCGTCCGCCACCACCTGGAAAAAAAAAGTAGAAATTAAAAAAGGGGAAGAAATGTGTATTGTGGTGGAATTGGAAAAAAGTGGTTGGGTTGTTGGAAATTGCAAAAAAGAACGCGCGTTGTTGACAAAATTGGAAAAAGTATGTGACGTTAGATGTTAACAATGGTAGTTTTAATACTTTAATTAGTTGAAAATTTATTTTTTGTATATTACCTAAGATTTCACTCCATCTATCTCTCTTTATTATATCATTTAAAATTTAAAACAAGATTTTTTAAAGTTGATCTCTTCTCTCCATCCAATATCTGATTTGAAATAATATATTTCTTAAACTTAATTATGAAACTTTAAGATCTTTTTAAACTTTAAGATTTTTTTTAATTGAACTTTCCTTGCAAGAGTGAGATTTTTTTTCAAATAATTCGAGTGCGAATCTATTGGTAGGATCTTTTTTTCGCAATTTTGGCAATGAAGCAGTTGTTTTTTCCAATTTCCAACAATGGACAGGCTTTTTGCGAATTTCCCAAAAAACAACCAAATAAACAATTAAAATATGAAAAAAGGAGAGAGAATTTTATAACTGACCCTCTGACTGTCGGTTAGAGACTCGGTCGAGTAAAACTGGCCTTCATTAATCAAACCGACAAACTCAAATATGTTATTAAAAATCGCGCCCATGTTTCTTGTATTATCGGCGTAAAATATGTAATGTTTCCCGCTCAACACGCATGTCTTCGCGTGCTCAACGAGACTCTCCCACATTTTATTCGACATCCCGCTCCCCAATATCTGTAAAAAAAAAAAAAGGAAAAAATAAATAAATAAATATTGTTATGAGGAAAAAGTAAATTATTAAGATGGACTGAGGCGTAATTGGATAAAGATTGAGGATTAATTATAGTTAACTTTGATTAATTGTAAAAGCGAGTAAAACATTTTTCCTTTTTTAGGGTTAATTAGGGTTAATTGTAAGAGCAAAACATTTTCATTACGTTTCTGAGAGACTGTTGATCACGAATGAGGAGGCGAAGGAAATCCTCAACAGTGTTTATGTGTTGTTTGTTTAGCTTTTTGTGAAAGGCTCCATCTTTTCCTATTTTCTCCAATCTCCACACCTCGTCCTTCAATGCTGGTGGATAGTGCTTCTTGTACACTAAAAAAAGCAAAAAATAAAAAAATATTAAGATAAAGAAAAGAATGTAGATAGGTATAAATGCACCATTAGTCCATGTACTTTAGTTGGATTCTAAATTAGTCCCTGTGCTATTAATTTGGCATGTTTGGTCCCTGTATTTTATGAAAACATGCATGATTATTCCCTGATTAAGGGAGTAATCTGCACAATTCTATAAAATACATGGACCAAACATGTCAAATCAATAGTACAAGGTCTAAACTGCAATTCCATTAAAGTAAACAGACTAACAGTGCATTTATCCCTATGAAATATCATGAAAACGCAAGGGGTAAAAAGGAAAGAATGATGTTTTACATTCGCCTCTGTGGTCTTTTACAGTAAAGGCCTCGGTTTTGGCCTCTCTCACACGGATGCCCTCACAAAAGCCGGGCGAGACTTTCATTCCGAGCCTGAATTTTCGGCTCCTTATCCAGCTGGAATTATCGGTGAATATTAATTCACCTAAAGTCCCAACACCTTCTTTTAAAGTCACCTGCAAAAAGATATGAAAAAATTGTTATGTGAGAAATGCAACCAAAAAGGGAAGTTTTAGTTCGGAAAAGGAAATGTTTCCAGAGATAATTGGAAGGAAGAAGTTTGTTCATTCAGCGAAAAGAAAATGAGAAGTTTCATGTAAATTTGTCATAGACAAATATCAATACTTCAAAGATTCAAACAATAAATCATGGGTGACACGACATTCAAGAAATGGTAACAAGCTTCATCCTTTTCTGTAAAATAAAGAGAAGCTTTTAATTAAGACTTAAATATATTTAATTGTGCTTTGTTACTTTTGTAATTGGAGACTAACAAAACAATAATAGAAAATTGGAAGCTTTCGCAAACTATGATTGTTATTTGCATTTGTTAAAAATGGAAAGGAAACAGGCTATGATTTCCATACATCTCACGATTGAATAACGGCTCATTACAAATCAAAATTTGACGACAAAAATTCTTGCCAAAACAGGCACAAAATTCAAACGAACCGCAATTTTCTTGTAACAGATCAAAATCTATACCAAATACGTAACAAAAACACTCTTATCCGTCAACTACAAAACTACACAAACACGTCAAAGAACCCTACCAACAATGAAAACACCAATAAATACTAACAAATACATAATAATAACTGTAATAACTGTAATAACAGCACAACTGAAGTACCAACAATATTATTATTATTATTATTATTATTATTATTATTATTATTATTATTATTATTATTATTATTATTATTATTATTATTATTATTATTATTATTATTATTATTATTATTATTATTATTATTATTATTAAAATAATAACATACCTGTAATTCGCCGGTCAAAAGGGGCCGTTTGCCTTCTCTCTCCTTCACAACGTGGCTCTCGAACTCTTCTTCGGTCCAGTCATCATCGTCCTCTTTATTAAAATCCCCTTCCAAAACCATCACGTCCAGTTTCGACGACGCCTCCGGCCCGCTCGTCACCGCCATACCTAAAAAAAAAATAAAAAGAAGCCCGTCAGGGGTATTTTCGTAATTTTGATATAAAAAAAAGGGAAAGGGGAGTGTAAAAATAAGATATGAAGGCACCGTTAGTTCCTTCGTACTACTACTTTTTTAGCTTCTATACTTTTGGCTTTTTTAGTTAGTACCTGTATTACTCATTTTAACTTTTTTAGTTCCTATAGTTTTCAAAATTGTGCATGTTTAGTCCCTGATTTAATGAAAGAGGTTAACATCGTTAATATTATTTTAAAATGACCATTTTGCCCTTCTATGTTATAACGTTCAGGTACTGAAAAAAGTTAAAATGTTTAGCACAGGGACTAAATTAGAACTCGATTGAAGTACAGGGACTAATGGTGTACACCTGTCCCTATTAATAAAAATTAAAAAATACCATTCAAATCGCAAACCACGAACAAACACACAAACAAAATGCCGTCGAGGGCCTTTTCGTAATTTGATAAAAAAAGGGGGGGCAAAGCGTAAAATTACCGGTGTTGGAGTCGAGAAGAACGACGTGGATGGTGGCGCCCTGCTCGCCCTCGACTTTGCCGCCGGTGAAGAGAGGCAGAGAGAGACGCGTTTTGAAGTGCAGCTGCAAATTCCGGCCGTCAGGGCCCTCGATCCGTTTCGGCGACGATGACCTGGATAAATATAATAATATTATGTATAAAATAATTGTGGATGAGAAAGGGTAATTGATAAAATGATGAAATGATGGATGGATTGTATTTTGAGTTTTCGTGAAAGTGATACATGTATTTGTATGTGTGTAAGATAGATTATGGTATTTGTTTTCATTCTTATCAATTAATTTTCAAAGGGGGGTTAATTACAGGAAAAAGACTACTTTTTTTCAAATTAATTGATTATTTGATTTAACAGGTAACTTCTTTTTACAGTACAAATAACGTAAGGTATATATAATAGTGCAAAATATGCAAGTTCTCACCTTCCTTGTAGTCTGGCAGGTCCGAGTTTTGCCAAGGCTCGTTCCACCTCTTCACTTACCTGACATAAGTAACAAAAATGGAAAGTTTTGAAAAATTGGTATGTAATCATTTATTGAGCACCAAAGAGAAATTGGGGACTTGAAATAAGAATCCGTTTTAAGTTTTTAACAAAGGAAATTGAACTGACCACTCGGCGAAGAATCGGCTCGAGGGAAGAACAAAGTTTCTGCAAACTATCCACCTTCAGCGCCTCGACAATCACACTGCAAAAATTAGGGCAAAATATTTAAACAGTTAATAAGAGCGAAATTGTGTTTAAATTGAGGATTAATTGCAAAAATTGGGAGACAAGTGAGATTATATGGCATAATTGAGACTTAATTAGGCTGGATTTAATTCTAAAGGCACTGAACAGCCAGGGACCAACTACTCTAGAATTAACTCCCATTTCCAAAAGGGGAAAATGTAACCCACAAAAGAAATCCCAGCCTCCTCAAAACAAACAAATTTACTCCACAGAGCATTTAATATTAACATTCAATCTGAGTAAAAAAATAATTATTCCCACCACAAAAGCCATAAAATTTCCAAAAACTTCCCGATTCAACTCAAAACACAAACAAAACCCTTTCTCACACAAATCAATTGAACAAATTACCTCACAAATTTGCTCCAAATAGCATTTAATAAGTTCAATCTGAGCAAAAAAAAAAAACGATTTCCACTACCAAAGCCCAAAATTTACAAAAAAAACTCCCCTGATTCAACTCAAAACCACAAAGAAAACAACTTTATTACACAAAACCAACAAACAAATTGAACCAACAAAATACCTTGCGAGAGCAGGAACTCTGGGCCTTTTGGGCTCGCCGTGAGGCGGCTCCTCCTCAGCTCCGTCTCCGGCGGACTCCAGAGCCCTCTTCTCGCCGCGCGTCATCGTGCCCGACCTCCCCAACTGCCTCGTCGGCCTCTGCATCTCAGATCTGACCAAATCCCCAATTCAGGACCCAATTAATTAGTGAGATTAATGACAAATTCCCCAATTCAGAACCTGATTAATTAGTTAAGAAATTGGAAACAAACAGATCGAGATTAATTGAGGGTTTGATTGTAATTACCGTGTTGAAGCGTCTCACTTTACTTTACTGGCAAAATAGATTAATGAAATATACTACCACTGTCAAGCTTGTTTGGCTCTGTGAGAGATAGAGAGAGAGAGAGTGAGAGAGATGGAGGAATGAATTGAAAAGGCAACAAAGCTTTGGTAGCCACCAGAGAGAGAGAGAGAGAGAGAGAGAGGAGGAATTAGAGAGAGATGAGTGTTTGTTTAATCCTCTCCAGTTTTGTGTAAAGTGTATAATAAGAGATGGTACTTTACTTTATTTTAATGGTATGGTAATCAATATAAAGTATAATAATATAAGAGATGGTACTTTATTTATTTTAATGGTATGGTAATCAATATAAAGTATAATAATATAAGAGATGATAGATATCTTAATGGTAATCAAAGAATATGTTAGCTACTTATAATTATAATTGCCACAAAATTAGTTTGTTAATTAAATGATAAATCAAAAGTATATTTAAATGGTAAATCAGAAAACCCAGTTATGTGTAAAGTGTATAATAAGAGATGATACTTAATTCATTTTAATGGTATGGTAATCAATGTAAAGTATAATAATATAAGAGATGATATTTTAATGGTAGGGTGATGGTGGTAATCCAAGAAAATGTTACCTACTTATAATTATAATTGCCACAAAATTAGTTTGTTAATTAAATGATAAATCAAAAGTATATTTAAATGGTAAATCAGAAAATGGAACGGTATATTATTTTTTTCATTTTTCAATATACTTTTTGTTTTACATATATATTGTTTTTATCTCTAGGAATTGTTTAAAAAAATGTGTCTTATATATTGTTTGTTTAATTTTATATATTGTTCATTATCTTTATATATTTTTTTTTTCACGTCGCGCTGCATGATGAAAAATCTCGTCGTACAGAATCAAGTTCCAATTTCAATTTAATTTATTGTGTATTAAAAATTCAAAAGGATAGGAGAATGAGAAGTATAATATCTTGACTTTTCCGGTTTTTAAATTCTCAAGTTATTTTAAAACAAAGTTTGTAAGAAATACATGCATGTATGTTAGGTAAATAAATTATATTCAATGATATAGATACACTATTTGAAGCTTGGATTTACTTTATTTAACAATGACATCGGACAACATAATGAGTCATTGAATCCTTTATTAATGTGTTAATTATCATAATAATAATAAATTAATATAATACCGTATTAAAAATGATAATTTGGAAAGATCAAGGCCTGCAAAGAGATTTCATTAAAATTTCTCATACAGTTTCCTTCTGAATATTAAATGAATGAAACCGATATTTAAAAATTATTCATATTATAGATCATAATATAATACTAATAAATTAACTTTGTATAATTAGTAATAGTTTATTTAAAAAAATATGCAACAATGTTTATGCATTGATTGTACTCTACTTTTAAAGAAAATAATATTTATTTTAGAATTGAAACCGTCATACATAACAGAGTTTATTACTTTGTATATTATCTATTTTTAAAATACTAGCGCGATTTTAAACTTACGAGTCAAAATCTTCATCTTTCAAGTTGAGCTTTGAAATTTATAAATATCACAATGGTACTCAACTTTAAAAAATCATAAATTGGTGACGAATGCACCAGTAAAATTATATATTCACAAGTGGAAATACAATATTTATTTTCTTTGTTCAAAAATTGAAATTAGAAAACGAGTATGATTCATTATTTATTAATCAAAGAGCCCAATTGGGTTAATGGATGGGTTCTGTTTTATGTGAATGGAGAAGAAGGTGGTCTGAATGGACTTGGCGAAGACTTTGGTGATTGATTGAGGTCGGAATCGGAACAGTGTGTGAGAAAATTATTGTTTAGACATGGTGTATTTATTAATTTTTCATTGACATCCTAGCATCTCTGAATTTTGCAAAAAAATGACCTCATTTTTTAGATTTCCCCAAAAATCTAAACTCAAATAAGATAGGATTCATAAACAAAAATAGAAATAAAATATATTTTTAAATAGAAAATAAATTGATTATATCATGAAATGACATCATGAAATATTAATTAAATTAAATCTAAGTTGAAAATCATTTTTTTTACATCGCTTCTTTTTGCTTTATTTATTAGTATATTTATAATAAAATGTATATTTTTCTTTCGGTTGGTCTATTTAGCTATAGGATCGAGAGAGATAAGAAGTTAAGATCTTGGGTTGGATAAAATTATTTTTTATCCCAAAATAATATTTTTCGATATGTATTCTTTTGGACTTGTTCATTTTTTTAACAAAAAAATTACAGGCCCAAAAGTATATTTTGGAAGAACAAAATTAACACATTGTTATTTCAAAATATATCTTTTGGTCAAATAGAAGTAATCATTTTCGATGGTAAACTTAATATTTTATTTTTTTTTTCAAAATATACCCTTTGCTCTACATCTACTAGAAACAAATATTTTTCAACGAAAAAAAAACATGTGTTATCTATCAAGCTGGCCTTGGCCCAGTAGGCTGAGATGAAAGGTACAAAAAATAATAGAATCTCAAATCACTTTAATCCTCTAAACCCGTAAAAATAGCAAAAAATGTGTTAAAATTTTAATTGAAGACATTAGTTTGTACAATCTAAAAAATCATGGTTTTTAAATTTACATTCATGAATCAATGCATAAACTTCATCACATATCAGTCACGCATTAATAAGATCAAATGTTTCACTAAAATGAAAAAAAAAATGGAATACTGAAAAAAAAAGGAAACAATAATTTAATTATATATTCTCCAAAATGAAACATTTTCAAATTATTTTGTCTCCAGTTTTTTATAAATTGTCTCTTTTCCATACAGAATCAAGGTTCTTCTCTCTCTCTTCAAATTTCTCTAAAAATCAAATTTCTCCTTTTAGTTGAACTCAATTTAGAAGTATTTATTACTTTTGTATTAAAAATTTATATTTAATTTTTCGAGTTTCAAAGTCTCATTATAATTATCGTCAAATAACTCTGAGTATACTGGATCAGTCTTGATTATCTAATCAGGACTAGATTATGTAGGTTAAAGTATATGTGAACTCATGTCAGTAAGAGTATAAAAAAATTCAATCCAATATCAGTGGCGGGGCTTTGTAAGTCATGATCCCCCAAGATTTTCGACCCAGTAGTAGATACCATATTGATTTAATGAATAAAAATCTGAAGCGGTATATTTCTATGTGTATTGGCCCTCGAAAATTCTGTACAAGTATAATCAGTAGTGTTAGAAATTTTCTGACCTCTCAACATACTCAATTAAGCTCTGTCACTGTTTACTATATAACATATTCTTTTAGAGAATCTAAAAAGTTTTATAAAAGTTAGGTGGTTTTTGAAAAAGAAATCTTAATAATAAGCTCCTTTTAACTAGATAATAAAACTCTTTATCATTCATAAATCATAATGATATTTCCCATCTTGAAGGGTTTATGTGATATTTTGAGATTTTGTATGGGTACAAGTGAAATTCCGGCTACTTATAATTATGTCTAACTTATATACCTGGTTCATACAAAAGCCTTCATTCAGACACATAAATTATATATTTAAGTACCATTTTCAAGAAAATTTATATACAAACCGGGCACATGCTTGTAATAATTAGGCATTGATTCTCTATGAGATAGTCGGATCACAAAACACCATGCACCGGGAGCAGAAAAGTATTTGAGTTGTGTGATGATGGTGTGCTTATCTATTTGTCATGACGGCTAAATTGAAGATATTTTATTTCCTTCCTTTCATCTTTTACTTACAATATTTATATTTTTCGAAAAAAGCTTATGGGCCCAAGAATAGAGAAATTTCAACGAGGGTGAGAAGAAAATTCGTACCTGTTTCTTTTGGGTTATTTTAGGTTTCAAAATAGTTTTTGTTTATGAGAGGATGATATAATATATATGAAATGTTTAAAAATAGTTATATTTGAAATAGTATATAAAGTCCAAAATAGTATTTATATTTAATAAAAAATGGTATATAAAAAATACAAAATAGTATATATATTAATATATATCAAACAGTATATATTTAACCAAAAACAACATATAAATATCCAAAATATATGAAAAATTCAAAAATAAGGTATATTTTAATTTTTATATATTTAGAGATCTGTAAAAAATAAAAAATATAATAAAAAATTGTCACATATCACAATCTGATTGAGAGATGACTAACTAGGTGCACCTCTAACTGAAAGTTATCTTGGAATTTTTTATAATGGGTTCAGATCTTCTCTTTTTTTATTTTTAGTTAACATCGTCATTTTAATTTTAACCATTTTTTAGCATTCATTGTGTGCATCAGTCTAATTATTTCATCCGTAAATTAATGAAATATGAATAAATCTAAATCATTCTTTACATTGTTTTTTTATGACTGTTATTTTTTTTTAGATTTTTTTTTTCGAGTGCAATGCCCCTAGGCCGTTATTTTTTTTTTAAGATTCAAATAAACTATTTATGGGTTGAAAGATTAATAATGTTAAATGCATGTCGGTATTCGACTTTGGAATTTCTCTCCAAAGTTTAAGAGTATCTAATTGCTTAAGCTAGCATTTTATGACTACTATAAAACATAACTATTTGTGTTTGTACTCACATTTTATTTTGTTCTAGTAAAGATAAATTCACTAAGTGCCTGTTTGGCACCACCTAATTTACACAGAATAGAAGAATAAATCGGCTATTCCAAATTATTCCATCCGAACAATATTGGAATATGTCGGATTAGAGCTATAGAATAGTGAAATTTTTAATTCCATGGTTGAGATGGAATTGACTATTTCATGGATTAAGCATAAATTTAAGACAAAAATGTCCCTCTCTATTCCAAAATATATCATACGTGGCATAACTACTTTCTCTTTATTCTAAACACTATAACCGCCTCCGTGCTAGTTTTGCCGTCATTTTTCAAATGATTCACCAATGAAATAATCAAACAAACAACTATACACAAATATACACTTTTTTCTTTATTTAACAAGATCCATATCAACTATATTTCTTAGTTATTCACTTCTCCGTGCATCTGTCATTGCTCAATTCTTTGATTTGAACGACTATTAAAAATGCGTTGGGAAGATATGAAACGTCATAACAATAATTGAAGAGCGTTTAGAGATTATTTAAATGAAAACTTATTTGAATTTGTGCTTCAATTTATTTTCTATTATTGTATTTTTATTGAATGTTAAATTTAGTTTGATGCTATTTTTTTTAAATTAATTTATTTCATTTTTATCTTCTTATAATTTGAGTAGATTTTTCATTAATATGATTTGTAAAAATTCAAATTATGGAACAAGAATATTTTAGTCATAATCTCTTTTTTATATGTTTAAATCAAATTCTTCATATAACTACCTTGCCGAACGTGCATGGAATAAAATGAATTAGTCGTCTATTTTCAATTTCGTTATTTTTCTATTTCATGTGTCGCCGAACGGGCATGATTTTCCTGAACTATTCATCATCTTTGCTTTTTATGTTTATAAAACGAATATTGGTTCATTTGCAATAATATCTTATGAGCATTCATCACGAAAACAGGGACTGCTCAGCGGTTTTAAGAATTCTGTATGAGAACTAAGAGGGTCTTTTAGTATTTTAAATTCGAAGTTTGCAATAACTAAAATTTAATGACCAAGGACCTGAATATAGATGGATATATATCAACAATTAAGCTAACGATTTAACTATTAAAATCTGTATTATATTTCAGTATCACATAATGGAATCTAAGTTACACAATTAATCTTAATGAAGGCTTAACACTAAGTTTGACTTGTGCAATTATACCAACTAATCTCTATTTATGCAATTTATACAAGTCCTTGACTAAACCCACCACTTTGACATTTTTATGATGTCATACCATTCTAATGTTTCAACTTTGATTATGAGGTGTTTTGACAATTAATTGATCAATAATCTTTATGGCGATAATTTGTTTGATATGTCGCATCAGTGCTTCACCCAAATAATATCCCACATTAAATATATGATCAAACGACTCATATTAGGATAGTGATCATGATGAAAGACCAAGTTCTATATTATACGTGGCAAAGTATTGATTGATATTTCATCAGCGGTCCACAAATTAATATGATGTAGACTGTTTAAAATGTGTTCAACCGTATTTTATTATTTTTTTTTCTTTTTAAAAAAAATAATGAGACTGAGTCAGATATATTGTGCTTCTCATACTAAAACTTTTACGTATAAATCTGTTTATTTTTTTTTTACTTCTTTTCGAGCTCTATGTGGTATGATTTCAGATAAATTTATTCTTCTCTTGCTTGAATATGCAAAGTTGTTATATAAAAACTATGTGAATGACTACATAAGAGAGTACTTAAAGAAGATATGTTACACACCAAAAGAAATGTTATGAGACCCACTTTCATAACTCCTGAGCAATGTTCTAAAAATTCGGCCTAGATGCTTAGGCGCTAGGCACTGGTGAACCGCCTAAAAAATGAGCTAATTGATGAGTCTAGATGTTTTTTTGCCCAAAATCCATCCAGATCCGATTAATTCAATCCAAGGCTGATTAACTCTCGTCTAGACCCAATTAAACCCAACTAAACCCGTTCATACCCATTTTCTCAGCCCTGTCCGGCCCTATTAACTAACGGTAGACCTTTTTTTTTTTTTTGCTATTTTATTAGGGGCTTGGGGTTTTTTGCAATTTCAGCTTCATATAGAGTTTTTTTTTTTTTTTTTGCAAATTTCTCTTTTTTTATGTAGACTAGGACAATGCTCGCGCTTCGCGACGAGTATTTTAATTTTAAAAGTTATTTCAATCTAATAATGTATAATTTGTAATTATGAAAATTCAAAATTAAAGTATATGAATCCATAATACATAAATAATACATGAGAATTAAAAATTGTTGTCTTTGATTTTTCTTATGTCATTATCTCTTGATATATTATATTAGAAAAATAAATTAAGTATTAATCAGGCTTAGATGAATGAGATCAGAAAAAATAAAATGCAAGATAATTTATTTCGAAGATTTTAGTTTAGAAAATTTTAGTTGAAACTACATAAGATTAAATTATAGATGATTAACTTTGAAAATGATAAAAAATAATAATTATATTTAATATTATATATATGGAAAAAATATGTATACTGCATAGGAAAATCACTACTGGAAAAACAGGTATCAGGCACGGTGATATACCGTGCCTGAAAGTCCAAAAAACCGTGCCTGAAGGTTTCAGGCACGATTTTCCGTGCCTGAAAGTCTGTGCCTGACGGTGTCGTTACAGATGCCAGGTTCAGGCACGGCCCGTGCCTGATACTCTTTCAGGCACGGTTACACTATTCATATCAGGCACGGGACCATACCGTACCAGACACTGTGGCTTTCTGGCACGGACGGTGCCTGAAAGGTCTTTTAGTGAGAGGGATTCAGGCACGGTTCGTGCCTAAAACCTGTATAAATTTTTAGATTTTACAGGGCCTTCTGGCACGGCCCGTGCCTGAAAGCCTTTTCAGCGAAGGTCTTATCAGGCACGGCCTGTGCCTGATACCTTTGTAAATAATAAAATAATGGAGGTATCAGGCACGGCCCGTGCCTGATTTATCTGCAGTTTTTTCTCCAGCTGCTATAGTTTGCTAATTTTACAACAACAAAAAATATAAAAATCACAAAATTCACAATAACAAAATCACAACAATCAATTTATACTCGAAATACATCAGTAAACATAATAAAAGTTCATATTTGATACAACAATTATCCTAAATCTAAATTATCCATGACACTTGAAAATATCTCTATCCCTAAACTCTAATACTAAAAGCCAATCCTAAAACCCTAAAAACCATAAACACTAACACCAAATAATAAATGATAAACGTAATACTACGTTTTTTGAAGACCCTTCACCAAATCTTACAAAATGAAAAAATAATAATTAATAACTAATATAAAATAAATTAGGAGAAATTTACAAATACTTATATGCAATTTCATGTTTACCATGCAAAAATATCACACATACCACCCCTACAAAACATAAGAAATATTAAGCATATCCTTATTTGAGGATAAATGCTATTTGAGATTTTTTTAGGCACTTAATTGAAAATCAATTGTACTAAATTCTATATGTTGGAGGGGAATAAATGATATTTGAGGTTTTTTAAATGCTTAAGTGAAAATATCAAGTTGTACTAAATTTTAAAATTAGCATATCAAGAGAGAAAAAAATATTACCATCTTTTTTAAGGTATCTTTTTGACTAAGGATTTTGGGCTGAATCACTGATTTGTTGCTGGTGATGAAGATTGAATAACAAAAAATATTTTCACATCTTCACAAGCTAACTGAAATCAAAACACAAATTAAAGTCAATTCAACCTTTTTTCTATCAATCAAAATCCCAATTCAACTCTCTTTACTGTCATAACTCAATGCAATAATTGTACAGAAAAAAAAAATTAACTGAAGAATTTGGGTAATTAAAATTAGAATACTAGAGTCTTTCTTTCTTATTGAACGTTATAATACCATAACAATACAATAATCCAATTGAAAACCTTTCCAATCCACAACTATACAAACTAATTGACTGATTTTCCCCAAATAACAACTACCAATCAAATCCAATCACATCAAACAAAACCAAAACCAAACCTTTCAATTTCAACTATACCTTTCCTGACGAGCTTGAAGGTCTTCTTGCTGAGCTTCTTGCCGGCGAGCGGCTTGGTGATGGGCATGAGCGAGGTCTTGATCTTGGTCTTCTTCGCTGATTTCTCCGTCTCGCTGTCGCACCCCATTAACCGAGCGACAAAATAGAATAAAACCCCAAACCGTAGATTCCTACATACCTTGCAAAACCTTAGAAATGGACGGCCATGAAGAATGTAGTGATCAGGGAGTTTATAGAGGCGGCGGCGGCGGTGAAGACCAGCGATGAAGTGAAGATCTTGCCGCTCATGCCAGATGTGACCCGACGGGAAAGGGAGAGAGAGGGCGGACGGAGGGAGGAGGCGGACTGAGCTAGGGTTAGGGCGGGGATTTAGGGTTAGGCGGCGGAGAGGAAGGACGAACAGTGGTAGAGGAAGGGCGGCGGAGTGGAGGGGTTTTTTTCGCTTTTTCTTCTTTCATTTTTTCCTTTCTTTCGTTTTTTTTTTTCATTTTTGTTTTGTTTCAGTCAGAGAGGAGAGAACACTTGGGGGAGAAGAGTTAAGGACCTTCAGGCACGGGCCGTGCCAGAAGGGATTAAAATATATTTTTTTATTTCTAAAATAGAGCATCAGGCACGGCCCGTGCTTGAAGGTTCTATTTTATTTATTTTTAAATCTGAAATAGAGTATCAGGCACGGCCGTGCCTGATGGTAAGGAGGAAATTCAGTTCAAATTTCGGCTGAAATTTTGATTTAGCGGTAGAAATGATATATCAGGCACGGTCGGTGCCTGTAGTTTATAAACCGTGCCTGATTTGCTAATATCAGGCACGGTTTATGACCTATCAGGCACGGACTATGCCTGAATGTCAGCAATTTGCAAAGGTTGTGAATATCTGGCACGGCACGTGCCTGATTCTATAGGTATCAGGCACGGTCCCGTGCCTGAAAAAATCACACCGTGCCTGATAGCTGATTTTGTTGTAGTGAATGTAACATTACTCATTTTCTTCAAAAATTTATCACCGCTATTTCTCCTTTTTTTTTAGATGTTAAAATGGTATGGATTACACATATATTATTATGAAATCCGTAGTACATTAAGTAATATATTATAGTTATTAATATTCTGAAATTTTGTTTGAGATGATAGTTCTCACATAAGGGAGATATAACACTGAATATTAATCTAACTAATTATGTGATATTATGATAATAATTAAAATTAAAAGCTAAAATTTGATAAATTTTTTGATTCGACGGGTGAGAGAAAATTAATAATAGTTCTCTTGAGAATTTCAAAGAGGGGTAAAAGAATATAATAAGAGTAAATGAGCTTTTCATTTTATTATATATTTTTTTTATATAGTCTATATTCACATATTTTATCAAGAAAAAAATGAAACTTGGAATCATAACAATATGTCTTTATGTGATATTGTGCATATAATTGAAATGAAAAACTAAGATTTAAAAAAAGCCAATTGCCGAGATAAAATTGATAATAAGTCTCTTGAGAATGCTCAGAGAGAGATGATAAGGTATAAGATATAAGTTAATGAGCATATCATTTTTGTACATATTCTTTTATATAGTCTATATTCACATACTTTAGCAAAAAAAAATTGGAACCATAACAATATGGAACTCTAAATAAAGAGAAAATTCCAACAAAATTATATTTATTGATTGTAACTTTAGAAATAAAATATTTCATTAAGAATTATAATTTTTTAAAGAAGAAAAGAAAAATTATTTATATTTTAATGAGTGAACTTTTCATTAACTATTGATATTAATTGTTGAACATAACTTTGCACCATGATTCAATGAAACCATCTGATTAAGATCTGATGGTCACAAATAAACTCACAACGGTTCTCACTAAATCGGGTATGAAACACAAAACATCAATTCAACCAATCATATGCTTATGTTTTAATAACTACATAAATGTTGCCATAAAATATCAATAAATTTGAGAAAATGAATGGCTAAGATTTAGCAAAAAAATTGATCGAACGGTCAAGATAAAAGTGATGATGTAGCCTTTTGAGAAGGCTCAAAAGTAGATAAAAAATAAGGAGTTGGGGTTAATTCTTAAAAATATTATGGCTTGAGGCCATCAGTTTCTTATAAACTAGAGCTTGTCTTATATGATTTGCTCATATTCAAATAAACAAAAGATCTAATAACTAAAAGATTTTCGAATATATTTTCATATTGTTGATCTGATTATGTACTAACAAGTTTAATAAATATTATGTTCTTAAGATAACTTTCATTTATTTTTTTATTTTTAGATTTTGGTACGTGAAATTACTCTCGTTCTCAAAACTCAATTATCTTTTCATCACATTGTTTTTAAATGTTCTCTCAGGAATTATTAAAAAGTCATTTTTCTATGAAAAATAATTTTGATGAAATATTTGGACATGACTTTAAACATAATGCAAAATATATTTTCTTAGATTAAAGTGATGTAAGTAATGCAATCAAAGTACATTCTAAAAGAATTATATAATATTAGATGACTATATGTGATTTAATAAAATGTCATTTATAGAAAATTAAGTATCTTTTATTAAAATAGTTTACATAAATAAAATATGAATACATAAATTGAGTGCTACTTGTTGTTCTCGGTTTGATGATATTTAAAACAATTCCGTAATTACTAATCTTGTTTGAGAATGTCTTATAAGCTCAGAATGTCACACGTTCAAGTTTACGGAAATGGAGATTTCATCGTAATGGAAGCATCTCTCTGATCTCGGAAAGACTAGAAGTCATCACGCTTCTAAAGGATTTCAAGACGTGTGAGCAAGCTTGTTTGGTCTTCTAGTGTGTTGTGTGAAGTAAGTAATTTAATTTGTGTAGGATTAGTGCCCTAGGCCAAATGTATTTGTGCTAGGAAATGGATTATGTATTAAGACATTATTATTCATTCAATAAAGGTTGTTTCTTATATATATCTGTGAATATGGGTTGTCAATGGCATTTACAGATCTTATATCAACCATGAATTACACTTCGGGTTCACGTCATCATAATACATGATTCTGATAGTAGAACTATGAACCAACGAATGACATTCTAAACTGTCCCTAGTAATATGTAGGATGTTTATAGAGATAAACATACTTCAGGTAAGACGCTACATATCCACACTAGTATATTCGCAGGCTGGATGATCATGTTCTGCTGATCATGGACATAGGGACGTCAAGTCTGGAATATGGGCACATGTTAGAGAACACGTACTGGACTGACCACACTATGAGAATATGCATGGTATATGTCATTAGTGATTCTCATATGAATAGTGTGCTTGTTCCTACGATCTGAGGTCACCATGGATTCCTGTATGTGGAACTGCATACTTTAATATGATCCTACGTCATCCGTAACGGGATGATCATTAGGGTCATCATTAGGCATGCACTGAATCATGACGAGGAATGTGAGTGACCAAGATGGTATTTGTTTCTCTCGTCAAGAGGGAGATATCTCTGGGCCCCCTTATGAACTAGGACTGAAGGAAATACATGGTCATGCTCAAAATGGATTAACATGTGTTGTTAATATCATTTTCTATTTACTCAGTCTAATTCTCGATCAGGAAAGATACTTTGATCAAACTCAAGGATGACATATTTTCATGTCTTGTGATCAAGACATATATCGTAGATCAAAAGAAATAAGCAAACGTCTATTCAGTTAGGTTTATGATCGCTCATCATTTCATTTAACATGGGTAGTCATGACATCAGTCTAGAGGTTACTCATGACTTACGGTCTTTAGAAGATCGTTGCCGGCGTTAAATGGAACCTACACGATCACACAATGAACTCCATTCATATGGGATGAAAATACCTTAAAACAGTTATATATAAGATGTATAAATTGGTGAACGAAATAATCAATCATTAGATGATTGATTGTGCAAAACAACATACTTCCGTTCTGAACGGAAGGATTCCGTTCTGAATGGAATGTGCCAATTTCTTGGCAGCAAGGTTTTCGCAGTTTTGGAAACTATATTCCGTTCTAAACGGAAGGGTCCGTTCTGAACGGAATATGCACAGAAAATTAGGTTTTCAATTATGGTAACTGAGCAATCCTTCGTCTTCCTCTCTAGTATAAATAGAGAGGCAGCCCCTCTCTATTTTATATACAATTCTCAAGCCTTAGAGGCTGTCTAATACGGAAATAGAGAGAGAGAGTTTAGAGGTAATTTCGGAAAATATTTCCGGACTCGTCGAGTTGAATCCGGTAATTCCGTGTGTCTAAAGTTCGCGTGAATACGAGTAGAGATCTCCTACTTTGGAGATAAGCGAGCGATCAAGTTCTTCATCCCTAGGAAGAGCAAGGAGGTTCGTTGAGTCGCTTCAGGAAGGAGAAGGTTGCAAGTAAGAATAGTT
The DNA here is from genome assembly GCA_027726005.1 of Juncus effusus. NCBI lineage: Eukaryota > Viridiplantae > Streptophyta > Magnoliopsida > Poales > Juncaceae > Juncus > Juncus effusus. Next base: position 5,013,133 of record CM050898.1, read on the forward strand.
CAGACCTACATCCGTTCTTCGTCTCGCGGATCATCTCGTACTTTTATTCCCTTAACGATGATCCTAGGGTGGGTTGAATCCATAGGTTCCGATGCGCATGTAACGTACATGGTTATGGATTCCCCAACAATTTGTACTCAAAAGAAAGTAAAATCTGTAATTTATTAAATTTCTGCTAGTTCTATTGGCAACGGACCTAGTCCATTGGTAACGGACCCAGTCCGTTGGCATTTTCTTCATCCAGGAATTTTGGCTGAAAAATTGTTGCGTGATTTCCGTTGGCAACGGACCTAGTCCGTTGGCAACGAAACTACAGGAATATAGCCGTTTGATTTAAAATCCTCATTGATTTCTTTCTGTTTTTGCAGTCCGTTGGCGACAAAACTGCACAGGTTTCCAATTTTTGAGGGCTACTCTTTCCTCCTTTAAAAGGGGGCCGCCCTCCTCAGTTTCTTCAACAAATTCTCTATTGAAAAGGCAGAAATTCTTTCTTCTTAATACTAGTTAAATTACTCTAAATCTTAAAGTGAGATTAGTGGAGTTTTGAGCTTGTTACTCTTGTTTGGTTGTTGTGATTTGAGATCGGTTGTAAGTGTTGTTCAGTTGAGGCCTATAGGGGGGTTTAAAAAGGCCTAAAGTGCGGAAACGTGACTATTTGTATTTTTAGGATTTTATATTTTTATTGTTTTTAGTCTTTTATTGATGGTTGTTTGAGTACTAATTAATAGAGAAAGATAACTAAATAAGAAATTAAAGTAAATATAAAAAGGTAGGAGATACCTAACACACGATTCTTTGTTGCATGTACAACACCTATAATTTTAACCAATTTGTCCTTGATTAAGGTGACTTATGATTCTTTGTTGCATGTACAACAGCTATAATTTTAACGTGTCGCATAAATCTTCTCAATAAATAGCTCGTTGTATAGAGAATTTCAAAAAATTGGCACAGAAAATTAACCAAAAGGATTAGACAAATGGATTAGAAAATTAGCTCAAAATAAGCTTTGTATATAGTAATAATGTAATATTCATCCATAATGTTTAAAACAAAGTAGGTTCAATAGAATTTTTCCATGCAAAACACAACATTCTAACAAACAAAATTTGTTGGATCACCAAAATACACATCATAAGCAAATACTTTAGAAAAGAATTGGCGACACATCAACATGAAGAATCACATCAACAAAATTAAAACAAGGCGCCGGAGTTTAATAATAAGTTAAATAACTTAATAATTTAAATCTAGTTATACAAAACCATCAACCATAGGACAACAAAACTACTCAAACGATACAAAATTCGATCTTAGCTCTCACAAACAAAATACTCATCATTTTCTCTCTCAAAAGGGCAATAATGTCAATTCACTCTTTGAGCCTTACTAGCCCTCCTATCACCCGAGTCATTATTCCTCTTTCCATGCTTGTTTCCGTACGATCCTCTCCCCCCTCTGTTATTGTACCTTCCACCCCTAACAATTACATCAAAATTAGAATTTCATCAACAAAATAATACTCATATTTTTTTAATTCCCTTTAAAATAATACTCATATTTTTTTTTTTTTAAATAAAAACCGACCTTCCTCCTCTGTGGGATTTGTTTTGTGCAATATTATCCCTCTTTTCGGCCATCTTTTCAGCCAGTTCAGCCCAATATTTCTTCTCGTCTTCACCTGAAAAAAAAAATGTAAAAAAAATCAAGTACTCTGTGATTTGTACATTCAAATTTAGGATAATTGCACCGTTAGGCCTTGCACTATTGATTTGGCGTGTTTGAAAAATTGTGCATGGCTGGTCAAGCATGCATGTTTTCATAAAGTACATGGACCAAGCATGTCAAATTAATAGTACAGGGACTAAATCGCAATTCAATTAAAGTACGGGGACTAAAAGTGCGTTCATCCTTTCAAAGCTTGACATGTTTAGGTTCTCTTCTCATTAACAACTTTCAGCTGAAGAAAAAGAAACATAATCCATATTTTATTTCAAGATTAACATGTTTATATGAGAAATTAAATTAATATTTTTTTAAGATTAATATGTTCATATGACAAATTAAATTAATATTACTTTAAAATTATTATGTTCATATGAGAAATTAAATTAATATTATTTCAAAATCAATACGTCCATCCTAGAAATTAAATCAAGAACCTCGAAACGAAGAAAAGAAACACCAATCTTTTATTATAAGACTAATTAAAATGTTCGCTTACATGAGAAATTAAATTAAATTAATTAAAATTATTATTTTACCTGTTACGGCTTCTACAGTTGCGAGATAGTTTTTGACTGTGAGTCCGCCTTGGTCGGATAAGGCGGCCATGGCCCTTGCTTTTTCGCCTCCTTCTGGATCCTGGTACCGGATGTAGCCGTCGTTTTCTCCCCTTGAGAAGTCTATGAACTGTAGAGAGAGATTAGAGAGAGAGAGATTAGCGCAGACGGACTAGAGAGAGAGAGAGATTAGCTCACACGGACTAGAGAGAGATTAGAGAGACTAGTGAGAGAGATTAGCTCAGACGGACTAGAGAGAGAGATTAGAGATATAGACTAGAGAGAGAGAGAGAGAGAGAGAGAGATTAGAGGGAGAGACTAGAGAGAGAGAGAGAGAGAGAGAGAGAGAGAGAGAGACTGGTGAGACTAGTGAGAGAGAGATTATATATAAATTAGAGAGAGAAAGTAGAGAGAGAAACAAAATGGTCTACCTTAATGGTTCCGAATTTGCCAAAAACAGACTGCACATCTTCCCTCGAAATCTGATGCCCTTCACTTTTGCTATTCTCATGCTCCACTTTCTCATTTTCACCCTCTGCTTTTTCATTTTCACCCTCAACTTGTTCATTTTCACCCTCTACTTTTTCACTTTCACCCTCTGCTTTCTCATTTTCAACCTCCATATTTGCATTTTCACCCTCTGCTTTTGCATTTTCACCCTCAGCTTTTTCATTTTCACTCTCAGCTTTTTCTTTTTCGGCCTCTGTGTTTTTCTCTGATCCTTTTTTAGTCAGTTTAAAAGCGATAATAAGGCCCTTCTGATAGCTGCTCCATAAAGAAAAAACAATAGTCAATTGGAAAAAGAAAAAAAAATAGATAAAATTTAGCATGTAAGATTCAAGAATGATTAGAATTCAACATTTCAAGATTTGACAAAGTCATAAATAATGTGTATTTTCAAGTTAAAACAAATTAAAAAACTTATTAAATGAATTATTTTCTCACCTTTCCTCGTGATTTTTCTTGTGACGCTCTTTCTGTACTTTCATTACTTCCTCTCTCTCTTCATCATAATCCTTCCTGTTTTATTGCAAACCACAAAAACAAAGTTAAATAAATCCAGCCCAATAATTGTATAACAAAAACATAACACACATTTTCATTGTAATGTTACATCATCTACATAGAATTCCTATATGTACCAAGTCTTCAACTGTAAGTTCTAATTCAGTCCCTGAAATAATTTCAAACTCTAAATTTCTAACCTATAGACTTCCTAAATGTACCAAATCCTTTAAATTTCAAACCCTAAAACCTATAGAATTCCTGACCATACCAAAATCCTTTAAATTTCAAACCTATAGAATCATTTTATTTCAAACCTAGAAGCTTGTAGGGTTTTTTTGAGAATAAGCAAGGGCTCAAAATTCAATATCTAAAAGATAATTCGAAATTTTTAGAACAATTACTTTGGTTTGAGTTGCAATTCAGTCCCTTCAAAAACCAAATTTTCCTTCATAACGCGATTCGCATCTTCTTCTTCAGAAAACTCGATGAGAGCTGTGCCAGTAAAAGTCCTTCTGTCAAAATGACGTGGTAATCTAACACTGTTCACCTGTTAAACCAAAAAAACTCATTAAACCCTAAAATTAGAAAGACACAAAAGTCAAGGGAAATTTTCAAAAAAAAAAAAAAAAAAAACTGAACTTTTAAATATTTTTCAAAATATATTTTCTAGATCCTCGCTATATTGTAGGGACTAATATATTAGGTTTTAAGAAAATATAGGGTTTTGAAAAACAATAAAAAAGTGAGGGGTATTTTGAAAACTTCCGAAAAAATAATTATATTTTTCTAGAAGAGTATCTTACCATGGTTAGAAAAGAAAAGTGAAATTTCCCAAAAATAATTCTTTTCAAACACTCTCAATGACACTTTAAAAAAAACCTACATTTTTACATTCTCTAGATTATAGGTTCTCTCAAAAATTTGCCAAAATATAAATAACATTTCTAAAGTAACAATTACCTTAGCAAGTTTAGAAAAGAAGGATTCCACATTTTCCAATTGCACATCGTAAGGCAAAGGAGAGGCGGCGATGGTTCTAGAATCTACCTGCTCTATCACCTCTTCAGGCTTCAGCAACTCTGCAATTCTCCCCACCCTTTTCCCTGCAATTCGATAGAATAATTACACAAACAGACCATTGTAGAATAGTACAGGGACTGAATTGCACCTTTAGTCCCTGTACTTTAATTGGACTGCAATTTAGACCATGTACTCTATAGAATTGTAGAATAAAAGATTAATGGTACAGGGATCGACCAGTTCAAATCAACAGCACAGGGACTGAATTGCAATCCAATTAAAGTACAGGGACTAATGGTGCAATTATCCCATAAAAGATCACATAATTACTTATGTTTATAGTGTTGATAATTTAACTAGACAAGATGATAAATACCCTCATTTTAGCTAGACAGTTCAGTTATATAAGGGATAAATGCACCATTTGTCCCTGTACATTAATTACTTTGCAATTTAGCCCCTGCAATATTGATTTATATAGTACGGGGACGGAATAACAATCCAATTAAAGTACAAGAACTAACAGTGCAATTACCCCTTTATATAACAACAAAATATCACATAACTAGTTACATTCAGATGCTACTATTCTAGCTAGGTAAATAATATAACATAAAATACCGTCATCTGAAATACGGAGAGTGGAAGACCGGTTTTTCAAAACTTCTGCAACTGAAACTACGGAACTTTCAGGTACCGACTCGGCTTTGGTAGTTTGATCCAAACCAAGAATCGATTTCATCCGTCCGAACGAGCATATCAAAGCCAAACTCACCACTTTATAAATCCATCCACATAAATCAAGGCATAACATTTTTTAAGTTAAATAAGTAAATGATCACTTGAACAATGCTTTTTTTGCATGGATAACTTCATAAAATAATTATTAAAACTAAATATAAAAATTAAGAAGTGAAATTGGGAAGGATACGTCCGTCCTGACTCTCTTCTACGGTTTTACGCAGGAAATTATCTCTAGGCAAATTGCTGTCACTGAAATAAAACTCGACCTAAAAATGAAAAAAATGGATATAATTAGAAAAAAAAAAAATCAAAGCTGTTATGATTTAGTTTCCCACTTTGCCCCTTAACAAAATAGAATATCACTATGTAATTTTCAGAATCAGAGCTGAAAATCAAGGATTTAATGGTCACCAAAACAAATTCAGCTCAACTCATTCAATTAAAAAAATCTCAGAAAAATCAAAAACAATTTTGTGCTAAGCTCTAGTAGTTGTAGAGAAGACTGACCTGACGAAGAACGTTCTTTGCCTTTGCGTCGTCCATGGAAACAGTTTCCTTTGCTTCGGCCGCCATGGTTTGTCGTAGGGTTTAGTGTTAGGGTTTTGGAAAGAAGAGAGTTCTGTTCCGACAGATTTAATTAACTTTTAAAGAGCGGACTGATTCGTTTGGTCTGGTTTGGTTTTGATGGGGGATTCCTATTTGGGGAAATTCTTCGAAACCCCCCCAACTTTTTGGATATTATGAAAAACCCCTAACTTTTTAGATTCCTTCAACAGCCCTTGTGAAGTGGTTTGAATTTTTTTTAACCCCCTATAATGTTATGTTTGAGTTTTCCATCCAATTTATTTTTTAATTGACCAAAATGCTCTTATATAATTATTTTCATATTTTATTTTATTCAATTAAAAATAAAAATAAATGAAAAATAATATTTTTCAACATAATATTTTATGATATTTTATAATATTTTTCTATGATATCATTCTTTGATGCATTAATTCTTTTTCTGATATTATATTAAATAATATATTTTACTATTATATAAATTATAATTTTATATTACATAAAATATTATTTTCTTCTTTAATATTTATATGATTTTGTTCATATTTTAGTTCTCATTTAATATTTTATTTCATGTAAAATACATTTTCTATTTTTAATTGAATAAAATTAAATATGAAAATAATTATATAAGGGCATTTTGGTCCATTAAAAAAATTAATGGATGGAAAAATTAAAGCTAACCTCATAGGGGGCAAAAAAAAATTCAATCTACTTTATAGGGGATTTTTGAAGAATTTGAAAAGTTAGGGGTTGTTGATCAATTCTAGAAAAGTTAGGGGGGTTTATGAAGAATTTCCCTTCTATTTGTGCCTTGGAATATATTAAATGTTATGTGTACTCCTAAGAATTGGACAATGATAAATAGGCATGACTAAAAATATATAACTGTTATTGTAAAAATTTATTATGATAAATAGGCATAACTAAAAATATATAAGTATTATTATAGACTGTATTATGATGAATAGAAATAACTAAAAATATATAAATATTATTATAGAGCAGTATTTAAGTCTTACGCAATATCATATATAGGAATTATAAAAATAATATCTATGTATTGTAAATTTATAACCAATATATAGTAATGAAGATATTTTTCAATAAATATTCCTGGCAAAAAGTACAGGATCAATTTAATATAATGAATGGTGTTTTCTAAAAGCCCAAAATTCTGGCCCATTAATATATCCATTGATAAAATATGGAAGACCAGCACTGCTCTGCTTCCTTGATGTTTTCCTATTTGAACCTGGCTCACCTACTCAACAAAGTAGTCTCATCACATGTTTCTATATTAGGGCCGTATAAAATAAAATAAAGTTAAGACCCAATAAAAAAAATAAAAGGATACAAGAATCAGGTCCATCGCCATTAAACGCCAGAATTAGGTTTAGGTTTTTGGTTTTGATAAATTGAAGCTCGGCTGATCAATCGATTGAAGAAAAATGAACGCTCCAGATCGTTACGAGAGATTTGTCGTGCCAGAAGGGACTAAGAAGTAAAATTCTCCTCCTTTTCCCTCTTAAGTATTTCTCATTTGTAGAGTTACTGAGCCCCAATTTCACAAAATATGCACTCAAAATTTGCTATTAAGCCTCAATTTTGTGCAATTATGCCTCCATTAACTAACCTAATTGTGCATTTGAGCACTCAATTTTGAAATAGAACCTATATTCATTCAGAAGATATTTCTTTTCATAATTTACCGTTCTAATATGTTAACTGTATGTCAAAATTAGGGTTTCATATGAGAGAGATACCAAGATAGCAAATGCTGCCTCTTTCACAGTGGAGCGAGAAGACCACACCATTGGCAACATTGTTCGCATGTAATTTTTCATTTCCCACCCTCTAATTATGTAGTATTGTGTTTTATTTTTTTTTCAAAATTAATTTCATTTAAACATAATTTCAGGCAGCTGCATAGGGACCCGAATGTTCTTTTTGCTGGATACAAGCTTCCGCATCCTTTACAATACAAAATCCTTGTTAGGGTAAGTTTTTTATTCTGATTTTAATTTCTTTATACACCGTATTTTAATCCCAAATTTACCCAATTAACCCTTAATTTACCTTTAATTGTAGAAATAAATCTGAATTTAATTTTATCCCCTAATTTGTTTTGATTTGATGTACAGATTCATACAACTGGCCAATCTACACCAACTCAAGCGTATAACTTGGCCATTAATGATCTTGATAATGAGCTTCAGCATCTCAAGAAAGGATTTGAGGTATTTTATTTCTATTTTTTATATTTTGTATATTTATATTGTATAAATGCAAATAAGTAAAATGTTTTATTTTGGGTATTTTAGGATGAACTCATGAGGTTCCAAGAAAGGCAAAATCAGGGTTATTAAGTGTTATGAAAGTAAGTAATTTATGTAGGAGTAAGTAATTTATGTAGGAGTATTTTGGTATTCTTGTAATGATATTTTGAGAACAAATTACAACTTGTTTGTGGCCCTTAAATGGTTGACTGTTGGTATCTTAAGATCTTGAATTTGAAGACTTTGTAAAATCATATTTGCTTAAAAGTGATGTATTTGTGTTGAATTCTTTTTTCTCTGAAATCATATTTAATGTTGTTCTATGATCATTTTTAATTGGTTTGTTAGATAATTTATGTGGCTAAACCCTAAAACATGTGTTATGATATGTCACAATTTTGGTGTTTTATTTTATAAAATTGATGCTTTACAGCTCTCTTAATGGGCCTTTATGTTCTTCAGTTTCATGTAAGATATGGGTTTTATTTAGAAAGAAATACAAAATGGGCCCACAACCATACAATTTATTTTCTGAGTGAAGATGAGAACAGAGAGGAACTTTAAAGTTTATTTTTCTGTTGTCACCATTTTACAGAAACATATGTACTTACTATTGTAACACTGATAGTAACAATAATAAGCTATAATGTTTTTTGGAATAGTAAGGATAATATTGAATGATACATTGGAGAAACGAGTATATTCATACTTTTCCTATAAATTTCAAATCAATATTTCCTCTATTTGATATCAATTCAACTTTCTGTTACAATTTATATAATGTCTTTACGGTTTCTTTAAAATTAAAAAACGTAACAGAAAAATAATCGACAGTTCACATTTTATATTGCACGTATTAAAATTTTATTGGCATTCTTCCATCCACAGTTCACAATTAGAAAATAAAAACACTCAAAATCTCTTAACAGCCGGAAGGAAATAAAAAGATTTCCTTTACAGTTTTGCATGCATGAAGTATTTTATTTGCATTAGGAATATAACATATAAAAAATGTGTTATCACTCCCGTTATTCACTCCTAAATCACGATGGTCAAAAACAGATCCCTCGTGCAGCACCCCCGTCGATGCCTCCCACCCTTTCTTTTTGTCGCTCTTTTCTTCTCCGACGCAACGGCGTCTGTCGTCTTCCTGCGTGCACATGTGTTGTTTGCTAGATTCATTCTTATATTTATCAAATCTATATATTAATTTTATTATATATATATATACTGTTATATCACTATATATATATATATATATATACCCAAATAATATTATCATCAAACAAATCCAGTATATAGATATGATAGAACAATATATAATTCAGACAAAAACAATATATATATATATATATATATATATATAGAATTACATACAGGTTATCAAAACCTTCTTAATTTTTCTCATGACTAGTGATTAAAAAAATGAAAAACCCTCTGTAACAAAAAATTTCCCATTGTCTGGCTTCATGTATCACCTATCCATATGACTTCTTATATGTATATTTGTTTTTAAATTACTATTAAAAATTAGAACAGCAAATACAAAGACTAGCCTAGACCTTCAATGTTTACTGATTTATAATTGATACAAAAATAAACATGATTTCCATTTTTGAGAAAGTACATAATTTTCTACACAACGAAACTAAAATTTCATAACTAGTCATGTAAAGATGGCACGACTCCATAATCAGCGTCATTTATAAGAGCAGCAATGGCAGCAGCAGCAGAGGAATAAATCCCGTTTGCCTGATCACTCTCGGCTCCGTCTCGTTTGGCGAACCGCCCGTTTACTCTCGGTCTAGTCTCAGCGTACGCCTTTCGTGAGGCGTATCTGATTGTCTTTTTGAATTGTCTGCTTTTTCTCTTTTCCCTGTATCTCATTAGTTTCGCTTCTCTATTGGCACTCAGATGTGTTTGATCTTGTCCGCCTCGTATTGCCTCTGGCACGACGGCAGTTTCAGATGAAGACCCCTGAAAGATCATTCAATATTACATAAAAATATATTAGGGCAAAAAATAACATCAAGTCTTCTAAGATTCTAGTAAATATAATGTTGTTTAGAACTAAGTTGGCATTAAAATTATTTTACAAGTAAATCCTCAGTTCAAACTAAATAACACGATTAAATACAATCATTCATAACATAATCCACCTATAGAGAGAGAGAGGATCTAGAGAAATTACACTATGGGTTAGATAATAAGTTCCAGATCCAGAGGCCTCTTGATAAACAGGTGAATACAACCCTTTACTAACATCATTCAATCCCCAATCAAATTCACTAGCAACTGCCACTGCCACCTGGGGCCCACCACACATCTCCTTACTCTCCTCATACTTTCCATCTCTAGTCGGCTCTGCAAGCAGCCACGTGGCAGCCTCTGCCTCATCCCTCCTCTCTTCCTCTCCAAACATCATATTGAGCCCAAAAAACGGTTGCGACTTGCTCAAGTTGCCCGTTACCTGTACGACCGGTACACGAACATGACGGTTGGCTAGCAGGTTTGCAGTGTGTATATCAGCATCGCATGTTGCACAAAGAGTAGCTGAGTCTGCTCGACAGCTAACCGAAGCTGGATTTTGCTCCCAAACTTCACAAAGCGGTACAAGCAAATGGTTCGAGTGGTTTCCCAAATCGCATGTCGGGCAAAGATAAAAGTTCTTGCAAGTAATGCAACTGAGTTGTGCTGAGCTCGTTCGGCATGATCCGCACGGTCGTACCGAGAGGCCCCAATAACTGGAGGTGGCCATTTGAAGGGGAGGGTGGAGTGGTGTATTATTGGATGATAAATCTGGAGAGTTTCTGCAGATAAATGATTTGGAGGGGTTCTCTATCTTGTTTAAAAGGCTATAGATATTGTTGCTTGAATAGGTTTATCATTTAATACGTGGGCCAAAAGAAAATGAAATTATAATTTGTTTGCAGCGGATATGAAAAAATATGAAGCAGAATAGAAAAATAAAATAGAATTTACACTAATAAATATGTACTGAAAAATATTCTAGTATATTAACATTTTATTTTTGTTTTTATTGTATATATGGTTGAAAATTATCCGAAAATCTTATAATATAATGATGAAGTTGATAATTTTGAATAAAAAACAACTTATTTAAGTATATAAAGCATTTTTATTTAAATTTTTTTTCAGAATATAATTATATCTCAAATTTTTTAATAATCATAAAATTATTTGAATTATTATTATAAAATATGCTAATAGAATGATATTTAGCTCATTTTTTCTACAAATAAGGGATCAAACTCCATGTCAAGCAGTATTTTAGGGGGGTTTCATAAATGGATTTTTAAGAGTTTAATTGCGGTCTCGCACAACGTGAGTGAATGTATTATATGACTATAATTGTCAAAAAATTATACATTATTCTATAAATAATATATTGATTTTTTTTAAAGGGATCAGACGGGACAATATAGTAGCTAGCTTAAAAGAGAATTAGAAGAGGATAGAATTTTACTCACTTATCATGTTTCTTTATTTTTTTCTCTCAGTTGAAGATAAGAGTAAATTTTTTTTTTTGGCAACCCATTGGGTTTTTAGACCTGCTAAATATTAAGATAAATGTATTTGTCGTGACTCGAACTTGTGTCTCTCCCAAAGTTAACGGAGTGTCTTACCGTTTAAGCTAGTAAGATTTGTCTATAAGAGTAAAACTTAAGCAAGAAATGAAATGATATATGTTTTTAATGATGATTTATTCTATGAAGATTATGCATTTATTTTTCCTAATTTTTCTTATTGTATGTAGTGATTTTACGGTAATTATTTTGATTCAAACTAGAGATGAAATATGGATCAAATAACGAGATCACTTAGCATATTTAAATTTTATTTTTGAAAGTATACATTTTTGGAAATTATCTTGAGAATTAAATGTACACCATGCCTTTCCAGGTTACTTATTCTTCCCTTGTTGACTTTGAGCTAAGAAGAATAGAGAAAGTCAACTGGTGGCACTATTTCATCCAAGCAACTGGTTCACAGATGAAACTTCTACATGGACATGGTTCAACATTGTATAAAAACACATAACTAACAAGAAAATTCTAAACATTTCCAGTGAAACAATAATTTCTGAATGTGTGTAGTACACCAAGTGTATTAAGTAAAAATTTAGGGGCATAGGATTTGCTTCTCATCGTTTTCTTCCAATGGGTATTGTTCTGTGCGGGTCCAACTAAAGAAATCGGTTTTCTTCTTTGATTTGGGGAAGGAAGAATCTCTCCATTTTTAACTAATGGATACGCTCTAGGAGTAGTATTTATACTGTTATGAAATTCTGATTATTTTTTGAAACTATGTTAGTACAATATACTCATATTTGTTTTTATTTTGCCCGCACTGTTATGACATATGAAATATATTTAAGATATTAAATATTAAATGAAATTTTATTTAATACTTTGTCATAAACATAATAGACAATTTAAAAAGATAAACCAGAATTTTCTTTTTTAAAATTTATGACATCTCGAAAAATGTGAAGATATCTTTACATTTATGAAAAAAAATTATTTACAAACATTGCAGCTTTGTTACTTGACACAGGAGACTGTCATTAAAAGCTTTCAGAAAATATTTAATTATCTACCTATTTGGACCGATTATAAGTTTATATATTTGATTTACTTAGTAAATGTTCTATTAGATTTACTTAGTAAATGTTCTATTATAACTCAAATTTCAGCGTATTTTACTTGATAGGAATAATATGTTAATCCTAATGTCTCAATTGAAAACTTACTTAATTTAATTATTTTTTTTTGTACATATAATTCTCACTGAACTAGTTCACTGCACTTTTGAGAAATGATGATCGAAGCTAATAATTTTTTTAATTTATTTTAAAAATCTTAATCATCTAAGATCACGAAAATTTCAGGTTTAAGCCTATTCACAAAAAAAAAATATTTAATTCAAACATGTTGATGTACAATTGTGATTATTATTAGTCCAATAAAAACTAATTCATATATAGTGCATTACAAATTGTTGAAACTTTTTTGCTCTCTAAGCTATTCAAATTACGTGCTTAAGAAAAATAAGCTAACGGGTAACACCACAAGCACATGATTTAGAATAATGGAGAAATGCATTTTCAACTGGAGATAGAAATGGTACATATAGATACGGTTGCCTTCGGCCTTTTCAATTCACGGAAAGAAAGATGCTTAGACAGAGATCGTTCCATTACGAGCTGACTACGCCATGTGGCAGAATCCCATTGGCTGTTATGCTCAGGCTCTTATCCAATCAGATATCCTTTGCAAGTTGCCAGATCAGCAATTAATATGGAGATATATCCTGTGCATGCTCAATATTGGTTGTAAAAATGAAGGCTGCTGAATGATCATATGGTAATAATTTTAGAAACCCAAAAATCAAATTAAATAAGAAGGAATTGATTTCTTGGCTTACTTTTAGTTTTGCTTTCCTCATTTTCATATTTGGGGTTGATTATTGGACATTTTTTGAGAGTTTAAAATTTTCTATCCCTCAATCAGCATGCAAATAAGTTCGCGGTTAAATATTAGTATTCAATATAACGCTTTATTTTGCCGCGGTCTATCAGTCCTGATATTTTGGTAGCTAAAACCAAACCCGATATTGAAAACCCGATATTATATAAATCTAATTGTACTTATTTGCTGTTTTATTATTGCTATATGCCACTTTTGTAATACAAGTATAATGTTTTGTTATTATATAATTTTTATAATAAATATGTATTATTTTATCGATAAACTATCTTATAAATACATATATATCATTTTATGATGTCTTTAAAATAACAAAAAAAAAATATATGTATAAGATAAACAGTATATGCAATAATAAAAAAATAAAACAAAACAATATATTTATTCATGTGTTAGGATAGGAACCTTATCATGTTCCCACAACTAACTAATCATCATATGATCTTTCTCATTATTATTTGGTCTGCAATTTTTTTGGACCTTTTAGTCAAACTTTCATTGACATATTATGAGTCAGTCTTGCATTCATTCAATTTCACATTAATACGATACACTGCATAATATATGTACTAAATTTTTTCTTCTTTTGTGTATATCAAATTATCAATCAAAGAAACTCAATTTGAAAACCGATTTTCTTTCCACATTTTTTCTAACTTCTTTTCTTATATCAATCAAACAAACTCATTTTGAAAACCCTAATCTCTTTCCACATTACATATTTTTCCAACTTTTCCCCTTAATCGACAAAAGAAACTTACATTTAAAAACCCTAATGGGTCACCAATTATATTTATATCCCATTTCAAAAACTAAATCAACTCATGAAGATGTTGTACATCATGCATATTTTGGAAACCAGACTTAACATCTCAGAGGAACACTAAATTTGTCACGGAAAATAACGCACCATTACTCTATTTCTTGTCGAAAGAAAAACATTTACCCATTATTACATAAATTATACCACATAAAACTATAGTCAGGTGAGCACAACAAGCTCACACTCCCATCAACGGAACCAATAAATTAAAATTAGCCTCCTCAACCGAGGCATTTCACTCCACAATTAATCAAAAGTAAAATTACCAACAAAAATAAACAAAAGTAAGCAAAACAAAACATCTTTCTCATCCCCTTCAAAGATTACCGATAACAGCCTTTGTGAAATCGGTGGTGGTAGACGACCCGCCCAAATCGGCCGTCCGATATTTTCCTTCGGCGATTGTTTTGAGAATCGCGGAGTGAATCTGATCGGCCTGGCTGTTGAGTTCGAGGTGACGAAGCATCATCACGGCACTAAGCAGCAGTGCAGTGGGATTTGCCAAATTCTGAAAAGAAAAAAAAATTAAGGAATGGATAAATATTCTATTTGGCATGTTTGAGGTTTAGATGGTATAAGAAGTGTGATTTTGGCGAGTAACTAATTGAAAGTAATTATCATGTAGAATATACTGTTGGCGGGTTTTCTATCTAACACCCTCAAGTTTCTGAATACTGAAAAATAACATGGTTTTCAACTTATATCTTTCGAAATTTCAGAACCCAAATAAAAAAACACGATTTCAGTTCCCAAAAGATATGTTGAAAATCAAGTTGTTTTGGGTATTGACAAAATTATGGCGGTTAGATATAAAAACGCCTATAGATACATCATACCTATATATATACACACACCAAATGTGTAAATAATACAAAAATAACTAATCAAAAAAATAAATAAATTACACAAAATATTTCCACCAATTACCTTGCCGGCAATGTCAGGCGCAGACCCATGCACCGCCTCGGCCAAACAGATCCCTTCTTCTCCAATATTGCAACTATAAACCACACCAAATTAAAAAATAAATAAGTAAAAAGTAGTAAACTTTACTTAGTGCAAATAAACAAACAAACAAAGTACCTCGGCGTCAGACCAAGCCCACCAATAAGGCCCGCGCACAGGTCACTGATGATGTCACCGTACAAGTTTGGCATCACCAGTACATCAAACAATGCCGGGTTCTTCACCAGCTGCAATTTTTTATTTCATTAATTAATATATTAATAAATTACATAATTTAATTTTAAAAAAAGGCCACAAGTAATATTAGCATACCATCATCATGCAGTTATCGATAATAACCTCCTCGTATTGAATATCAGGATACTTTTCCGCCACCTCTCTACAACACTACACACATAAAAAACCCAAAAAAAATAAGCAAACCAAAATACAAAAAAAGTCACTGATAAACGAACAGTGATTAGGCGGTAAGCGAAACAAACCTTGAGGAAAAGTCCATCGGTCTTTCTCATAATATTCGCCTTGTGAATGGCTGAGACTCTTTTACGGCCATTTGTTTGCGCGTAGTGAAATGCATACTCAGCCACTCTTAGACTAGCTTGACGAGTAATGATTTTAAGACTTTCCACAACGCCTCTCACGACCTGCGTAATTTAAGAAAGTTAGAGGACCTCATTGCAATTTTTAAAAGAAAGAGGAATTTGATTGCAAAATAGAATCGAATTTATGAAAATTAGAGGGAAATGTTACAATTTTTAAAACAATAGGGGCTTGATTGGAAAAGTCTTATGATGCTCAAGAAAGGTATAGTCCAATTTATGAAAATTAGATGACCTTATTGCGATTTTTTTAAAAATTTGGAGTTTAATATTTAATTGCAAAACATAATCCAATTTATGAAATTAGGGGGCATTGTTGCAATTTCTAAGAAGATAGGGGCTTAATTGCAAAAGTCTTATGATGCTCAAGAAAGGAATAACCCAATTTATAAAAAATACAGGGCATTTTTGCAATTTTTAAAAGAACAGGGGTTTAATTGCAAAATCCACCTGATGTTCCAGGCCACTGTACTCGCCTTCAGTGTTCTCTCTGATCGTAACGAGATTCACATCATCATATCTCGTCTTGTAACCCTCCAAGCTATTACATGGACGCACATTTGCAAATAAACCCAATTCTTTTCTGAGGGTCAAATTGAGGGACCTGTGCCCTTTTCCAACTGGAGTGGCCATTGGGCCTTTGAGGCCCACTCTGTTCTTTCGTACCGACTCAAGATTATCCCATGTTAGAAAGCTGTTGGTTCTTGGATCGACTTCCGTACCGACATACTGCCGTTCGAACTCGATCGGTACGCTGGCAGCCTCAAAGATCTAGAAAAATGGATTTACGAGGGTCAATTGAAGGTTAATTGCTCAATTTGGGGCTAATTAGGGAAATTATAAGGGGTTGAGTGAAATTTTACCTGCTCTACGGATACGGCTATTTCGGGGCCGATTCCGTCTCCGGGAAAGAGAGTAGCTTTGATGGGTTCTGTTGAGAAGAATGATCGAGTCAATGGGGCGAAAACCCGGCTTGAGATTTGGTTGGTTGAATTTCCTCTGAATAATCTTGCAAAGGCCATTGTTCACTGCAATTGAGAGAAATAATAATAAATACATGGAGTGAAATTGAGATTCTTTGGACAGAAAAATGTAAATTGGTTTAATTCTAATCCAAAAATATGAATCTAATATAGAAATTAAGGAAGTGATAAACAAATAAAGATCGTAATTTGTTGAAATAAACTAAAATTGAAATTGGTTGAAGGAAATTTTGCTTGAGGAAGGGATTAATAAGCCCATCTCAAGTTTAGCAAAAAAATCGATTGCAAAGACAAAATTAGGCAGAATTAAGACCTGAATACAGAGAAAAACTATCGGATTCTCCAAACTGGTGTAGATCAAAAGATCTTAGTTACCCAGAAAAAAAAGGTCAATGGAAAATTTCGTTCAGAAAACTAAAGCTTCGTACTTAAATATATTTCGCTATTAAATAAATTTCGCTATTTCCAGCTTTGCCTAATCAATTCTTTAGGTCAAAACCCCATAGTCTAACATCAGAGGGAGAAAAAGGATCAAGAGAAAAACTTACTTACCTCAATACAAGATAGAGAAATTTGGAGAGGGAAAGCGAGAGGAGAGAAATTGGAAGAGAGATTGATTGGGGCTTCTTATTATTGAAAAGGAATTTGTGTTGTTCTTTCAATATTTATATTCAAGGGAATTTGGACTTTCCTTTCCTTCGGAAGAATTTCATACATGCCCATATAAAAATGATAAAATGGGGAAGTTTACAAAAGCCCATATGTAATGTATTTTATTAAATTTGAAACACGACCTCCAACTTTTGGAATATTAAAAAACTATTTGACTAAATTTAACAAAAATCTCCCTATATTTTCATAAAAAACAACCTACAAGTTTTGGAATATTAAAAACAAAAATGCTCTACAACTTGACAGAAAATCCCGATAACAACCCGACAAGATTTGTTATACAAATATTATTTCTATAATTAGCTATATTATTTGCACAATAAACCCTATGGAGATGTCGTCAGAATTTTTCGTCATGTTGTGTAACATTACTTATTTAAAAGAAAAATGTGCAAACACGACAGTACTTTTGTGTTACAGTACCGGCGTGCTCTATCAGGTCTTTATTTAAAAACTCTTGCTTTTCACTATCCATTTTTTCAAACCCCTGACTATTGAAGTACAAAAAACATATATCGAAATTAAATAATATTTTAAATAACATAGAAATAACTTTAATATATATCAAATTTTAGATAGATTTTAACTATTGAATTTATAAAATCTACGTAACGAACTTTCATAAAATGATTTATAATATGATAAATATATAAGAAATTAGAGCTTGTATATCTTTGCCTTACTGATTTAATCTATTTCCTCATAAATATCATCATGTTGCGAAAGCATGTTGCATAAGCAATTCATTATTGTTTATGCAGATTTCGCATCAGACTAGTATTCAAATATAAAAACTTACCGAGCTTAGAATTCGAGTTAATAGATTCTTGAATTGAAGGATATTGTGATTTTCGCTTGATTGCTTGTGAAATAGTCATTATTGCGGTAGCTATCTATATAAAAGATTCCAACTATTATTAGAAATAATCAGTTACAATCTGGCAGATAATCAAACTGAAAATCAATGTTAATTAGCTAAATTTGGAGGTTGACAATTTACTTCAACCCCAACCAATATCAGTTACAATTTTACAGATAATCAATCTGAAAATCACTGTTAATTAGCTAAATTTGGAGGTTGACAATTTTCCTACCAGTATGGTAAGAGTAGCTAGTCAGACACAAGTCGAAAGAACCAGGATCATGGACTAATCGAGATAGCATTAGTCCGCAAAATATTTCATATACAATATCATATTTTTAAATAAAACCAAACTAATGCTAAAAAACCCACCGTCACAAAATATTATGCATAGAACATCAAGATAATAATATAAACAATAAAACATCACATATCTCTAGTTATTCCTTTTCTTCATTTTATTTATTTAGAAAAGAAAACAAATATATAAACCCTCATCCAACTCATCCACCAAATTTCTACACAAATCAATACCCAACTCAAATCCTCAATCCATTCACAACCGACTCTTCCCAACCGGCCCCAACTCCTTGGCCTTCTTCCTCAACTCCTCCTTCTTAACCTTGCCTGTCGCCGTCTTCGGCAACGGACCAAACATGACCGATTTAGGCACCCAATACCCCGGCATTCTCTCTCTACAAAACCTCATGATATCCTCACCCACTTTTCCCTCATCAAACCCATCTTTCATCACACTCTCCTTCAAAGTCACAAAGGCACACGGACTCTCGCCCCACCTCTCGTCCTCTCTCGCCACCACCGAAGCCTCTAAAATCGCCGGATGCAAATATAAGGTTTTCTCGACTTCCAAACTCGAGATGTTCTCCCCGCCGGATATTATAATATCCTTGGATCGATCCTTGACTTCGATGTACCCGTCGGGATGCTTCACACCTAAATCGCCCGAGTGGTACCAACCGTCCTTGAATGCCTCGAGATTCTCGCTCGGATTTTTTAAGTAGCCCTTCATGACTGCGTTTCCGCGGAAGACTATTTCACCGAGAGTGGTGCCGTCTGAAGGTACTGGAGTCATTGTTTGGGGGTCGACTATGTCTAGACCTTCTAATGCGATGTACCTGTTGGTTGAGATGGAGATATTGGATTGGATCATTAACTTGATTGATTATGTAGTTACATAAAGGAAAATTATGGCAATTAGGTTCAAACAATTCCTGCACAACATTTCCATCTCACTAAAAACCGGGCAAGTGGGACATGAATTGGTTGTAAATTGAAAATACTCACAAAAACTTACCATCAAAATATATATCGATCATTTACCAAACAAATTATTTTTAGCTTACCACTATTAGTTAGAGTGAAAATTGAAAAAGGTTGGGTGGTTTGCTACTAAAACCCAACAAAAAGTCATTAATCAAAGGATTAGCTATCTCTTATCTATTTATTTAACTAAAACCCAACACAAAAAGTCACTGACCAAAGAATCATCTATCCTTCTCTCTCTCTATCTACTAACCTGACGCCTTGACGAGCATGCAAGTGAGCCCGTTCATCAACCGAGAGTCCATCCCACTCAGGCTTCCACGCACAAACCGTCGAAGGCCCATACGTCTCCGAAAGCCCATAAGTATGCGTAACCCTAAACCCACGCACCGAAAGCTCCGCCAGAAGGCCTGGCGGAGGCGCGGCTCCGGCGACCATCACGTTCACTTGCCGAGGCAACGGGAGATAAGTCTCGCTCGGCGGCGCATTTAATAGCGCGTTAAACACAACCGGGGCCGCGCAAAAGTGAGTCACGCCTTGGTTGGCTATGGAAGAGTATATGGCCTTGTTTGAGACTTGACGGAGGCAAATGTTGGTGCCGCAGAGCGCGGCGAGAGACCAAGTGTAGCACCATCCGTTGCAGTGGAACATGGGTAAAGTCCATAAATAAACCGCGCCTTCGTTCATTCCCCATACCATCGCGACGCTAAGCGCCATTAAGTAAGCTCCTCGGTGGTGTAACACGACGCCTTTGGGGCTTTTTGTGGTCCCCGAAGTGTACCCCAACGCGATGCTTTGCCACTCGTCCTTCGGCGGCTTCCAGTTGAATTCTGGGTCTCCGCTTTCTAGAAACTTCTCGTAGTCAATCGCCCCTTTTTGTATCGCTTTTTCGAGGGGTTTGGGGTCGAGAGTGGGGTCGGAGATTACGATAAGAAGAGGCGGTTTGAAGGAGGATTTTCTTTTGTCAGCAATCAGTTTGAGGGAGTCTTCGGCGAGGGAGAAGAACTCTTGGTCGACCATCACGACTCGGGCCTCGGAATGGTCGAGGAGAAACGCGATTGTGGCGGCGTTTAAGCGGATGTTGACCGTGTTTATTACGGCTCCTGCCATTGGAACGCCGAAATGGGCTTCGTACATGGCGGGTATGTTTGGTGCGATTACTGCCACCTGATGAAGGAGAAAGAGGATTTAGTTTGTCATGAAAGAATAAGAGAGCGTTTATTGTAATACTTACCAATTATGTTGAAATGTATGGAATAAAAGAAATGTGAACTAGTGATTGAATAGAAGAATAGAGTAGAACTGAAGAGAGAAGAAACTAAGAGACTGCTAGTTAGGAACTTGCCCCAATTAGTAAAGGAAAACTACTAATACTAAATTTGCCTAATCCTATGGCCAAATAAACAAACAATTAAGTCTCTACTTAGGAATTTCCTCAATTAGAAACGATTTTTGCATGTTAACCCTCAATACCTCTAAGAAAAGCATAAAAAGATGAAAAAAATTATGCAAAGTGACTTAACTCGAATATCCTACTAATAAACAATTCTTGTACCCTCAATAAAGCTTCTCCTTAGGGAGGAAAATTAATTGATTAATCAATCCATTAACTGCCCAAGTCAGTACTAAAAAGTCTCAACACGAAAGCAACACAAAAGGAGAAAAAAACCAATCGATCAATCAACCAACAAAACAAACAAACCAATCAAACAAACCGTACAGTTGAACCCGGTCCGACAGACCGGCGTGCGAGAGCCGACGCGAGCCGGCGGCACCGCCGGTAAGTCTCCGCCCAGGTGAACCGGACCGGTCCATGCACCACCGAGTCCCGGGTCGGGTGGACCAGCGCGGCCCGCTCGAGGAACCAGAGCGGCGTGAGCGCCGTGTGGTTGGCCTCGTTCTTCGGCAGGTCGTCTATGTCGATGTCCATGTTTGTCTCCGCCATTTTTGCTGCTGAGTAGAGTGAGGATGGGAAAAGACTAAAGAGTGATCGGTGCAGTGTTTATAGTGAGGAGATTGTTCCCGATTGCCACGTGAATGATGCGTCACGCAGATTTAATGAGTGCATGTCATTGCTTACTTACATAAAAAATCATTTAATTTTGACAGAATTGCAGGAGATTATCTAAATATCTATCACTGATTTTAAGAGGGAAATTGGATATCACGAACGCGACAGGTCATACTACGCGACGTGGTTGTGGTGCTTGTGGGCCGCCGGCGTTTCGTGTCTTTCTTCCCGTGGCGTTCTTTACTCCAACGGACTGTTTGGTATATACTATTTTGTATCAGACTTATATTTTACTAGATATATATTATTTTGTCTGAATTATATATATATATATATATATATATATAACAATACACATACACTTTTATATAACATCTTATACTGATATATATATTATTTTTTGTCCGAATTATATACTGCTATATATATTGTTTTGTTTGAATTATATATATATATATATATATATATATATATATATATATATATTGTTATATTGTTATATCAAAACTTTATACTGATATATATACTGATTTTTGTCTAAATTATATATTGCTATATATATATATATTATTTTGTCTGAATTATATACAGTTATATCATATCTATATATTGTTTTCATCTGAATTATATATATTGTTATATCCGAACTTTATACTGACATATATATTGTTTTTTGACTGAATTATATATTGCTATATATATACTGTTTTGTCTAAATTATATATTGTTATATCATATCTATATATTGTTTTCGTCTGAATTATATATACTGTTATATCAGAACATATACTATTTTTTGTTTGAATTATATATTGTTATATATATACTGTTTGTTTGAATTATATATTGTTCTATCATCATCTATATACTGTTTTCGTCGTCATGCTTCTGTTTTCAGATCTCAGCAGCCAGTTTCATCCCGTCATGCTGCCATTGTCACCTGCTCAGCTGGAAGTCGCCGGTTGGAGATCCGTCGCGTCGCCATCACGTTTTGGCCAGACCCATCGCGCAACATCACAACCCATTTTACAATTACAAGTCACTTAACTCTAAAAATGTCTAACTCAAGATTATTTAACTTTAAAAAAATATTATCAGAGAAGATCACTACATTTAAAATATAATCACTAGAGGTCACTCTACTCCCATGATACATTATTCGATATTACTTAACTTTAAAGTATTATTACAAAAAGTCACTCAACTTTAATAATATATCTTTATAGTCACTAAAAGTTTTGTGATTCAAGATTATTTAAATTATGTTCAACTAGCAGATCTATTATAAAAAAATAAACTATATTCAAACTTTAATTATGTTGGTTTCAATTTGTTAACACGATTATAATTTATGCGTGACTTTTTCTTTTTTTGAATATTCTTAAAAGATAACAAGGATATGAACTTTCAATTTGCAAGCGACACATGTCACTTTCAATGATTTTCTGGGGCAAGTTTAGTACTGGAAAATATGTTAACGGATCATGTGTAAATGCAGATAATATTCATTACATAATTAGCTGCATAATTATTTATCTTTTTGATTTTTCGTGGCATTACTATCATTCCGAATAGTGACCTTAAAGTTTAAAATTATTACAAACATGCTATCATATACCGTACAGTGACATTGTCGTTATTTTCTGTAACATTGAGAGTTTTTGTTTTGTCTCTTATTATAAGTAATTTGTTATGTACACTCAAATTGTATCCGACTGTATAAAAAATTTGTTAAGTTATGTATCACAAAAGTTGATTAATTAATTTTTCTTATTGAAAATAATTTCACATTATCCCTCCAAAAAAATTAATATCATAACATACTCCTACAAGTTCAATTTCAAGTACATAAAAATCAAAATATAATGTCATTTATATCATTATCTTTTTTTTCATTTATATTTAATCAAAGAGATAATTTTATATTTATTTTCATGTAAAATTTGAGAATATCATGAAATTTATATAATTTGAAGTATATAATTTTTTAGCACTATTTTAGTGACAGTGGAGAAGTTAGTATGTACAATCTATACTTATTTAATTTTGTATACATGTCTACTTTTTTCGTATTTGAACAACATGTAATAATTTTCACATATTCTCCGAAATAGAGGAAAAAATAGTGTTTGAACGTAAAATTATAGTGCATTCCGAAGCGGAGCAAATGTCATTTATATCATTGTCTTTTTTTTTCATTTATATTTAATGAAAGAGATAATTTTATAATTATTTTCATGTAAAGTTTGAGAATATCATGAAATTTATATAATTTGGAATATATAATTTTTTAGAACTATTTTAGTGGCAGTAGACAAGTTACTATATACAATCTATACTTATTTAATTTTTTATACATCTCTCATTGTTTTCATATTTGAATAACGTGTAATAATTTTCACATATTCTACAAAATAGAGGAAAAAATAGTGTTTGAACGCAAAATAATAGTGCAACGGAGCAAGTTTCCCCCTAGTTAATTACAACATTTTAGCAAAAACCAGATGGTACAAATGTCATGTTTCATTAAAAATATAACATACAAAATAATAGTTCAATTATAAACTCGCTAACAACCCAATTCACCACAACAGAGAAATCCTCACAATTAGCCTCGTATGTACTCATACGACTACACGAGTACCAATTAATAAGAGGAAACTAAGGAAATACTTGTATTCTTACTAATTAAATGTTATAAAAGTCGGAAGTGAGGAGCTAGAACTTGTTGGCAGCTCAGAAAATTCTAACTAAGGGATTAGTCGGCGACTAATTACCAGCTAATCCCGACTAATTACCAGAATTCTAACTAAGGGATTAGTCGGCGACTAATTACCAGCTAATCCCGACTAATTACCAGTTGTGTCGGTGAGATACCGACTATTGATTAGTCGTGACTAATGCCGATTTTTACAATACTATACCAATTACGAAAAATGACGCCTTTAGAAGGAATGAATATATCTTCATCATTATTTCATCTTTGCATTGACATCTCCATTGACCCATTTAAGCTGTGGGCCTTTTAGGCCTATTATTTTGGCCCAACAATGAAGACGCCCAATTAACAATACAAACCAAATCCGTTCATTATACAGATTTGAAAACATAATTTTCCACTTTTAACCCTTAACTTTTTAGAATATACGCAATGACACTCCTCTCCGTCGCCTCCTCTTCTCTTCCTCCGGCATTCGAACCCTGCTTTTCTTCTCTCCGGCGCGTCGCAACCCTAGAGAAGAATACAGATGCTGATTGTATGTTCGTTCTTCTTCACTTCTCTTACGTTTCATGGATTTCGTTTGAGGTGAGGGTGAGGTTCAATTTGGTTGGAATTCATCCAAATTGGAATCATCACATTGCTTTGCAGGTTTTGCAGTCCTAGACAACCAAATCTCACGCTCTAAATCGATAGCAAGGTGAAAACTACTCTTTATTGATATTTTGTTCTATTTTTATTATTTTCTATCTCACTCTGTTTCCTTTCTTTTGATTTCATCACCTCATCGAGTTCCCCTTGTTATTTAATATTTGAATCTGAAATTTTGGCTCGACTAGTTTTATACGTTTCGCATTTTAATTATTTTTATATTATAAAATAATATTTTAAAATGATTAGAACATGTAGCTCATTCGAAATGTTTTACTATTTGTGAAAATAAAATACTATAATACATTTTAATAAAAAAATATTTTTATGGAATATGAAATGAGATGTGAAAAGTGAAAATAGTTAAAAGTAAATATAGCTGTACTTGGAAGGGTAAGTCTGTGTGAGGTGGAATCCAAGGCCGCTGGTTAAATTTAGGTGTGAGGTCGTACTTGGGAGGGTAAGCCTGTGTGTGGTGGAATCCAAGGTTGCCGATCATCCAACAACAAGCTCGGAAAGACTTGTATCTGTACGCGTACTCGATGCCACGGAGCATGATCTAATATGTGTGTGAAGTGAAAGTTTCGGGATATACGACCGTTGCATCTCGGGTCGAAAATAGGTCCGGGGTGTAACACAAAGTATCACTCATGGAGTCGGAGAGAGGGGAAAAAGAAAGCACAGCGAACTCCACTCGAAATTAATTCGAAACGAGCTACTTTAGAGTGTAACACGAGCAGCCAATTCGCTGTAGATTCGAATAATAATCTAAAAATGCTTCTCCATACAGCGTCCACGCTAAAAATAAACCAACAAATTAGCTAACAATAGTGAACCATTAACATAAAATAAAATTATAAACCACAAAAAATAATAAAAAAATAAATTACCAGCAGGCAGAGGACCAGTCCAGCCACCAGGTGGACAGACCCAAGCAGGACGAGCAAGGGGCGCGGTCGCCGGATCACGAGAACAGTAAGGACAGACCTCGTGAATGCATCGCGGAGGCTTCTCATTCTGTTTCAGATAATCATAATAATCACAATAAATACTAGTAGCAGTTGTAATGGTAAAATTGGTGACAGTAATCATGATTGAAAGCTTACTGAAGCACCGGCATACTTCATGATGAGCTTTACTTCACCCGCAGACCTAAAATTACAAATACAAAAATACAAATGAAAATTACATAAAGTTGTGATATATTAAATATTATTATTAAAGAAGGGTAAGAACTTATATACTTGAATCTCTGGCTATTTAATGGCCAGGAGGAATCGTGGTAACCTTGAGTCAGCACTTTATCAAGTGACACCCTAAAAATAAATAAATAAATAATTTCATAAAAACATAAAAACATAAAAAAAATAAATATTGTTTTTTAATTAATTATGAAATATTAAAGGAGGAGTCAAATTAACCTTCCGCGTGCAATGAATTCATTATAACCAGGTGTGGAACTACTATTCCAAACCTCAACAGTAATTGCGTTTAATCCTTCAATCAACAGAATTTCAAACTTCTCATTAAAACTCGGATTCTCTGCTCCTTGAATCACCGGAAATCCAGACTCCTCATAAACACTCAGATTCCATTTCCAACCTGCTTTTTCAAATTTTAAATTAAAACATCCAATCTAAATAAGAAAATAGAAGGAGTTCTAAAACTGAGATGTGAGACACAAATATAAATATACCATTCCAGGAAGTAGTGCGGGTTTCTTTAGAGCTGGGATGTTCAAGGGTAGTGATATAGCACCGGTTTCTGACAACTGCATTGGCCTTTATTGAAATTCACATGGAAGCTCTTTCCCCCTACCTTGGAACCACTAGGTCCTGCTATCACCTCATAAATACCGTTTTCGACATTGAAGGTAGTGACTCGATACGCATGTGCCTTAACGGTTTTATTCTCCATTTTTTCCATCACTTCATTTCCCCACATTCTATTATTCATTTCCATATTTGCAGCTATCTCGCGCTTGTTGACAAAATAACTATTCAGCTTGTAGAATGTCTCCATCACAATAGCTGTAACAGGCAGCTTCCTCATACCCTTGAAAACATAATTCATCACTTTTGCATGATTACTAGTAGGAATGCCCCACCGGCGACCTTCCGCGTCATACGCGAACGCCCATTTTGATTTATCTTTTTTATTTAACCATTCTCACGCCTTAATATTTTTATCCTTTAATACTTTATACACTTCTTAAATTTAAATTTGGTGGGCGCCTTAACTAGTGGTACAATCAATTTAACCAATGTTTTGTCTGTTACAGCGCTACTGAAATTTACTTCTAAATGCCGCATGCAATAATGATGATAGCTGTTAGGTTCCTTCCATTTCAATCTGTCGTCCTTCATTGCACGAATAATTCCGGCATGCCTATCCGAAATCACACATAAACCTTTACGATGGCCGATCAAAGTCCCCAAACACCCAAAAAACCAACCCCACGTTTCTACCCTCTCCTTATCAACTAAAGCAAAAACTAAGGGAAATAATTGACCATTTGCATCGCTAGCAACCGCCATCAGTAAGCATCCTTGATATTTTTCGGTTAGAAATGTTCCATCTACTGTTATGACAGGCTTGCAAAACTCAAATCCTTCAAGTGATGGGCCGAATGCCCAAAAAAGACCTTCGAACTCCTCCTCACCAGCACGATTTTTGGGACCTCTCCAAATCGAATATTCAGAAGTAGGATTTGCTGAATATATTGTTGTCATCAATTCAGGAAGCAAATTATATGCCCCCTTCCAATCGCCAAACAAGAATCTAAGCGCGTGTTGCTTTGCGTGCCAAGCTTTCCAATATGATATGGTATATTCAAATTTTAATTTGACGGTTTCTACTAGGGTTACTGGTTTAATTGTTAAATCCGCTCTAACGACATCTAGAATTAGCCCCGCAATAAAAGCACTTGTTAATTGTTTGTGGTCGTTGTTCGAATGGACTTGCTCCAGATTCGATCCTTGTTGGATTTGGATATTTCAGTTCCTGCATGCTACAACTGATTGAAATGTAAAATATTTGTTAATACATCAGAATATTATGCATGCTCAAATAATGTAATATTCAAATGAGATTAAAACAAATTGCACATGCAATTTATGTTTTAAGCAATTTCGCTTGAGATTATCGTTTGATTAATTGTAGGGCGGCAAAATAGATCAAACGGAGCTTTTAATCCACTTTTTCTCTCTTCCCCATTAGTAATTTTCAACAGAAAAGTGATTACCTGTTACTTCAAGGAGTCGTTGGCCTTGGATACCAGAATCCATATTCAAGGAGTGTAAGAGAAAAACAAAGGTTTTGTTTTGCCGTAAGAACAAAAGAGAATAATAGGCCAAGACGGAGCAAATTGTTTGCTTTATAGTATACCAGATTATGACAAAGGAAAATTATGAATTGTAGTGCCCCGCCGTGGTGCAATATGCGTCGGATATCTGACGCAACCGTTGGTATTTTAAGAGTAAATAATCCATGAAAAGATTACTATCAGCTGTTTCACACAATAATGTCCTGTATTACTTCTTCTCATTAATATAGGCAGGCAATCAATCAATTCTGACGGGCCAAAAAGTTCAATGGGCGGGTGTTATTTTTGATAGATTTGGAATGTATTTTCTGGCTTAGATTAGGGCGTTATTTTTTATTCTGTTATCGGTAGTTATAGATAGTATAAATATACAACTTTGACCACCACTAGGGTCATGATATCAACCCCATCTATTTATAGATGAGGGGTTCGAATCCCGCATATAGCAGGATTGATTTAAAAATTTAAGTGAAAGCATATGAGCCCATCTAAATGAGAACAAACATCAAGCGGTCACTTGTAGTTCTTCCTCAAAAAAAAAAAAAAATATACCAATTTGGAAGTGGATAATACAAAACCTCTCCAAAATTTTCAAAAAAAAAAAGACAGGCAATTAAAATATGCCATGTATATTCAAATTGTACTACAATTAATTCGTATGTGATGATAACTTTCATATTCGTGTGTGATGATAAATCTTGGTAACAATATTTTGTTAATAGCATGAAAAAAATTGGCAGCAGTAAATGGTAGGTAGAAACAAATTTGTATGAAGATATCATGAAAAAAATTATATGAAAATCATTTTTTGAGTGGCAAGAAGTCGGAGGAAAAAGAAATAAATGGTATGAAATAATTGGAAGGAAATAAATGGTATGAAAATATGAAATTACAAAATTGCCTCCATTATTCCATTCAACCATGCAAAGAAAGCCACCTCATATTTTGTCATTCCGAATTAATACTAAAACTTGCCATTTTTAAAATGATTAATAGCAAAAAAGCATGTTTATATAATTTATAAACGACAGTTTAAATACAAATATTACTAAATTCATAGAATCTTGATGTACTAACAAATCTTTAACCATTTTGCCATTCCATACATATTGAAATAACCATCAAAATTTATAAATCATTTACAAATCAGCTGGTTTTCCCAAAATTATCATAATAAATTACAAATTAACATATAATTTAAAAATCCTTTACAAATTAACCTGTAATTATCTCAAAAATATATAAAACTTACTATCACCAGAAAATATCACCATCTATTCAACTTATCATCAAAAATCATTATTATCAGAAATTAAACATACATAACTTATAACAATTATTATATCCAATATTTATTAAAACTCATTACAACTAATATAAATAATATCTCAAAAACTTACACTTATTCTCATTTATTCATCTTGGAGCCATGGCGATTGGAGAAGAAAAGAAAGGATTTAGCTTGAGTAAGATTGCTAGAAGCGAATCGACCACAATGTTAAAGAGCATAGAGGATAGTGGGTCTCCTTGTCGAAGACCTTTTTGGTGTTTGAAAAAGTCACCGATTATGCCATTCACTCTTACCGAGGGAACTAGATGAGGAGAGGAGGACCATTAACCATGAAATCCAAAGGGTTGAAATCCTCTTGCCTTTAAAATGTCAAAGAGGAAATCCCATGCTATGTTGTCAAAAGACCTTGTGAAGTCCACCTTAAACATGACCGTTGAAATCCTAGAACGGTTGAAGAAATGTCCCGCAAGGTGGGGAAGGACTCCATGATTGATCTCCTCTTTATAAAGGCTGTTTGATTCATATTAATGAGGTTAGGGAGGAAGGGTTGTAGCCTTTGAGCTAAGCTAAGGCTTTAGAAATTATTTTAGGTATGCCGGAGATTATACTTATTGGTTGAAAGTCGTTCAAAAGGGTTGACCCTTCCTTTTTTGTAATAAGTGTAATTATTGCCTCATTTGGACATGATAAGTCAAGTTTCCCTTTATGAAATTGCTCAAAAATAGCTATGATGTCTATTTTGAGGATTTCCCAATATGTTTGAAAGAATCCACCGGGAGTCCATCCGGCCCGCTTGACTTTCCTTTGGGAATATAAAAAATGACCTTTTTAACCTCTAGCTCGGTGAATAACGCTGTGAGGCTAGTGAGATTCGGCTCAATCGAACGAGGAGAGAAGAGGAAAGTGATTTGGGCATTGGTGGGGGGAGTCTAGAGTGCTCTCAAAGAAAGAGGAGAAGACAAGTTGAATGTCCTTAGGATCAGTCTAGATAGTTGAAGTTAGAGACAAAGAGGATATATAGTTATGTTGCCTTTTAGAGGAGACAATCGTATGGAAATACTTAGTGCTTTGATCCACTAGCTTAAGCCACATACAAGAAGAACATTGTTGCCATTTCTGCTTCCCCTACTACATCTTAAGAAATAACTTGTTAGAAAACAATTTTCTAATGGAGTTTATTAAAAAAATTGAATTGATGAAGAATGGTTGGATATAATACAACATACAAAAGATAAAGGTTTGAAACTCATCAATAACAAAAGATAAAGTCACTAGTTTTGCGTCATAAAATAATATAATTGTTAAAATAAAAGAGGACCTATTGCATTTTTTTAAGGGAAATCCTCAAAAGTTCCCTTGTAAAAAAGAGTTCAAGTTAGAAGTCGAGGGTTTGAACCAAATAATAAAAAACATCTATATTCATACATTTCTCCATTTTATAAGCCATAACAAGTTAACTCGTACCAGTTATCTTTTTTTCCGACAGATAACTCTGAAATGACAAAACTATATATAAACAAATACATGAAAATTTATCTCTCCAAGAAATTTCTTCATGTGTCATTGCATGAATAAACTGATAAAAGCATCCCAATATCCAGTCAGCTGAAACATGAAATTAATAAAGGCCACATAAGTACAAAAATATTAACATCTCATATTTCAGTACCACTAAGTACCAGTGACATCTCAAATTTTCTGAATTTTATGGTATGAAACTTTGATTGATTCTTTATACTTACTTAAGAAGATACCTAGGCAAATCCGACCTTATATTAATTTGGTATTAACAAAAGAAGGAAAAAGGAATATATTTAAATAATTCACCTGGCCTAAAGTGCCCTTTCCAGTTTGGCCTTCTATTACCAAACTTGCAGTGAGACCAATCATGGCTAATACTCCATTTATTGCTTCTCCTTGTCTCCTCCTCTGAAATTTTAACCATTTATTAACCAATTCTAAGATAAAATTACAAAACCACCCTTTTAAGAAGATTTAGCTTTTAGCGTGACAAGTTGGTCCACACTGTACTAATCAATTTGTTGGTAACTTTCTAAAGCTATATTATATTTCCAATTTGTGCCAAGTCATTACAAGAATAAATTGAGATGCAAAACTACAAATGGAACATGTAATAATAAAGTTACCTTGAATTTTTCTTTGGCCTGAATTTCTATCATTTGTTTTTGGGCCAATCGTTTGGCCTCAACTGGATCCACCATTATTACATCCTCACCTGAACTTCTCTTTCCTGCACTCGCCTGTTTCATTTCAAAATTCATCAAAAATAACTTTAATATCAGAACAAAAAAAGTACAATGTAAGTAATTTTGAAAAAAATACGAAGTTTTTGTCATACATTTGGGCTAGCAAGAGTAGCAAATACCCTTTTGTTGTTTCTTGTGACAATCCTGGTGGACATATGTTCTTTTTGAAAGGTTTTTCTGTCAGAAAAAAACTAATTAAATAGAATGTTATCAGAACATAATGAAGTTATGATAACTGCAACCATATTGATTAAATGAAGCTTTTCAATCATTAAAATTCATTTTCTGTTTAATCGCCCCAAGTGGGATTGAAAGTTGAAACCAAAAAAAACCTATACAAGAGGCAAATTTACATGAATACCCTATGATACTTCAAAATTACACGAAAGCTTCATAAATTTTGGAAAGAACCCATCTAATATAGTTCAATTACCAAATGTGCTTAAAGTAATCAGTTAGAAATTTTCCTGAGCTTAGACATCCAATTAGTTGTCAGTCTTCTGATTTATTGCAAAAACCAAAAAAAGTAAATAAAAAATAAATAAAAGGGCAAGCATAAAATAAGAAAATCAGGAGAAATAGAGGGTTACTTAAGAAAGCTTGGAGGATTTGACGAGATGAGTCTAATGGAGGAAGCTGCAGAGGCCTCAAAAGTGAAGACAGCCATTCTTTTACTCTCTCTCTTTCGCCCTCTTCTTTTTTTATATTTTGGATAAGGCTTGGGAGGAAGAGAGAAATACATAACTTGGTCTAATTAGCCTTTTTCTTCTATCCAGCCAGCAGCCCAACCAATGCAGCCCAAACTCAAAACATTATTAGTGCCTAGTATATTAAATAAATGTTTATTAGAAAAAAAAACTATTAAGGATTGAAAACCTATATTTATTTAGGAAAATTATCAGCCTAACTTTATACAGGAATGAAAACTACGGTGTTAAAAAACAAATAATTTATTGACAATTATAATTTGGTCATATTTAGTGGCGGACCTTGACCCCATATATTAGGGAGGATATTTCTTTTTTTTTTTTTTACTAATTAGTCTTGTACAAAAGTTTGGGAGCCTAAATATATATAAATACATATATTTTAAACTTTTATGAGCTAAAATATTAATAATATATAATATTTTGTCAAAAATCTTGAAAGGAAGCATGACCCTAAGTCCTTATAAAAATCCATCTATGATCATATCTCAAAATAACTTGGATGATATAAAGCCAACCAGTGACGGAGCTTGGGTACTTATGTTGGGGGACTAGAAAATTTTCATCCTACTAATTAAGTTTATACAAAATGTTGAGGGGGCCAATATACATAAAAATACATAATTTCAAATTTTTTATTCACTAAATTCTTATAATATATATTACTTATTCAAAAGTCTTCAAAAGTTTTGAGAGGGTCATGACTCCTCCGGTCTCTATAAAATTTCGTCGCTATAACCAACCAAGAATATCTAAATATGAATGAACAATAAAAAAGTAGTATTATAATTATTTAAAAGAATATCTAAATATGAATGAACAATAAAAAGATGGTATTATAATTATTTATGAAAGGGTTAAAAATAGTTGATTGAGACAGCTGCATAATAAGAACTTGATCAAGTTTCATCACTGTTATGTTTCTGCAAAACCAAGACTTTCAATTTTCAAGTCGACATGACAATTAAGAAAACTTTCCAAGATTTCATACACAGACAACAAACAAATTCGCACTTACCACAGAATATTCGGAGTCCAAATCAACTTTGCTACATGTTGACTCCAAGTCAATCCTGTTCCCTTGTTTGACTCCACCACAACCTTTGTTTCACTTAAACATCACATTTTTTTTGCAAAAACTAACGAAAATCTGAAAATATCTCTTCTTGAGGCAAAGGACAAGATGAAATTAATTATGGCAAAATATCAAGGGATTCTTTTTTCAAAATCCCCTCAACTTTTCTGAATATTTAAAAAGTTTCGATTTTAGATTTTCATTTTAGTTCTTATATAGAAAATTAATTTTGTTTATTCCCTTCAAGAGTTCTCTGTCAATCGAATAGTTTTTTTTAATCAAAATATCCGTCATCGGATTTATTTTCATATTAGAAAGAGAAGACAATAATTTAGGAATATATAAATAAAGAAATAACAAAAAATGTAAATTAAAATGAGAAGGAAACTTTTTTATACAAACCAAAAAGAAAAAAAGTATGTTATATAATATATATAAAATGATAAAATAAAAATCATGTACCATAAAATGATAAGATAATATATCTTCCAAATAATATTATGAAATATAGTGGCGAACATATTCTTTTCTTTTGTTTATTAGTTTAGACTGAAAAAAGAAATATGAAAAAATTTGATCCAAGAAACTTAAAGGATGAAATTTTAAAGTTATTCCTTGTAATAGGATACACAAATTTCAACTTAGTTTATAAGGAGCGAAATTTTTTATCCGAAAGTACAAGTGCTTTTTAAGACATGCATAAAAGCTAAGAGGCTTTTGGAAAAATTCTTAAATATCAAATATGCCCTAATGAGATTGGGAAGGGAAAGCTTTGTATTTTGGCTTTAAAATAAGTTTTTTTTTAATATAATAAAAAAATCCAAAGGAAAAAATAATGACTCAAGCACACGATTAGATGTGGCAAAATCTGACCTGACCCGACCCGACCCACCCGAACCCAAACCCGCCCTGACTCAAAATATTGACAAGTCAACGATCCGAAACCCGACCTGACCCGAACCCAAACGAACCGAGACCCGAGATACCCGGAACCCGAACGACCCGAAACCTGAATGACCCGAGACCTGAACGACCCGAATGACCCGAGACCCGAATGACCCGTACCTGAATGGCCTGAATTTGTATATAATGAATGAATGATCATACACATGTTGATTTCACTATTATGTTAGAATTATATATTATTTTATAATATCTTATTATGTTTCTTATAATGTCAACATATTATTTTAACAAATAATATATTAGTTATATTAATTTCTAAGACATAAAATTATCTTTGAGACTTGAGCTCATCAGCTTCTTTTTACTGCGCAAGATTGAAAATAGATAGATATTTATTTAATAAACACAGTGCATAACTAGAGTTGGTAAAATCTAACCTGACCTGAAAACCCGATCCGACCCGATCCGAAAATGTTGACAAGTTAACGACCCAACCCGAACCCGAATAACCCGAGGCTCGAAATACCTGGAACCCGAACGACCCGAATGACTCGAGACCCGAACGATCCGAAATCCGAATGACCTAACCTGAACCCGACTCGACCCGACCCACTCATTTGCCACCTCTACACACAATCAGTGTGTTCAAAGACTTTGCTATATACCAATTGTGCTACAGAACGTTTCTTTTAAAAAAATGATAGTGTTCGCTGGGACCTTGATATCTTTGCATCTTGAAGTATCATTTTAGATTATGACCAAAAAAACTAACCTTTTATTTAACTCTCACAATTTTTCAGATACTAAGCTGGTTCGGAATTTCAAACCATGTTTCAAATAAAAAAAAATAGATTTCAACATATGCTCCATATATAGTTAAGACGTTAAAAGCACTGAATAAAATGCATAAAATCTGAGCCAGAATATAAGATCCACGTTTTTGCTATTTGAGGTGCCATTTGAAACTCCGAATTGGCTTAATCTGAGAAACAAGTTAAAAATTAAGTTGTTTTCGGTATTTATAAAGTTTTGGAGGTTAGACATGTAAACTTTTCCGAAATAACCAAACAACCACCTCTATATCTCTCATTTAATTCAGTCTTCAGTTCAATTATTGCCATCCCATACTGTTAACTGTACACTAATAGTATGCGTGCTATATTAAGTGTACATGGAGATTAGGAAATATAGATGAGTAGAAGAGAGAGAGAGAGAGAGAGAGAGTAATGGAGAGTACTATTCTTTTGCTTGTTCTTCAAATCTTTCTCCTGCCATTTACAAGAGCTCAATTGCCAGGTGACGCATTTTAATTTTTTTTTCTAGTTTTAATAGCCAGGTGAAGCATTTAATTTTTGTCCCCTAAACGACTTAATTCAATTTCTTCTCAGTACTAATTTATTTCACTTACATACTTGTAACCAGGTTTTCTTAGTTTGGATTGCGGCGGGACCCATGCCTTCACCGATGATATCGGTCTGCAATGGACTCCTGACGACAAGTTCATGTTTGGACAAACAGCCAATTTCTCACTCCCAAACAACAACAAGAACAAACAATTCACAACAGTACGATATTTCCCAACAGACGATAGAAAGTACTGTTATACTCTAAACGTAACTACCCGCCTCAGGTACCTCGTACGCACGACATTCTTATATGGAAACTTTGACAATACCAACATGTATCCGAAATTTGACATCTCTCTCGGAGCGACTCCCTGGACGACAGTTGTGATTACTGATCCCTCCGTGGCGGTAACGAAGGAGATGGTTTTGTTGGCGCCTTCACCTTCCCTTAGCGTTTGTCTTGTGAACACTACGTCCGGGGTTCGATTTATTTCTACAATCGAGCTTCGAGAATTCAAAGGACCCATGTACTACACTTTGTTTGAGAATCAATACTTCATGAGCCTAGGTGCTAGGGTAAACTTTGGTGCGCTTAGTAATGCTTCAATAAGGTATACTTCCTTGTAATATTATCAAGAACCACAACCTCTAGAATAACATAATGATAAGTTACTAACTCCACCATTTCATATGTGAGTGGTTCGAATTCCGCGTCTAATAGAATTGATTAAAGAGAGAATAAAAATCAAACGATCGTTTATAATTCTCTCTCTCTCTCTCTCTCTCTCTCTCTCTATATATATATATATATATATATATATATAATGACAATGATATAATATTCTGATTCTTGTGAAAATTAATCTACAACATATTCAAAACATATATATTCCATCCGTACGGTTGAAATTTGAATTTTTGATGATTTAATACGTATTTTGGACCGTATGTTTTTCACCCCAAAAACATACGTATGTTTTTTAGCCACACTATATATATATATATATATATATATATATATATATATATATATATATCAAGAACCTCAGAAAATGGCCCTATTTGTTTCCTATATCTATGACAACATTTTAGAAAGACTCCAAATGAACACAAAATATTTTTTTTTATAATTTTTACATGTCTTTTCTTTTTAGTAAACACGATCTAGTTTAACATGTGTATGAGAACAAGAAAATATTTTTTTGAAGGGGCATCTTATCAATGTCCGATTTTCAAAGCGCAATTTTTAGTGGACAATTTCAAAGGATGTTGGAGTGTAGCTATACCAC
This sequence comes from Juncus effusus, assembly GCA_027726005.1. Lineage (NCBI taxonomy): Eukaryota > Viridiplantae > Streptophyta > Magnoliopsida > Poales > Juncaceae > Juncus > Juncus effusus. The sequence goes on from CM050898.1 coordinate 5,050,316, forward strand.
TAAATAATCGACATATTTTTCAATTAATTTTCTCTCAAATATTTAAGTCCCATGAATTAACCCCAACTTCTTATTTTTCATCTACTTTTGAGTCTCCTCAAAATGCCATATCATCACTTTTATTTCGATCGTTCGATCAATTTTTTTGTTAAATCTTAATCATTCATTTTCTCAAATTTATTGAAATTTTATGACAACATGTGTGTGGTTATTAAAACATAATCATATGATTGGTTGAATTGGTGTTTAGTATTTCATCCCCGATTTAGTGAGAACCGTTTTAAATTTGTTTCTGACCATTAGATCTTAATAAGATGGTTTCAATGAATCATAGTTCAAAGTTATGTTCAATTATTAATACCAATAGTTAATGAAGAATTCACTCATTAAAATATAAATAATTTTTCTTTTCTTCTTTAAAAAATTATAATTCTTAATGAAATATCTTATTTCTAATGTTAAAATCATCAAATATATATTTGTTGAAATTTTCTCTTTATTTTGAGTTTCATATTATTATGGTTCTAATTTTTTTTCTTGCTAAAATATGTGAATAAAGACTATATAAAAGAACATGTACAAAAATAATATGCTCATTAAGTTATACCTTATACCTTATTTTTCTCTTTCTTTGAGCATTCTCAAGAGACCTATTCAATTTTATCTCGGGCGTTGGATCAATTTTTTTTTTTTCAAATCTTAGTTTTTCAATTAAATTATTACCACAATATCACATGGTTAGTTAGTTTAATATTTCGTATTATGTCTCAAATTACGTGAAAACTATCATATCAAATAAAATTCTAGAGCATTAAAAACTATATTATAGTCCGTAATGTGTTGCGGATAATCTGTATCACTTTAACAACTAACAAAATATAAATAAGAAAAATAATAGTGACAATTTTTTTTCTTCAGAAAATGAGTCATTTTACATTTTCTTATGTATATTAAACATATTTTTTTTCATATATATAATATCATATTTCTTTTTTTATAAATCATGCTACATATAATTATTATTTTTATATTTTTTAAAGTTAATCATCTATAATTAAGTCTTATGGGGTTTCAACTAAAATCTATGAAATAAACTATTGTGTATTTTTAGTTTTTCTGATATCTTTAATCATCTGATTAATAGTTGTATTTTTTTTAATATAATATGTCAATAAATAACGACACAAGAAAACTAAAGAGATAAAAAAAATATATATAATATTTTAATCTTAGAAATCTTAATGCAACCTTAAATTAAGATTGTAAATTAATAATCCAAATTATTTTTTGAATTATTATTTTTTTTATGAATTTATAATTTATGTTATTTTATTTCTTATATGTAAGTTTATTTGTATAGAGTTATCTATCTTTATAAAATTAGATGTGATATTGAAAATATTTTTGAATGAATAATATATGAATAAAATATCTTATGATGTAATTCAAAATGATTTTAAACATAATTAACTTACATAACATAATTTTTATATATTATTTATGTACTTCGAAATTTATTTCAAACTATTACTTCGATTTTTTATAATTGAGATTTATACATAAATTCAAATGAATAACAAATTTAAATATTCGCAGCGAAGCGCGAGCATTATCCTATTATATATAAATCAGGAAATAATTCTGCATTCACTTAACAATTTACCGACTTTTTCACTATCATTTGGGTTGCACTTTATTTATTTATTTATTGAATTCAAATGTTAGTGAGGAAGTTGGTGAATTTGTTTATGGGTGGAAGTCCAGTTTATATTAGTTGCGCGCCAAATATCAATGAAAGAGTTAATGAATCATAGCATAGGACTAAAATAACATAGGAGGCAAAATGAGCAATACCAATAATTGACGGACCAAAGTCAGACTTTTCTCAATTTTTTACTTATATCATAACGTTAATTTCACACATGAGATTATCTTCAGGTACCCAGACGATGAATTTGATAGGATATGGGAGTCCGATGCCGTACAAAGGCCAAATTTCCTTGTTGATGTTGCTCCCGGTACCAAAAAAGTGTCAACAACAAAACCAATTTTGATTTACTATGGCGAAAAACCCCCATTGAAGGTCATGCAAACCGCCGTTGTGGGAAATAACGGCACGCTCTCTTATCGTCTTGACCTAGATGACTTCCCAGGATATGCATGGGCCTTTACCTACTTGGCAGAAATTGAAAATTTGACTCCAAATGAGACGAGAAAATACAAGGTTTACGAACCGTGGGAACCGCCCGTTAATGATGCTATTGTAAACGTGAAGGAAAATGCAGGGGGTAATTTTAGGATTTACGAGCCGGGATTTTGGAACGTCTCGTTGCCATATGTTACTTCTCTTTTGTTCAGAAAAACCGATGATTCGTCAAGGGGCCCTATTTTGAATGCATTTGAGATTTTCAAGTATGTCGAGATCAATTTCGGATCTCTTGACGGTAAGCTTGCGTCTTTTCCTATTTTCTACCTGTATAGAGGCAATATAAAATTTAATTTTTTGATAAATGAACTTTTCAGTGCTGAAATGTCGAATATGTGAGGAAACATGTTTCTTATTGTATACTCATTACACTGACAAATATTATGTAATATTTGTAGCAACAAGTATGGCTAATTTTGTAGCAAGATACTCACTAAGAGAATGGGCGCAAGAAGGCGGCGACCCATGTTTGCCCGCACCGTGGACTTGGGTTCAATGCAGTAGAACTTCACAACCAAGAATCACTTTAATGTATGAACAATAAATTTATTCATTTTTACAATTGTTTAATCATCATGTCATATATGCCCTTCGAAATTTAGATTTGCATTAATTCCCTCCAAAGTGGTTTACAAATACACCCCTGTTTTCTACCGCATTTTTGACAGAAGTTCATATTTGTCTTTGCTTTTACTTGCATGTCATGCCAAGTTTAAGAATCAATTTGGACTTACAGTTTATGATTTAATTTATGACAGAAAATTGTCAGAGAAGGGTTTATCCGGAGGTATTCCTCCAGAGTTGACAAACCTTACTGATTTGATTGAACTGTAAGATTCAAGTGCTTTTTCTTATAACTTACATAACCACTTATTTGCACATATATATACCCCTGTAAATTATTTCATATTACATTCAAAGTTTTGAATTTCTAACGCAGTTATCTTGATGGTAACTCGCTTATTGGTACGTTACCTGACTTTAGTGGATTCACGAGTTTACAAATTATGTAAGGGTTTCACTTTTCGAATTTTTTTAATTTAAAAAAGAAACATCATTTTATCATATCATATTATATATTTCTTTTGAATTAGTATATTTTGTTTTATTTAAAAGGCATACTTGTGTGTATTTCCCAATGCAGCCATCTCGAAAATAATGAGCTCACTGGTTCATTGCCTTCGTCTTTGGCCAAATTACCGAATCTCAAGGAATTGTAAGTTATATTTCTACAAGTAACTTTGAGCTGTAACAATACCCGCTTATTTGGGCTTTCGGATATCCTTATTATTATATGTAATAAAGGAAAATAATGAGGGTTCATTTGTAAAATGCACACATACATTTAACTGTCGAAATTCCTACCGAAGAAAATTGTCAATTCACCTGTATTTTTTCGTAACAATTTAGAGTGTACTCTTCTTTTATATATTTTAGTTTTTTTGAATTTAATAAAACAATAATTTATTTTTTCCTAACAGGTATGTACAGAATAATAATTTATCAGGAATAATACCCCAAGGGCTTTTCAGAAAAAAAATTATTTTCAAGTAAGTGCTTTATTTTGTATTTATTATGGTAGGTTTTGTATTTGCTATTTCCTAATATTTTTCTGAAAACTTCTTTTAATTGTGTGTATGTAGTTAGTCCGGAAACTCTAATCTTCACAAGCAAGGCAAAGGAAAGATAATAATAATTCTCCCGGTACTTGGTGCTGTATTGATGCTCATCTTTTTTACCATATGCTTCTTCTTTATACGCCATCGAAATAGTATGATTCAGAATATTACATATTTTCATTCATTAGTTGTTAATGTTTAGTGATCAAAGATAGAATGATGCCATGATGTGATTTTTTTCTGTGTTTTTAAGGGAGATTACTCGCGCGGGAAATAGACACAGAAACGGCACGTAAGTTTGATTTATCAGAAATAAAGGAGGCAACTGCAAATTTTGAAAAAGTAATAGGTGGCGGCGGCTTTGGCAAGGTCTATTATGGAAGATTGCAGGATGGAAATGAAAGTGAGATTGCCATAAAGGTTCAGAATATTGACTCAAGCCAGGGGATCCAAGAATTCTTAAATGAGGTTCATAAATTCTATAATTTTAAAAAATTATCACTGAGAGAAAATGGGAAAATAGTAGAAGCAAATATATTGATCGAATTTTGTAATATTTGTATCAGTATGAATATGTACAACTAATCCCAGGTCTGAGAATCTACTTCTATTCTTTCAAAAAAAGAGACTTCTCACTTGCTTTATTGTAAAATTAATCCGATCCTCTCTCTCTAGGTAACATTGCTATCAAGAATACATCATAGGAATCTGGTGAAATTCATCGGATATTGCCGACAAGAAGACAATAACATGCTTGTTTATGAATTCATGCACAATGGAACTTTAACATACCGCCTCCGTGGTAAGTCCCATTTTATAAATCATATAAAAGAGTCAATAAAAATACATCACATTAACACATTTTTTAAGACACTCAACTTTGCGATATTACAATTGTAACAGGGCCACCAGAAGAGAGAATAGTTAGTTGGATTAAACGACTTGAGATCGCAGAAGATGCCGCGAAAGGTATGTTGATTTTCTTAATTGTACTCCAAATATCACAATATTCTTTTGTTCAAAAAAAAAATTGCCACAATTATATGTTCGAAACAATTAGCACTAAATTTATATATATTTTAATTTAGGTATAGAGTACCTTCACAAGGGGTGCTTACCAGCCATTATGCATAGGGATCTCAAAACAAGTAACATATTATTAGACAAAGATATGAAAGCTAAGGTTTCGGATTTTGGCCTCTCAAAGTTTGTGGAAGAATTCTCATATGTTTCTAGTACGGTCAAGGGTACCCTCGGATATTTGGACCCGGAGTAAATAAACCCTAGAAAATTGTCTATTTATTAATTTATAAAAGGCTTCTTTTCTTTTGTTTCTCTAAAGGATTTTTGAAAATGTATAGGTACTATACTACTCAACAATACACAGATAAAAGTGACGTGTATAGTTTCGGAATTATTCTTCTTGAATTGATTTCTGGTCATCCTCCTGCATCCGAAACGAGATTTGGCCCAAATTTCTCTCACATAATTGCATGGGTGAGTTCACTTAAATCATTCTCTAATTTTAACATAATCATTATCTAATTTTGTGATATAATTAGTTTATAACCATATAATAATTCATCCAACGGCACATTTCAGTCGAATGAACACATAGAGAGCGGAAATATAGATGCGATAATAGATCCATCCTTAGAAAAAAGCTATGATATACAATCCATTTGGAAAATTGCTGAAATAGCGATAATGTGCGTGAGACCCATGGGAATAGAGAGGCCGAATATTTCGGAGGTTTTAAAGGAGATTCAAGAGGCCATTTTGCTCGAACAAAAAATACTCGTCGATAGAGCAGACACTTTTGACGTAATTTTGGGAAAGCCCAGGGGCTCAACTGCTAGATTCGATGCAAGGGGATTGAAATTTCCCGGCTCAAGTGCTTCTTTCACTGATGAGATCGAGCATCCTACTCTCAGATGAGATGGAAATTGAAAATTTTCGGAGTCTAAGAACTATGATTGTAAGTTACGATTCAAACTATGATGTCTAATTGAAGAAAAATCGAGGTGGAGTGAATGTCAAATTAGACATCCTGAGATTTTTAATTAGACATCATGATCGTAATCCATATTCAAATTATGTTACTTACATCCATAGATTTTTTTATTAAAACCAGTGAAATAAAAGGGTTTAAAAAACTATAGATGAAGTGATTGTAGTGATAATGATTTTAGATTTCTTGTTTTTTTTAGGGCGCCGCGTATTGAACTCGGGTCGCATGCTTAAGAGAGATTTCTTGTTTTTTGAAGGTTTTAGATTTCTTTTGATTTGCTTTTTTTCTTTGCTCTGTTTTAGGTAAGACAAGAACCACCCTAATTCGGTATTACCATAGCCAATTCGATGGAAATAATTGACTACTTAAATAAATTAAAACTTTTTAAACAATGAAACTGTTTAGAATTTGTTCAGATTGTTATGAGTTATTTACACTTAGTTGCTTTTTAAAATCTTATTGGAAGCTGTTGAGCAAACCATTAGAATTTGTGGCTCTTGTTAATTACTATTAACTATGGAATTGACAATAAAAAGCTTAGAACAGTTAATTATTATTTAGAACTTCAAGTAGAAACAATTATTTAACCTGAAAAGATTTCATCACAAGGATCCTCCTACCTACAAGCTAAAAGTGCATTGAAGTTATTCCCTATTTACTCACAGTCACAGTTGCCCTCTTTTCCGTAAAAAGTAAAAAGTGAAATGACTTTACTATCTCATCTACCCCTATCCTAATTTGAATGTATTGTGTTGTCTGTGTTGCGTACGAATGAAGGATACGAGAGTGATTCTCCGTTTAATTTCCTTTCTCTGCTGATGTTACTACAGTTTTTCATCTTTTTTTCCCAACATTTGATTCTTATTTTCACTGTAATATTTTTTTATTGAACTACATTATAATATATTTGAAATATTAAGTTCCTACATTAATATGTACTTGGATTATTGTTAATGACCTATTTATCAAGAAGCCTTTTTTGGTGAAATTTTGCATGTGAGAAATCTCAAAAAAAGAAAAAAAAAAAAAGAATTGGCATGTGAGATGGTTCTATAGAAAGTATCTTAAAACATGTTTCAGATGTTTACCATTTATTGAAATCGAACTTTCTACAAACAACTATTTATTGTCCCTTCTTTATTTTTTCTTATGTCAATAAAATTTAAACTAATGACATGATTCATTATATTTTACACGCAACAAATTAGACCATTAACACAATGACCGACTAAAACATACAATTCAATTTGAACTAAAAATGAAAATTTGGCCTTTTTAGGATTTTATGCAAAAGAGAAGATTTTGCTTATTTTACTGGTTTGATAATTAAGGTACAATTCTACTCATACAACAAAAGGATATGATACCATTGGTATCAATTTGTGTAAGATAATACTAATTATCCTAAGCAAGACAACATATTATTGTAACAATTTGCTTATTATCAAACCCCTTACGGGCGTCAAGGTGGTTATCATGACCATCATGATTACCAATACTTCTTGCAACAATCATTATGATGTTTTACCCATCAAAATTTAAGTGATATTTTAGAAAAATGCAATATTGGACCCAAGCCAACTTGTCGTCCATAACTCTAATTTTATCATACCATCAAATCTGATTATAATAAAACTCTATTAGAACATAACTCAGTGACCGTTGCATAAATCACACATTTAGTCATAAGAGAAATTTGGACTCCTTTTTAAAGTGACTCGCTGCATAAATCACACATTTAGTCATAAGAGAAATTTGGACTCCTTTTTAACTCCTTCCATAGCTTTGCCCACCCTTAATCTGCAGTTGGAACTCTAGCAGGTTCTGCTTTTGTTCCATCTGGTGACATGACAATAAAGAGAGGAACTAAGGTGTTTGTTACATATTTAAATTGTTCCGTTGCATTTAGTGTTTGTTACATTTATAGAAATCAATATTATATGTTAAAATAAATAATATATGAAGTAACCAACTTTACAGAGACTTTAAGGAGAGCTCTCCTCTCTTCTAAGATTTTCGATCAACTAATAGATTCGGTATATATAAAAAGCTATGTATTTTTATATATATTTCCTCATCCCACAAATTTTTTTTATATAAGCTTAGTCAGTAGTACAAATATTTTTCTGACCTTCCCAGTATATTCAGTTAAACTCCGCCAGTTAATACATGGATTATGTTATTTAAAAAAACATAAATGGATTAGTTGCAATTTTATTAAAATACTAAATGCTGAATCTATCCCATAGAAAAGTTTAATATATATTTTGATAAATCTTAAATTCTATAATTAAAAAGGACATGCAATACATTAAAAACGTCACGTTGCATTTTCTGCCATGTAAATTCCCCCCTCTTATACCTACCATGTTAACCTGCCATCAAAACAAACACTTCTGTTTGGGGGAAGAAAAAAACTTTTCCAACCTATGAACCCTTCCTTTAATTTTTCTATAAAATCCCCTAGTTCATCTCTTTCCTCTTGTATATCGATGGAACCCTGCAAATTCTCAAAATTCCACATATTGTCTCCACCATTAATCCGTCTCTCCTCAATTCTCAAGTTGCCATGGTGGTTCAAGAAGAGAAGATTAAAGGTGCTTTACGCTACTCATAATGATCTTAAATGACGCTATCCTCACTGAGCTTGTTAATTTTTATTTTTCCATTTTTCTATCATCATATTTTTTTACACTAATTGCATTTTCTTTTAAATATTTTTCTTCTTTTGTTTACTATTTTCTTGACCTTGCAAGACTTCTCACGTACAGAGAAGCACCTACGACAACTCTCTGTTCCGCGTTAATTTGCAAATAGTAGAGACATTATTGTCAAAACTTCCAACTTTTCGACCCGCATCTATCCCTTCTGAGCTTTGTATGGTCTATTTTCTTGATTGAATGAAGAAAACTCTTTTTTCCACTACAAGTTGATTCATATGCAACACAAGTTACTAATTAGATTATGAGTCAATGACACTTTGTATAATTTGTGTTATATTTTTTTTGGTTAATTATTTCTCTTTTTATTGCATTGTAATATGTAACTTTATTTCTTTTGTTCTGTTGAAATCCTTAACAGGAGCATGTAAATATTTTTTAACATGCAAAATTTTTTTTTTTTTTTATGAATTGCAAAAGTTATTGAGTGCCAACCAACAATCATCAAAGCTTTCTACGACTAAATTTTACATTTGTTCAATAGAATATATAAATTCTCTAGGCTTATGGGCTGTCCTGTCCATCTTCAGAAGCACCAACCTATGTACTTCTATTCTATTCAGACTCTTTGGTCAAGCAGACAATACCAGCAAGTTGAATTGAACATTAATCAATCAAAATAATTGACTTTTAAATACATCCGGTAAATGATAAATAGTTTACTGGCAATTATCACGAAAGGTCAATAATATGGACAATGGAAAAAAAAATAATATGGACAATGGAAAAAATGTATACGATGTGCAATTTTAAAGGGATTGCCTTTAAATTTTTAGAGGGGGTAAATATTAAATCACCCCTCTAATTTTGACCTCATTGTTTATATCAATGTTTTAAATAACGGCGCTAGCGCTGCAATAGTGCGCTACATCGGATTTTGGCCATAAAACACAACACGCATTAAAAAAAAAAAGCGGAAATAGTATTTTGAGCACTACGGCCGTTATAACGGCCAACTAGTATTCAAATAGCGGCTACAATAGTGGTAACTATAGCGGTCAAATAACATTTAAAGTGTTATTTTATGTGTTTGTTTGCTTATTTGGGATAATTAATATTCAAAGCGGTATGTTTAGTTATTGATAATGATATTTGCGTGGTATTGTATTATGAGCAATTGTACTATTTTTATTTAATATTTATGGTATCTTGATTTTTAGTTTTTTATATTGAAAATTTTATTCTGATCATATTTTTTCATTAATATATTTGAAAATTTTACATAAATTAAAATCATACCGCTATTTAAAACATTGGTTTATATTTTCCATATAACATTGCACCCTTAATTCTAAACACACAAATTACCACAAAATCATATAAACAGCTAAATGCCATTAAAATATTTAAAAACAACATGAAATGAAACAGAGCAAAATGATCACAAAGCAAAGCAACAAAACAATCCATTATTACATCATTCAAGAGAGAAACAAACAGAGCATTGCTCCATCGAGTTTTCTTTCCAAAAGAAGAAAAAAACAAGTTTTAAGTTGAGTCCATGCTCAAAAACCATGAAATAACTCAAAATTCATTTAGAGAGGGCCAGGAAAAGTACCATTCTCCCTTTGTTCATTCCACTTTTCAACCTGAAAAAAAAATACACAACAAATAAACAAAATTAAGAAAAGGGCAGAATTTCACATGTACCCTTATAAAACCTCAAACTTATCACAAATATCACTTCAAAATGTGAAAATATCACGGATAATCTTTATAAAACATGGGTAATATCACCATTTTTTTTTTACAAAAAATTCCTAAATTACCATTTTATCTGTAATAATCCATATAGAAATAAAAAGACAATATAAAAAAGTAAATTGAGAATATTTTGAAATAAATATGGGAAGGAGCAGCATATATGATAATTTTCATGCTTGTAGGAGTATCCATGAAATTATCATTTTGCAAGTGTATACGTGTTATTTTGAGATATTTTGAGATTTTGTCACGTTAGTTAAAAAAATTACCAAAAAGAATTATATTATAATAGTAATTGATTAAGATTACTTACCCATTCGCCTGGGCACAGAGAGCGATAGTACTTGGCGAATTTCATACAATCATCTGATTCTTCTCCTTTTGCATTCAAGCATCTATAATAAAATATTATTTATTAATATTCGTTGATACGAGTTAAAAAGATGAGAAATCTGTGAAAAAACCGCACCTACATTATTGAAAATTGCAAAAAAGCCCCACTATACTTTACAAACTCAAAATAGACAATATTTCACAACAAATTAACCTTACTTTAATATAACGTGTATAACAAAATTAAGCTTGTCCTTTTTTATTAATCTCTCTTAACGGCAGTACTGCAGGGGCTTTTTTGCAATTTTCAGTAACGCAGGGGCATTTTTGCAATTTAACCAAAATGCAAGGGCTCTTTTTTTGCAAACTTTCTAAATTTTTTAGAAAATATTAAAGTTTATTAAAAGGAAATTAAAAGTACCCGTGGTATTCAAGATTTATTTGAGGCAGGGACTAAATTTTGAATTTCAAGAGAATAGAGGTTTTTTTTTTTTGGCAATCTACCCAAAATACAGGTTTTTTTATGTAAATTTCCTAAAAGGATTATAAAATAATAAAGATTTCTATAAGGAAAGTGAGAGCTTACTTATGGAACTCAACATAGCGGGTGAAGCAGTGCCTGGTTTGGTTGGTGGTGGGGAAACGGAAATCAGCTGGTGCAGTCTTAATCTCAATCTCAACCTTAAATAAATTGAAAATTTGATAAAAATAAATATTAATTAATAATTATGCAGTAAAAGGAAGTTTATTGGGTCCAATGAAGTTTTTAGAAAGTCCCAACTTGGTGTAAACTTCAATTTCGATCATTTTTTGTTATTTCTTCTAATTAGTTGCTTAACTGAGAGCTGATTGATTAGAGCTCAAATAGTTGTTTAATTTAATCATTAAAGTATTTCCAGAATTTTATCTAAAAAATGGTTTCATTTTTTGGTACCAAGAAATTTAAAATTATTGTTTACAGTTGTTATTTCAGCAGGATTAAAAGGGTCATTGAAAATGTATCAGCAAATTTCCAACAAGAACCCTATTAACTAAGGATTCACAAAACTCTGGATTGTGATTTCAAAAACATACAAACAATAACAAAAGATTCAAAAACGACCTACAAATTCCTTGAAAGGTAATAAATAGAATCCCTAATCAAAGGTAGAGGATTACAGATTAAAACCAATACAATATTTCGATTAATGGGTTGTAGACTGAAACCAATACAATATTTCGATTAACATCGCAAGAAAATTCAAGAATGAAAGATCTAGTAATCCGCAAACTAAAGGATAAACGGCGATCAGTTATTAAATATATGGATTCGAGATCTCAATCGTACCTCAGCCATGCTAGATCTATGAATCCTCAAACCGAAAAGAAGAGAGGCGCACAGTTTTTAATGGAAATCGAGAAGGAAGGCTGAAGAACAATTCTTCCGTCAATGGCTATTTTAATTTCAACCTTCTATTGAACAAGACAAGAGGCTTGTTTCTTAATTTTATTTTCACATTTCACGAAATTATTATACGATTGTGGACGAAATCTTACGTGGCAACTGAATTACTGATCAAGTTCCACGTTATGGTTCGGATATGATTTGTCAACGCCATCAAATTATAAAAGATACGAACGAAATTACAAAAAAACTATTTTTATAAACACAACAAATAAATATAGTAAAATTATAAAAAAATATATTTTGAAAAAGATATATTTGTAAATACAAAAATTATATTCAAGTGTAAATATATATGTGTACAGTTAAAACTGTATGATTGGCGCGTCTGAACACTAAAAAAACTGAACACTCCAAATAATTTCTCATTATATAAATTCAATTTCGTAGAAATTTGTTTCATGCAGAGATTCATTTCCATAACTGAACCATGTTATCCAAAGTCTGGCCCAAATATTGTAATTTAATAAAATCCAACTAAAGCATTGGCCCAATAATGTGGACCCAAACCTTTTTTTTTCATTTACTTTTGAGGCTTCTCAAAACGTCACATCATCATTTTTATCTCGATCGTTCGATCAAATTTTTTTTCGAATCTTTACCATTCATTTTCTCAAATTTATTGATATTTTATGACAATATTTATGTGGTTATTAAAATATAATCATATAATTAATTGGTTGAATTGGTGTTTTGTGTTCCATTCCCGATTTAGTGAGAATCATTGAATTTGTTTCTAACCATCAGATCTTAATCAAATGGTTTCAATTAATCATAATTCAAAGTTATGTTCAATTATTAATACCAATAGTTAATGGAGAGTTCACTCATTAAAATATAAATAATTTTTTCCTTTCTTCTTTAAAAAATTATAATTCTTAATGAATATTTTATTTCTCACGTTAAAATCATCAAATATAAATTTGTTAAAAAATTTTCTTTATTTTGAGTTCCATATTTTTATAGTTCCAATTTGTTTATTTTTTTGCTAAAATATGTAAATATAGAATATAAGAGAATATGTATAAAAATGATACGCTCATTAACTCATACTTTATTTTTATTTCTCTTTGAGTATTTCTCAAGAGACTTATTCTCAATTTTATTTATCTTTTTGCCGTTAGATCAAATTTTTTCCAAATCTTAGCTTTTCATTTAAATTATTACTACTATATCACATGATCAGTTATATTCATATTTCGTGTTATATCTCAAATTATGTGAGAACTATCATATCAAATAAAATTTCAGAATATTAAGAACTATATTGTACTACTTAATGTATTACGAATTTTAAAAAAAATATGTGATCAAATTATACGTAATCCGTATCATTTTAACAACTAAAAAAAGAAAAATAGTGGTGATAATTTTTTTAAGAAAATGAGTCATGTTAGATTTTCTTATGTATATTATACATACTTTTTTTTCCATATATATCATATCATATTTCTTTTTTACAAATCATGTTAAATATAATTATTATTTTTATCTTTTTTAAAGTTAATCATCTATAATTAAATCTTATGTGATTTCAACTAATATCTCTGACATAAATTATCTTGCCTGATTAATACTTGATTTTTTTCTAATATAATAAGTCAAGAGATAACGGCATAAGAAAACCAAAGAGAATAAAAAAAAGATGATATTTTAATCTTATAAATATTAATGCAAACATAAATTGAGATCATAAATTATTATCCAAATTATTTAGTCAGTTATTATTTTTTGTTTTTTATGAATTTATTATTTATGTTATTTTATTTCTTATATGTAAATTATATTGGTATAGAGTTATTCATCCTTACAAAATTAGATGTGATATAGAAAACATTTTTAAATGCATAATAAATGGATATAGTATCTTATGATGTAATTCAAAATGATTTTAATCATAGACAACTTACTTAACATAATTATTATATATTGTTTATGGACTATGAACTTATTTCAAAATATTATTTTGAATTTTCATAATTATTATAGATTGTCACCACTATTTTCTTATTTATATTTTTGTTAAAATGATACAGATTATCCGTAATACATTAAGTAATATAATATAGTTTTTAATACTCTAAAATTCTATTTAATATGATAGTTCTCACGTAATTGGAGATATAATACGAAACATTGATCTAAGTGACCATGTGATATTATGGTAATAATTTAAATAAAAACTAAGATTTGAAAAAAAAAATTGATCCAACAGCCGAGATAAAATTAACGATATGTCCCTTGAGAATGCTCAAATAGAGATGAAAAATGTGGTATAACTTAATGAGCATATCATTTTTGTACATGTTCTTTTATATGGTCTTTATTTACATATTTTAGTAAGAAAAATAAATAAATTAGAACCATAACAATATGGAACTCAAAATAGAAAGAAAATTCCAACAAATTTATATTTTGATGATTTTAACATGAGAAATAAAATATTTCATTAAGAATTATAATTTTTTAAAGAAGAAAAAAAAATTATTTATATTTTAATGAGCGAACTATTCATTAACTATTGTATTAATAATTGAACATAACTTTGAACTATGATTCATTGAAACCATCTGATTAAGATCTGATGGTCATAAACAAATTTACAACGGTTCTAATTAAATTGGAGATGGAACACAAAATACCAATTCAACAAATCATATGATTATGTTTTAATAACCACACACATGTTGCCATAAAAGATCAATAAATTTGAGAACATGAAAGGTTGAGATTTCACAAAAAAATTGATCAAACGGTCGAAATAAAAGTGATGATGTGGCATTTTGAGAAAGCTCAAAAGTAGGTGAAAAATAAGGGGTTAGGATTAATTAAATTATTTTTTGTTATTTATGTACTATTGAATTCCCAAACTGTGTCTAATATTATAATTATTGAGTTTTCTTATTGAGTTTTCAATATAAATGCAGCAAAAAATATATTAATAATTACATCTAAATAAAATCACGAATATAAAATCAATTAGTTTACGACTAGATTAATTTATCATCCGTAACTTTGTTAAACAACACAATGGATGAAAGAGCTGCAAATATATGCTTCTTCTATGATACAAGTCATGGAAGGTATCACCTTTATTTATAACATTATCTTTATATGTAATTCTTAAAAAAGTGAAAAATAAAAAAACTGAGAGATCATTGGAGGAGGAACTCACAAAAATATATCTCCCCTTGGATGCGTAGTCATCAGAGTTATATCGTCCGTATTCATAATCTTATCTTTATATTATGTAGCTCTTAAAAAATGACAATACAAAACTGCAATTGGAATGTAACTTGTAACTTTTTTTATTGTAATATTAATGTTTATTGTATTTGCTAAATTTAAAATGCACAAAAATGTGTCAACTACATATACTGTAAGTTGAATGTCAGCTTATTTATCATATTGCTTATTTATATTTTTTTGTTTTACTTTTATTTATTAAAAAAAGAATTTAACTAGTATCGAAGCAAAATGAGATCTCCTCTAGTTGCAATATAAATTATTAAGGTTATTTTATTTATTAGTTTTTTAAGTGGAATTCATCTCGAAAAATGAAGCATTTCAGAAAGTATTTTTTTTAAGGAGAACTACAAGCGACCGCTTGTTTGGTTCTCTTAGCTGGGCTTGTATGCACTCACCTAAATTTCAAAATTTTGTTAAATACGAAATTCGAACCCCTCATCTATGAAATGTGGAGCTAGTACTATACCACTATGTTATCCTAGGCTATCATAAAGAATTAAATTTTGAGTGTGATTTTAAATTTATATAAGTTTGTCTCATGTGATTTTTAATTTTGTTTTGAGTAAATTGAGCATCTGATTTCAACTGCGGTATTTAAATTTGCCAATATTTTCCTTAGAAAAATACTGACTTTACAATGATACTTCTTACTGACACAAACGCATTTATATTTCTGATGACAGACTGTAAACAAATAACACTCACAACTAACACGACAAAAAATAATAAAATAAATAAAATAAAATATGTTTTAGAAGTCTAAATTAAATGCCTACTACAAATCACAAGTGGTTGTATACTCTCTTAACTTTGTATCATCTTCAACATTTGATATTTGCAAATATTTACACTTTAAAATAAGTTTCCATATCTAACCTTCTAAATTTTACAAATACTCAGAATAACATGATCTTCAACTTGCGTCCCTCTCGGCACTCGCTAACTATGTTTGGAATTTTTGGTTGTGAACAATTATCATAAATCTTTCACCCAATACTTGCGCGATTCTCCATCCTGATATTCGCTTGCTATTGGATCCATAACTGACTTTTCTATATTTTCAATTTGTGGAGATCCATAAAAAAATGGTCATTTTCTGTTTCTTTAAATCTTTTGGTTGCTGATTTAGGTTTTTCATACAATATTTTCTCCCTTTGCGAATTTGATGTATTGCGTTGTGTTCAGGATATTCTCAAAGACGGGAGCTCAATTAACATGGAATCTCTGACTTTTGGATTCTTTATTCTCACTTTGTGCATTATAAGGAGGTTTCTAATTTATCAAGGTAAGAGTGATTCTATCTCTCATATTAATTTCCGTGTTGATTTAGGGTTTTTGTATATGTCATTAAATGTTTGGTATTCAATTATATTTGAGTTTGTGATCAACACATTATTGTCTTGGTGATAAAGAATATTAGGGTTTTGATTTTATATTATGGGAATCGATTATATTTGAGTTTTTGACCAACATTTATAAAATCATTGACCCAAAAATAGTTTTACTCCTCCTAAATTTTACAATGAAAAAATTAATATGACATACTCCTGAATTTGCAATTAAAACTGTTAATTTGGCAATTTAATCCTGAATTTTACAATGAAGCCCCTAAAATTTGCATAAAGAACTTTATAATTTGCAATAAACCCTACTATTTGCAAAAGTAACTCTCAAAATAACATAAAATGCTGAAAATTGCAATTATCCCTTAAATTGTAAACCAATGTTTGATTGATATAGGAACCCAAGCAAAATTACCGATGATGTTATTTATAGTGGACTTTTTAAATTTGAAAGGTAAGGTAGAGAAGTAAGTTAAAATCAACTTGTTCGGATATATTTAAGAAATTATAGGAGTTGGATATAAAAAATTGGGAGAAGTCCACATTGGACTCATTACCTTTTGCTAAATGTTCAATTAAGTTCCTAACATTTCAATTTGTTCAATCAACCCTTTTAATCCTTTATTTTCTTCAGTTAACTCCCTCTATCCATATCAACCCTTTTAATCCTTTATTTTCTTCGGTCAACTCCCTCCATCCACTAAGTGGTGACATGGCCATTAAATGCCAATGTGACAAACATAATCAAGTGCCTACAGGGAATTTTACGATGATGCGTCACAAAATTTTATAAAAAAATATTTTTTTCTTAATTTATTTTCGATTTTTTTTTCTCATAATAAAATTCAGATTTTTTTTTCAAATAAACTATTTCTACACAAAAACTTTCAGAAAAAAATATTAGAATTTTTCAAATTAAATTCCGAAAAATAGTTTTCAGAAAAAAAAATGCAACAATACTTTCAAAAAAATATTTTCAATAGATATTTTCCAGAGAATATTTATTCGAAAATAACTATTTAAATATAGTTTTAAGAAAAAATAGAAATTTTTTTGAGAAAATTATTTTTATGAAGAATAATTTTTCAATATTTTTTGAGAGAAATAATTTGTTGAAAAGAAATGTACAAAAAAAATATTGTAATATTTTGAGGCACATCATCGAAAAAATGTCATGTAGGTGTTTGAGTATGCCTGTCATGTCGGCATTTAATGACCATATCACTGGATGGAGGAAATTGAACAAAATTAAAGATATTTTGTTTTCAGAATTAAAGATATGTAGAAGTGGATTGAACAAATTGAAATATTAGAATTTTTTTCAATAGTAGCACTTTTTTCGAAACATTTGGGTAGATAGCACTTCCGCCAGACCTTCTGGCGGAACTAAGGAATTTTTTTTTCTTGATAATCTCGGCCATTTGGCACCCTTAAACACGCTTAATTAATGGAAAAGGCTAGTTCCGCCACAGGGTTTATTTTTGGCCCAATTTGGACGGTGAAATTGGCCCAAAAATGACGAAAATACAGACTAGCTAGAAATAACTAGTTCCGCCAGAGGGTCTGGCGGAACTAGATATTTTTTTTTTTTTTACTGACTGACCCCCCAAAAAAAAAAGATGGTCAAGTTTCGCCAGACCCTCTGGCGGAACTATCTAGAAATAACTAGTTCCGCCAAAGCGTCTGGCGGAACTTGACCATTTTTTTAGACTTACGACCTGACGCAAAAAAATAAAAAAAAATGGTCTAGTTCCGCCAGACCCTCTGGCGGAACTAGCTCGAAATAACTAGTTCCGCCAACGAGTCTGGCGGAACCTGTCTCAGCGTGTCTTCTGCGCATGTCTGACCCCAAAAATTGAGAAATAACCTAGTTCCGCTAGACCCTCTGGCGGAACTAGTCCAATCATTGGAGCCTCCTATAAAATGATAATCTTTCTCTTTCCCCCATTCTAACCTAAAGTCCGCCCCCCCCCCCCCCCCCCCCAAAAAAAATACTATTCAGGCGATTTTGAAGTGTATTTGAGGTGTGTTTAAGGTGATTTTGACCCAACTAAATAGAGAAAATAGAAGAAAATGAAGACGAAAATTAGGTATTCAATTATAGATTTTTTGTTTCATTAAATAATTAATTGATTTTATTATAGATTTGTTGTTAATTTGTTGAAATATTATTGCAATTAGTAGGAAGAAAATGGCACAAAACTCTCAAATTCTTGTATATTACGATGGTCTTATTGTAAATCTACCGAACGGATGCAATTACGACCTGGAGGAACCGGTTTATATTCCAGAAAGTACAACCACAAATAGGGATTATGACCAACAGTGTAACGAAATTTATGAGAATCTCGGTTGGTCGTATAGTGATATTCTTTTAATTCGAGGTCGGTTTCCTTCTCTTAATAAAGGCATTTGGCATTATAGGTTAGTGAAAATTATGAACAATACACAATTGGTTAATTTTGCGAAGCGCGTCATAAAGGTTGGGATGGAGGAATTAAAATGTTGATCGCGTCCAAAATAAAGAATATCAGATAAGAACTAGTAGTAGATCAAATGTAATTCGAAATGCAGACGAAAATGAGATATTAGAACCCGTTGAAAATGAAATAAATAATGAAAATGGGAATGAGGACCCGTTTGTGACCTTTGATATGGCATGTGCGAGCAATAATGTACTTCCCGAAATAGATGATGATGAAAATGAATTAGATGAGGAACCAGAGATGGAGTCAGAGGACGAGGAAGAAATTTATGGAGATAGCGATGAAGAAATGGAGAGAGTGAACCATCAGACGGGATTTATATATACGGAAGAGGGTGAGATGGTTAGTGTAGGTACTTTCGGTGATGCGCCGGCTGCTGAATTTGAAGATAGTTCAATGTGGGAATATGCGAGAAATGATCTCTTATCTGGCATGAATGTGAATGAAAATGATGATGAAATATTGTATAAGGGACGTACATTTGAAACGAAATCAGAACTACAATCGGCTGTAAGAGCATACAGTGTCAAGCATCACCGAGAAATAGAAGTAGACCACTCGAATAAAACGAGATATATTGTGATATGCAAGCTTAAAGATGAAGGTACTAGAGGTTGTAGTTGGAGGATACACGCTTCGATTAATAAAAAAATTAATTTATGGGAGATTAAAACATTTAGACAACCACACGTTTGTATTAACCAAACATCTAGAAGAGACCACAAACAGTTAACGAGTGCGTTTATTGGGGGGCTAATTCTAGATATCGTAAGAGCGGATTTAGATGTTAAACCTGTAACCATAATAGAAGCCGTTAAATTGAAGGTTGAATATACCATATCGTATTGGAAGGCTTGGCACGCCAAACAACACGCGTTTCGATTCTTATTTGGGGGTTGGAGGGAGGCTTATAATTTGCTCCCTGAGCTGATGGCTGCAATAACATCAACAAATCATGGTACTTTGTATACATTTAAAACTGGTGCCCCAAATAGAGATGGTGAGTTAGAGTTCGAAGGTCTTTTATGGGCATTTGGCCCATCACTCCATGGTTTTCAATTTTGCAAGCCCGTCATAACAGTAGATGGAACATTTCTAACCGGAAAATACCAAGGAACTTTACTGACGACGATTGCTACCGACGCAAATGGTCAGTTATTTCCTTTAGCTTTTGCTTTAGTTGATAGGGAGAAGAATGAGACATGGGGATGGTTTTTTAATTGTTTGCGTGATGTTCTCGGAGAAGAAAATATGTATTGCATTATTTCGGATAGGCATGCTGGCATAATTAATGCAATGAGACTTTTTCTTAAAAATAGATTTAAAAATATTTTTTAAGAAATATAATTTTTTAGATAAAATGTTAATTAATATTTGCAAAAAATAATTTTGCAGTGATTAAACAACTGAAACTAACGGTGTTAACTTCAATCTAACGGTAGGTTTTTTTTTGCAATTTAAGCAATAATGTAGGGGCTTTTTTGCAATTTCCAATAAGACAGGGGCTTTTTTGCAATTAAGGCATAATGCAGGGGCTGTTTTGCAAATTTCCCATAAATATATTACTAAACAAATTTATATTATATTTTTTTCTTAAAATAACTAAATATTGAAAATTAATTATTAAAAAATTTAATACCAAATTAAATTGATAAAAATATCCCTATATAAATACCCTATATAAATAATAACTAAGCTTTACATATATTACATAACTAAATAAACATATTATTTAACACAAAAATAAATAAATAATTACTATAAATAAATATATTACTAAATAAATATATATTATATTTTTTCTTAAAATAACTAAATATTGAAAATTAATTATTAAATATTTTCATACCTCCTCCTCCTTCTTCTTCTTCTTCTTCTTCTTCTTGTTCTTCTTTTTTCCTCTAAAGAAATCAATATAAATCCAAACAAATTTCAATAATATCAACCTATTTAAACCAATTTCAATCTAATCTCACTAAATCCATACCTATTTCGCACTAATTTCACTCAATCAAAACTTATTACCATTCATCCAAATCAACAAAAATAACTAATCAAAACTCAAAATCAAACAAAATAACTTACGTATTTCTTCTTCTTTCTAACTTCTCATTCTCTTCCTTTAATTTCTCCCTTCTTCTCCCTTCAATTTCTTCCCAAAATCGCACAAAAATCGCCCCCCTTTTTTGCTCTTTTTTTTCGGTCGGACGGGTGGGTTAAAAATGGGGTCGGACGGGTTTAAATGGGAGTTTAAAAAAACACGTGGTCTAGTTCCGCCAGACCCTCTGGCGGAACTAGTTATTTCTAGCTAGTTCCGCCAGAGGGTCTGGCGGAACTTGACCATCTTTTTTTTTTTGGGGTCAGTCAGTAAAAAAAAATAATATCTAGTTCCGCCAGACCCCTAGTTATTTCTAGCTAGTTCCGCCAGAGGGTCTGGCGGAACTTGACCATCTTTTTTTTTTTTGGGGTCAGTCAGTAAAAAAAAAAAAATATCTAGTTCTGCCAGACCCTCTGGCGGAACTAGTTATTTCTAGCTAGTTCCGGCAGAGAGTCTGGCGGAACTTGACCATCTTTTTTTTTTTGGGTCAGTCAGTAAAAAAAAAAATTATCTAGTTCCGCCAGGCCGTCTGGCAGAACTAGTTATTTCTAGCTAGTTCCGCCAGAGGGTCTGGCGGAGCTAGACCATTTATTTGATTTTCTTGGGTCAGGCAGTAAAAAAAAAATGGTCTAGTTCCGCCAGCTCATCTGGCGGAACTAGTTATTTCTAGATCTGGCGGAACCTGTATTTTCGTCATTTTTGGGCCAATTTCACCGTCCAAATTGGGCCAAATTTTATCTAGTTCCGCCAGACCCTGTGGCGGAACTAGCCTTTTCCATTAATTAAGCGTGTTTAAGGGTGCCAAATGGCCGAGATTATCAAGAAAAAAAAATTCCTTAGTTCCGCCAGACCTTCTGGCGGAACTACTTCAGTTCCGCCAGAGGGTCTGGCGGAAGTGTTATCTACCCAAATGTTTCGAAAAAAATGCTATCTGATTAATTATTTGCGTAAATAGTGCTACTATTCAAAAAATTCTAAATATTAGGGGTTTGATTGAACATTTAGCAAAATATAAGAGACAAAAGGTGGACTTTTCCCTAAAAATTTGCCCACACCAGAATCCTCAAAATCTCCTTCTTTATTAAATCTACCATATACACGGGTACGAATCTCCCCTTCATCGTGTCGAGTCTTTTTATCCAGAAAAGTAAACATAAACACAAAAGGAGGTCATACATAAAAAACACAAACACAAAAAAATTTCACACATAACAATCTTGTAGTGGTCTATCAATTTCTGTCTTGTTTGGTACATAAAAAATCTTTTCAAAAAATCTGAAATCTGGTACATGCATAGAACCAGAGATGAAAAGATGAAAAATAATATTTCTTTAGCTTCGAGGGTGTACTAAACTTCATCGATAAAATAAATAGAGTTTACAAAAGAAGAAAAAAAAGCTATTAATTCAAAATTGCCTTTGTGCAATAATAGTGACATTATAAGAACATTTAAGAGGTCATGTCTTCATTCGTGTTGGCGCAGGATTAGATGGGGGTTTTTAGGCGGATTTGAGAGGGAGGGTAGGATTTAGTATGGGAGGGTGAGTGGGTGCGTGAATGTGTAAGCCTACATGCAATGAAGCTATTTCACCGCTAGTTTCCTATCCTAGAAGCATTAATAACCCTACCAGATCTTAATTAATGGAACATGTTGGAGTTTGTGGTTGTCTTCCTTCTCCAACCTAGACTTGAATTGTTCTAGCATCGAATACAACGTTAGCTTAGAAAGAGTGGGTATGTTTTGTAGATCAGGAAGCATTTTGAGCTTCAAGCAGGTGCCTAACACGAATTTGTTTAGCACAGGCAATGCATGCTCCTCTATCCTCAAAAACTCCAAATTGCCCAAACCATAAACGGTCAGGCGCTGCAATCTATGAAATCCTCCAAAGGAACATGTCATCTGGTTTCCTATGTAAGCCTCGCGTCCTAGTGTAAGATCACTAAGACTTCGTAATAACATTAGCTGTGGCATTGGATCTTGCTCAAGTTTGGAAGCAAAAAGTGTTAGTTCAGTAAGATGCATAGGAAAAAGACTAGCATTAAGGGCCACACTTTTGGACCAGTCTCCAATTAATTCCATGGATAATATATTCTCACAATTGGGAAAGTTTTTGGTGTCAAGAATCTCTCTTGTGAAACGATCTCCTTTGAGACATAAAGAGACCAGGTGATCTAGCTCGCCTAGAAAATTGGCTACTATTTCCCAGTGAATTACTGAACGATTATATAATCCTAACTTACGTACATTGTTAAGGCTGGGTAATGACCCAATCATCCATGACTTGTGGACCTCTACAAATGTGAGAGTTTGTAGGTCAGTGAGTTTTGCTAATGCTGGCAGTCTAGCTACAACAGAATCCACCCATGTATCTATGATTACATGCCTTAGTGCTTTAATTACCCATAGAGACTCCGGTAACTCAGAAATTTGTGTACCTTTGAGATCTAGGGTCTGAAGATTCTTGCAATGGCCAATATCATTAGGAAGTTTTAGTTTATTCCAACAGCTTGTGAATGCCAGGTATTTAAGGTGGATTAAATTCCTTAACCAATCAAGTTGATACTCGTCACCAAGCCCAACTTTCGTCACACTAAGAACTTTCAGTAGCCTAAACCCAGAGCAATCTGGTAAGAAATTATCGAAACAAAGCAAGGAACGAAGATTTGGAGCAATAAATTCCATCATTTCGGAATTGCAACCTTGAAGCATGGCACGCCTAGATGTTCTCTTTGTTATTTGCCGTGCACCTTGTTTTGATAGTATCGCGAGATTGCTTTCTGCCTTCGCTTCTTTAATTGCTAGATCACGAAGAAGATCATGAATCCGGATATATCTTAAAGAACCATCAGAGGCTCTCTCTATTACTCCAACCATGCACCTGCATCAGAATACAAATGCGTGGTTTAGTTGCTTAAGAACAAATAGTACCTACATATAAATTATTGAATGCTAATATAATGAACTTTATTAATTTACCCCTGGGCAAAATGTGTTACTAAAGTTAGTCACGATAGAAGGTATACATCAGTTTCCAATGAGTTACTATATAATATGGATAAATAGAGGTTGTGAATTACCTTTGAACTAGTTCCTCCAAGTAACTCTCGGAAATATCTTCCATTGTCCCTTCGATCTCTTCTGATATAAAACCTTCTGCGACCCACATCTTCATAATTGCATCAGCAGGGATCAAAAAATCTTCCGGGAAACAAGCAAAATACATAAAGCATGACTTCAGATGAACCGGCAAGTCCTCATAACTTGAGGCTAGAATATCCATGCATCTCTTTCCATCTGCATGCCAATTCATGCCACAAAACACCTTGTGCCAGTCTCTATAAGTTGCAGGCTTTCTTGATAGGAGGCCACCAACTACCACGAGTGCTAGAGGTAAACCACCACACTTTTTTGCTAATTGCTTTGCCAAATCCATTAGATCATCATGGTTGTCGGGATCTTGGTATGGGAATGCCTTCTTGAGGAGGAGTTCCTCGCTTTCCTTGTTGCTTAAAAATTTTAGTTCGTATGGTTTACCTTGTGAGCCTGCTAAAGCAACATCTCTGTTTCTGGTTGTCATCAACACTCTACTCCCATTCTTATCATCGGGAAGTGCTGCCTCGAGTTGAGTCCATAGATCTTCCGTCCATACATCATCTAGGATAATAAGATACTTCTTCATCTTAAGAAACTTATTAATCTCTACAATAAAATAAGCTTCGGTTTCTTCTTGTTCTAGAGATTCAGTACCCCCTAGCTCCTTTAGCATCTTTTTAAAGAGGTCAGCTATATTGAACTCTTGAGAAATTGATAGCCAAATGTGGAATTCAAAATAAGCCTTATCCACAGCGCTGCAGAATAAGTTATTATCAAAAGTTAAAGAACTGCTTCATTTTAGTTCAATCTAATCTAAAATTTACTTTCTAAAATGGGATACTTGTACTTCAATAGGATTGCAACTTAATCCATGTATCACTAATTTTACATATCATTAGGTTTCATCAATACAATTGCAACTTAATCCATTCACTATTACTATTTTTACATGTAATTTTGTTTTATGATTACTACTATTTTTGCATAATTGTAACTTTATGAGGGATGTATCACCGGTACCATGAAAGTGATAAAAAATAGTTGTTTGTTATCAGATATATATATATATACCGACCTTTTGTATGCTTTTTGCGCGAGTGTAGTCTTACCAAGACCACCAGGCCCCACTATTGATATCACAAGCCTTCTTGAAATACTTGCATCTACTAGATGCTTGATTATATTTTCTGTATCATATTGAAGCCCAACAACTTCAATATCACCAAAAGCTGGTAGTACAAGCCGTCGAGCAGGTAGCCTAATTTCCTTCTCACTACCTTCATCTAGATCCTTTATGCCGTAGGCATTCCTTCTATCCAAACTGTCCCGAATAGTTTCCCGGATCTTTGTAATCTCCTCGTCGAGCTTACGGCAAGCAGGGAGCTCCTCCAAAGATTTCTTGATTTTCTTTAATGGGTACAGAAAATTGGGTCCTCTCGGGTTGCTTTGATCTGTTCAGAAAAAGTAAGTCATATTTTTCTCCACTATTTATAAAGGAAAAAGAGAGAAAGAATATCAAGAGGGGATACTTCATTTGGAGGTGAACTATTTGACTATAGAAAATTCTATATTCATTTCGCCCATTTTCCCTTCATTGATTCTAAGTAATATTTATGAGGAACACTCATTTTAAATCATTAAGTTTAAAATCATTTTGCCCTCATGTCCCGCAACCTCTGGAGAACACCTTTTGACCCAAAAAGAACTCCCCCAACATATACAAGTTGTGGCATATTTTAATCCAGAACCATTCCAGACCCAAAGCAGTATTTATTTGAGGTTTTAGTGTATAAAATATATATCAAATTATATATAAAACTATTCAAAAGGAGAAAATAACAAATAGTTATATTGTTAGTTCACAAAAAGTTCATAACACTACAACTAATACTTATTTAAAAATCATTGATTTTGCATTGTTAGAGGCAAACAAATCAATTAAAATAATCTAGTTTTTTCAAAAATAAATAAATAATGAAAACAACATACGAAAAAAGAACCTCAAGAAAAGAGAAGAGAAGAAACAGAGACTATTCGAAAATAGAGATGATATTTGCTTCTTTTTCTTATTTTTGTTGCAACTTTTTTGTTCAAATTTTATTGTGATAGATTTTAGTTTTTTCTTAGTATTATATTAAGATGAAAATATAGATTATTAAGGAAAAAAAAATAGAAAGTTGATGGCTGACTAAAGGAAAGGAAATAAAGGCTATTGGTAATTGGCTGATCAATTTTCAAATTTGAGCATGTCACGTGACCTAGAATTTGAAAAATAGTTGGCATGTAATTCCATGTCTCATGAAAAAGTTTTGAGTCTAGTACTGTACTGGACATAAATTGGAGGTTGTAAGTTATCTCATGCAAAATATAGCGAAAAAAATTGAGATATCAGCGAGAAATGAACTGGAGGCGTGTGAGTGGTACTAAGCGGCATTGCTTCGTAGGACACACGGAGCTGTGATTTTTAAAACTTTTCTCTTTGAAAAACTATACACCTATACAATACATACATATTATACATAGATTGGAGGCCCCATAAATTGTGAGGCCCTATGCCCCAGTCTGATTGGCCTGGCCAATGGCCGCCTCTGTTTTAGCCCCTCAAAGATTTCCGGAGAGTAGTGGAAACAATTATGGTTTTAGTATCTTTTTTCTAGCACATAACTGTTAGACTCCAAGTGCTTTACTGCCCAACACAACCTAACTAGCCAGACTCCAAGTGCTTTACTGCCCAACACAACCTAACTAGCCACACGTTTGGCCTTAAAAGCCACAAGGTTAGTTTGTGCTAAGTAGTAAATGCACTTGATTATTTAGGTAACTCAATTTTCTTTCAATATCTCAAGTTAGGACTAATTCCTCTCAACACATTTTAGTTCCGAGGTGTATAATCAGGCCAATCCAATCCAATCCAATCCAAAAATGTTGAATAATCAGGCCAAAATTTGGAACCAGCCAAACAACCCAAATAGCGTAGATGGCTCGTTTCATGACCCTTACTCTAATGACCCGCTCAAATAAACCATATGATAGAAATGACACAAACTGAATCCGTGAGATATGAATAGATACGAAATTGTGACTGCATCTCAATGCAATTGACCTGATAACAATAACTAACCCACGACCCGAACATGGATGATGTGAAATGGACCGCGGCCCTAACTCGATTGACCCATTACCCGGTCATATTGACCCAAAATCCGGAATGACCCAAGCCAAAAGGCTTGAAGACTGAAATACCAACCCCAAAAGACTTGGACAACCTACGACCCGAATGATCGACCCACAATCCAAATTTTAATTGACCCAATCTGAACGTGACCCTACCCACCAATTTGTCACCTCTACCGAATCAGAGAATTGGGTGTTTGGTAAAGTTAGTAAAAATAATTTTACAATCGTTGTTAGATATGAATCAAGGATGGATAATAGTGGTTATCCAATCAGAAATCCATACCAGGGCACCGTAGGTCAGTAATTGTTGTTTATTACCTAATTCTTATGGATTTTATAATTTCTGATAAATTTTGAAATGTACCATACCAATGCAGTCAAACTCCACCAGAAATGTGTCTATTACATCTTCAATCCTATAGGCCACGTCTCTGACCTCACCGATCCAATGCTTCACCCTCTCATTTGCTTTTCGTTTCGAGTCAGCGTCCCTCAGGAAGCACTTGATCCAACCCAGCTCGCGCTTCACTGCCTCCACTTGATCACCAATATTGTACAGAGAGATGGCTTGCTGAACTAGTACATCACACAACTTGCCTATTACCCCATTCACTATAGTCTCAGTCATCTTTTCTGTTGTTATTTCGGTAGATTTGTTGGGTTGTTGCAGTCTGAACTTAATTGATAGCTCAGATCAGCCGAGGTGATAAATTGAATTCTTCAAATGTGTTGGCGGATTAATTGTTAGCTTATGTAAGTGAGATACTGGGATATGAAGTAAAAATGGAACTCATTTCAGCTTTCAGATGTGGAGACTGGGAGTAGGAGGATTTGACCTTTTTCTTGTTAAAGAATTCATTTCAAGGAGGCATTTTTCGTTTTTCGTGACTTGCTAAGCTGTCAGCATGTGCCCATTCGCATGGAGAAATTATTTGGTGGCACCGTGGTAGAATTCAAGCTTTAGATGTTTGAACAAATCTTGACTGTAGCCTCAAAACGTGAGCATTATAAATTAATATAAATAATAAGTTTTTTTTATTAATTATAAATCATGCTAATTTATTCAATCAAAAAATAAGTTATGCTAATTTTATATCATTTTATTTCCCATTAAATATTGTTTATCAAAATTATGCACAATAATCATTTCTATATTACTTTATCTTAATTAATATATCTTAATTAATTTTATTGGATGGAATCACATTTCCATGATCAAAGATAATATGTCACATCCATGTTAGTGTTATGTTACCGCATTCTCATGGTAACATTTTTGTTGTGTATTTGCTGTTGGAATTGCTATTTTTTGTTAACTTAATCTTAGAAGAACTTAACTTGGTTTTTTCTTGGTTTTATGATTCGGCATTATAGTTCCCATTAGTTGATCTAATTAGTGGCATGATTTGGATTAGGCTTTGACATTATATTCAAATGTTTTTTTTGGCTATATGAAATTTGATTTTTGCATAATTTTTATAATATTTTGATTTATGAAGATTCACAAAACAAGGGTTTATTCTTAGGATATTGCAATTTTTTTGAGATTTACTTAGAGTATATTTTTTGGTTTCATTATTATAGTTATGCATAATATTTACCACACAAACATATAACTATTAATTATTATAAATCTCATTCAAAAATTACGATTTCATTAATGTTAATAAATTTAGGGGAATGTGATATCACGACGTACTATAGCAGTCTAAATCACGACATACTCTATATATACTATTTTTCAAGTTTTCAATATATTATTTTTTTACCTATATTATATATTATTTTTTACTGTTTTAGATATATTTTTTATTTTTTATGCATTATTTACTTTTGGAATTTGTATATACTATTTTAATATACTATTTTATTTTTTATATACTGTTTTCATTGTTTACGTATACATAGTTACAAAAAATGAATCATAGATACTGTTTTTTCAATTTTATATATTGTTTATTAGCTATATATATTGTAAGGGTGTTCATTCGGTTCGGTTTATTCGGTTACCGAACCGAACCGGTCAATTTCGGTTAATTCGGTTCGGTTGTTTGGTTAATTCGGTCCGGTTCGGTTCGGTTCAAAAGTTTATATTATTCGGCTAATTCGGTTCGGTTCGGTTTTGGTTTCGGAAAATCAAATAAACCGAACCGACCGAATTATATGTCAAATTACTAATTTATAATGATTTGATACTAATTTTTTGATTATGTTAATATTAATTAGTACGGTCATTGTTCGATCTAAAAAATATTAATTTTGATGTAACATTGTTTAGATTTCTTGTTAATTCGGTTCAACCAAATAAACCGAAATACAATTCGGTTTATTCAGTTCGGTTCAAAATTCGGTTCAATTTTTATTCGGTTCGGTTCGGTTTAATTCGGTTTGGTCTTATTCGGTTCGGTTTGGACCGAACCGACCGAATGAACACCCCTAATATATTGTCGTCGTAATTAAAGTCCCATAAATTTATGTGTTTGTTTCTTCTTTTTACTTTGTAGTGATCTTGAATATTAAATTTTATATGTTAGTAAATTTGAACAATATAAATTTGAAGTCCGGTGATGTTCTCTCATATAATGTCAAAGTTAAATGATATAACTTGATAAAATAATAAAGTTGAATAGCTTATTGTGGTATATATTTTGAAAATTTAGTGATTTACCGTGACATAATATGAAAGTTCATTGACTTTCTGTGACATATTATTAAAGTTCAGTGACTTCTTATAATTTTATTAATTTCGGATATTTATTTAGATTCTAAAGTTAATGTTCACATGTTTTGCTCATGTCAAAGATGACATGGATGTCACATATCATTTTCGTCAAGAAATGAATTGAAAACTACCGAAGTGACTTAATTTAAATAACTTTAAAGTTGAATGACTTATAGGGACATTTGGAACTTCAAAAACATATTCGACCAATATGTGAAGTTGGAAGACCTGGGGTTAAATTTACCCTAAAAAGTATTATTTTAAGTTATTATTTCACTCTTCCATTTTTTTTTACCTCAACGAAAACCATTGAAGTAAATTTCAATTGTGACTACCTCCTTTTATTCTTCTATTACAATGATAGATCTTAATAGAAACCACAGGGTAAAACTCCCCCACTCCTCGCTTTTCGAGATTTTAAAATAGTAGTATGTATATATGATTATAATATTGGATTTTATGATAGTTAGAATTACATGAATCTTCTGCCTCTAAATGTTGATGCATTTTCTATTAAAATCCCCAATTAATTTGAGTCAAGATCCGCCATTGTTCCACTTTTTCATTTGTTACTGAACACCTATTTAAAAGATTGAGTTCACAAAATTTATCACTGATTTGAGTTTCTCAAATGCATATTATATTACATTACTGATGAAGATACCTAAACAAACAACACTTACAACTAACAAAAAACAAAAAAAATATTTAAAATTGAAAAGGTTATATATCTAGAAGTCCAAAGTATCTAGGGGTGGGCATTTGGTCGGTTCGGTTCAAACTGAACCGAATAAGAGCAAACCGAATAAAACCGAACCGAATAAGATTTAAACCGAACCGAACCGAATAAATATAGAACCGATTTAGAACCGAACCGAATAAACCGATTTCTCGGTTGAACCGAATAAAAAATAAATATTCCTTAATTTATAATTTTTTAAGAACAAAAAATATTCTAAATTGAATTAAGAGTATAACTAGATCAATTAAACTCATGATTAATTTATTTTAAAGATGATTTTTTATTTTAAAGATGAAAATTTGAACAAAACATAAAGAAATGAGAAAATAATAACGTATATCGGTTCGGTTCGGTTTATTCGGTTTTTCCAAATCAAAACCGAATCGAACCGTTTAAACCGAATAATCACAATTTTCAAACCGAACCGAACCGGATGACCGAAAAACCGAACCGATTAAATCGAATTCGACCGGTTTGGTTCCCGAATAAACCAAACCATTTGCGCACAAGTACCTACTAAAAACACAACTGGTATACGCTCTTTTTGTACCGGCCAAAAAAGTTGCTATTTTGCAAATATGCACACTGAAAAAGGCAAATTTCCATATATGAGCTCCTCAATTTTCCAAATATTTAGAATAACCTGATCTTCACATAACCTGTTCAGAATTTTAAATCCCGCTTCAAGTACGAAAAAGGAATTTCAAATCTCGCTTGAGAGTAGCGTGTTAAGAACATTAGACGGACCGCATAAAACCTGAGACACTGAAATTCACTTTTGGTATTTAAGGCGGAATTTTAAATCCCAAACCGGGTTAGTTACAGAAATAAGTTAAAACTTAACTTATTCTGGATATTTAAAAAATTATGGAGTTAAATATAAAAACTTGCCCATGCTAAAATCCTCAAAATCTTCATCTTTTATTAAATCAATCATTCACACTCGAACAAACAGCACGAATCTCCCCTTCATCCTCTCCAGTCTTTACGCCCATACTCGTCATTCTAATGAAAGA
The DNA here is from genome assembly GCA_027726005.1 of Juncus effusus. NCBI lineage: Eukaryota > Viridiplantae > Streptophyta > Magnoliopsida > Poales > Juncaceae > Juncus > Juncus effusus. The sequence continues at coordinate 5,082,280 of CM050898.1, forward strand.
GTCAGCCCAGCCATTAAAGAAGCTATCTTGATCTTGAGCTAAAGTAGCTACTAAATCCTTTGTTTTTGAATTATTAGCAAGCACTGAATCCGTTTGAAACAAGCCTCTACCGTTTAAGAGGTTGAGGTAGTATTGGTTGTCAAATAAATTCGGTGTAACCTGTGATTTTACATTAGTAATTTAGTTTTGTATGAACAATTATGCATACTTAGATAACTGTAAATTTGTATGTAAAAGATAAAATGGTTGGCCGTGTTATAACCAAAGAAAACTAAGTAATTGAAATTTTCTTCTATTGTGTCATTGCAGTTTATTTTGAGCCTTCTTAGTTTTTCCAATAAATATTCTGTTTTTCTTTTAGTTAACTAAATTTAGTTAATTTACTTGAACATTTCAGCAATATGACAGTTTGGTTCTTACTGATACTCCGATTCTTGTGTTTCAGTTAAATAAGTTAAAATTACAAAAGAAAAGTAAAATAGAATTACTGAGTCACAGCTGACTGTAGTTTTAGCACTGGCATTGCATATCTGTGTGAGCTCTAATGCGTAGTTTTTGTCCAAGGAATTATCTACCAATACGAGACTTCCATTTGAGTCCTGTTGGAATCGATCATTAAATGAAGAGCAGTGCGACAAGCCAATTGTATGTCCGCCTAAAATTAAGATGCAAATGAAGAAAATAAAATTAACATAATTTGTAATGTTTATATAATTCTCTTATGATATGTAGAATGTATATAGGATTTGGTTAGTTCCAAAATGCAATATATCAAAGGCAAGTTCTTGTATCTAACCGGCATAATTTTTTAAATGCCCAAATAATATGATTTTTTTGTATCTATTTCTCTAAGTAACCCGGTTCGGAGTTCCAAATCCAGCCTCAAATAATAAAAACAGAATTTAAATTCCGCTTCAGATTTTATGCAGTCATTTGTGTCAGTGACATAACATATTAATCATCTTCATCACGCGTGATATGAAATCTTGTTTTTTTTTTTTATTCGTGGTAGGATTTGAAACTCCAAACAGAGTTAGCAATGAGAGAAATAAGTTGGAAAATAAAATTATTTTAGAGCATTTACAAAACTGGAGTAGTTTTTTTTTTCCGTTAAAAAAAACTGAAGGAGTTGGATACACAAAATTATCAATGAAAGTTTGATATACCGGAAAGGATGACAAGGTCATCCATGGAGAGGCCTTTGGAGGAGAAAACCTTGGCCATCGCATCAACAGAAAAACTCGTATCCACTATGTTCGGCCTCACATTTGATGCCAAAGAGACCAGGCCGTCTTTTCGCCCCAATGGAACCTGAACTGATGGCCCTCCGGTCTACAAACCAAATAACCAAATTAGTTGTTTTTTTCGTAAAAATGAGCACAAAAGCTATTAGATTTTCCGATAGATAAAATAAGGATATGATGATTAGTCAATTATGATAAGCGAAAACATGTTAGTTTAAGGCACCATATGAACTTTATAATAGACCCCAAATCAGTTACACAGAGCAAATAATGGGCTTTTTTTTTCTGAGAATCGGGAAAGATGAGCCCACTCTATATTTAAGAAAAAGGACATATGAACTTTATAATAGACCCCAAATCAGTTACACAGAGCAAATAATGGGCTTTTTTTTTCTGAGAATCGGGAAAGATGAGCCCACTCTATATTTAAGAAAAAGGACACGATCCAATTTTGTGCTCTAAGAGCAACTTTCCAAGATATTGACCAAATAAGTAATATTTTGTCAACAGCAAATACAGAGTACCATTCAAACAAAATTACAATTTGACTCCTATATTCCGAATAAAATTAAATTTAAAGCATATAATGTGCGCATCTTACAATTGCAACTGCATCTCTTGCAGCAAGAACAACTATATCAGCACAAGATACAGTGCCAGGGCACATATCTTCAAGCAGTCGTTTTGCTGACTCAACCACTTCAAATCCACCGAGCGATAGGTTTGCTGGATCGGTTCTCTCGGTACGGTTCCCTTTTACCAGCACTGATCCATCACAACCCTAATATTATTCATTATTCAAATAAAAAAATAACATGAATTAGAAGATTTTCCTTAATAGTTGTTCTATAACACATTTATGACAAAAGGATAGCAAGTTTTGGAGGCAATTTATCAATTTACCTTCAATCTTTATTGTGAGAAAACAAAAATAAGAAAACATAAAGAGGTTATTTTATCCTAGAAACAAACCATTCAGCATTTTCGACTTTATGAGTTCGACATTTTGTTTTTCTTATTTCCAACATTTTGAGTTCAAAATCACTTTTCCATATCAATAAAGGGAAAACATAAAAGTGAATTTCAAACTAGCGGAGTTCGAAATACTTTAATTAAAAAAGGAAATGACTTGAATGACATTTGTACAAACTCAAACATAAAAACATTATTTTTAATTCTACAAATACTTTTTGATGTAAGATTATTTCAGAAAGTCACCATGAAACACCAGCTGAAGAAACTTATTTTAGTGAAAATAACAAAATGGGTACCTCAACCATGCAGTCATGAAAGACCAGCCTGAGAAGCTTGCCCGGTACGGTACCATCAATGGCTGAAGCAGTCCGTACCGTGTCTCTTACAAATAATTCCACATTGGGGCAAGAGAATGCGTAGAAATCCGTAGAGAGGTCTTCTAAGGAGGAAGAGTTTGAGAGAATCGCAGAACAAATTAGTAATGTCAGGATAAATTGGATGCTTAACTTCATCATTTTGATGTTTTGAGACAATGAGAGAGACAGCGAGAGGTTTTGCAGAGGTCCAAGAAGGAAGAAATGCTGAATGAAAGAGGATGCTCTTTAGAATCAAGTGAGACTGTGAGAGTGACTGACTAGTGTGACTGTAGTAATGTTAGGATAAATGAAAGAAATGCTCTTTAGAAATGCTGAATGAAAATTTTCAAATCCCCCTAGCTTTTTTAAATATTTTGAACAATATTAGATTCTCTATTTTTTTTTAGGAATACAGAATAGGTGATTTGTCTATTGTTGCTTTATATTAATTTTTTTTTTAATTTATAAGGAGGTTCATAAATGTCCTTCACATATTTTCAAAGAAATTAATTTTTTATCAAATTTTGAATCTACAATCTTTTGATACCTCATCATTCTACTAAATGTAGTTTGGTATAAATTCTCTATTTAGTCACTTCAAAATAAAAAAAAGAATATACAAATCATTGATTTTTCTACTTTATAATATAAAAACACAAAGCAATATACAATGACAACTAAATGTAAACTTGGGAACAAAATGAAATACCCACATCAATTTTGCATTATGTATATACTTTTTTGTACGGCAAAGTTAAAAAAAAGTTATTTTTTTCATTTTTCGCCCAAAATTCTTTAATGGACGCGCAATATTCGGTCCCTCCAAAATATAAAATATAAAATAAATTCATTTTTAGATATTATACTCCTTGCGAGCTACAAGTCTACAACCTCCAGCCTAATATATAAATTCGTGCCAGCCATAATTCTCATAAATATTATTAAAAATTAAGAATTAGCGGCTCAGCTCTGATGTATTTATATCCCAAATTGTTTATTCATTTAAAGTATATTAAATATTGTAGGCTTTGGAGAGGGACGGTAGTAGATGCCATTTAATGAAGCATTTATGTTTTGCTGCAGAGATGTGAAACAAGAGCATGAGGAAGGATGTGTTTCATTCAGTTTTATTTTTATTTAATAAGGGAAATTCTTTCTGTACCCTTGAAAAAAATGAAAATATCATACATATAGACTACTAGAAGGAAATGGAAAATGTCATTACATCCCTACAATTAGAGAATACATAACATATGCCCCTCCAAAAACATATCCTCATTTCCTTAAAACGCTGAAATTCTCATGTTAATATTTTTGATAGTTAATACGTGTTCAAGCGCAGTAGTGGATTTTAAAGATGACTTTGTATAAATGCTGAGGCGGGAAATACATATATATATACATATTTTTGAAAAATGTATTATAGTAAATACATTAGAGTTTTAATAATATATATTAGTCGGTTGAAATCTTAGGATTAAGGGGGTATGTTGCATGCTTCTTCAATCCTTATAAAGATATATCCCAAATGATATTATCATTTTTTATGGGGTATATGGTCATATGGATATACTTTTCAGAACTCAATGTGCATGAATTTAGATATCTTGTACTATCACACATGAAATTAATTGTATGTATTTAATAATAGAGATGCATATATCACACTTTTGACCTTTTGGGTGCAAAGTACATTTCCGTTTTCATCTGTCTCTCCTATTAAATATTTGCAAAAGGTACTTTCATAAAAAATCGAAGCAATTTATGACTCCTAAATTAGAGGGCTAAATTGAAAAAGTGAGCACATTATGGAGACAGATGAAATCAGAGCAGAGACTTAAAATAATGGAAGCAGCTTCTGGAAACTGAAAAAAGAGAAGTGGATATTAATGATTGCCAGGCCAGAAACTCTCAAAAGTCTCAAGTGTTATTGCTAAAAAAAAAATTATTTTGAAAATAGGGGAAATTTCAAATTTGCCAAAAAGAAGTCCTTCCATTATGCCTTAATAGCAGAAAAATGCAATTTTACCATTTCTCTTGCTTGCTTTTTTTTTTTGACAAAAAACTTTTTCAACTATATAATAAAAATCACCATCACACACATCTCCCCCTAATTTCTTTCTTCCCTACAATCCAAGAAACTAATAATATAATTATTGTGTTTTAAACATAATCAAACACAAATGGATATATTTAAGCACCTGATAGGATTATTCTATGTATGTTTATAGTTGTTTGAATCTAATAGCGTCATTGAAAACTTAACGGTCTATTTTTTTTAATTTTTGAAAAAAATTCCTTTGGAAACAAAACTCCGTTACTTGTGGAAGGACTGAAATACCGTTGAGAAAATTATTATTAAATTTTCTTGCTAGATAACAGATAGCATACCATGACAAGAGGCTGATACATACCAGTCCAGCCAGCAGTGAAACTAAAAATAATTGATTTAATATTACCTAACTTTTCCAATCTCTATCCAATGCAAAAACAAACAAAAAAGTCAATTTTCTCAATGTTAAAATTTGTTAGATAAACCTAGAACCGGCAAAATCTCACGTGACCCGAAAAACCCGCCTGACCTAAACCCAAGTGATCCGAAACTCAAGTGGTCCGAAACCTGAATGACGTGTAATCCGAACGACCTGAAACCCGAATGTCCCGTAATCCAAAGGACCCGCAACCTGAATGAACCATAACCCAAACAACCCGAAACCTGAATAACCCGTCCGATTGACTCGAAAATAAATATTTTTTTTATCTTAATACCCAACAAATCTCGAAATTGAGAATTTTATGGCTTTTCCTAACATAATTGACCTTAAATACTGACCATAATGACTCAAATGACTTGAAATATAAATTCGCATGAATAACGGCTCTAAATACTGACCATAATGACTTAAATGACCTATAATATTAATTCGGATGAATAGTGACTTGTAATCGGAGTGACTTTTGACCAAAATCCAACTTTGACCTTCAACTCAATTGACGCGTGACCCGAACCCATAACTCAAAACCCGAATGAACCGAAATCCAAATAGCCCGAAATCCAAATGGTCCGAAACCCAACGACCCGCAACCCGAATTGCCTGACCCGACCTCCCCTTTTTTCACCTCTAGATAAACCCCTCTTTACTCCTTACAAAATGGCCCTTGCCTTTATCCAATTCATTTAAATCAAAAAAACAATTTATCCAATTCATGAAAGGAGAGGCTTTTCGAAGATTTACAACAATAATTGGCAAATATTACCATTCTTTTGTTGGCAAATGGAATACTAGTACTAGTAGCACTAACTATATAATAAAAGAATCACATAAAGGGCTCTCCTTTCAAATGTTTACAAAACTGCCTTCTCTCAATTTCAACACACATATATATCATTACTAAATCCCCTAATTTTTTTCCTTCCCTACAATCCAAAATACAATTCCTTCTCAAATCCCTTTAGTCATTAAACCCTAAAATAAACCTTAAACCCTAAGTTAAACAGAAGCCAATGCATCCTCTCCATTTTCTCCACTACTTCCATTCGAACTAAGTTCAAATACTTTATTCTCAGATTTCACAAGATTTCCTGTGGAAATTTCTGTGTGGCCCACTGTGTTGACTTCAATTTCAGGATTAGCTGGTGATCTTTTAGTCTGAATCAGGTAATGCGCCACCGATTTATACCCAAGACTCACAATCTGAAAAATAAATCAAAACAAATTTAATAAAAAAAGAAAGAATAAAAATAACAAATAAAAACTAAAAACTAAAAATATATTACCTTTCGGTACATCATGCCAGTTGGAATCCATCCTTTCTTAGTTCTACACACACTGCAATTACAGATGCCTCGACAAACTGGACAGGTCCAGTTCGGGGTTTTATTCGCTTCCAGTACATTCTCACCGTACCTAAATTACACAAAACAATTAAAATTAATTCTTGTCACAATTTATATATTTTTTAATATATCTAAAATACCTCATGAAAAGACAGTCTCCACAGAATTGAGCCCGCACGAGCTGGCACTTGTAACAATTCGTACGATGACCCATTGTCTTTTGCCTGAAAAAAAAAAAAGAAATAATCTCTTTTTTTTTTAATTTTAATGCATAAATGAATAAATGTACCTGCATTGGTGACAAGATTTTCCTCTGATTTGATCGTATATACGCTTCCCATCCTTTCCATATCCATCCACAAATAGAGTCCAAGGTGTCTCATATGAACCTAAGTTAATAAAAGATTATTTTATATTATTCAAGGATATAATTTTACATTAGAAACAGTAAAAGGTATATAATATAACCTAGAAAATTTTCAGAATAATTTCATATCTAATAAAGGATATAATTTTACATTACTAAGAGTGAAAGGCCTCTAACTAATAGTCCAATATAACTTAGCATTTTATTATGGATTATTTGATATTATTGAAGGGCATAAGTCTACATTACAATGAGTGGAAGACATCTAATATAACCGAGAAAATTTCAGGATTATTTTATATCATCAAAGGATATAAGTTTAAATTAAAGAATAATTTCACGATTTATAACCTAGCAATTTTTCATGCCCTTCAGTGTAAATCTCTCCTCTCATCCCCTCTTCAATCATCACCACATGCACTTCATCATCCTCAGATAAATCGCGGCCTTTCTTCCTGCGGCTTTCTGTGTAGCTAACTGGCGCGACATCTTGCAACCTATTTTAATAAATTAAGTTAATTAACAAACTTTCATTTCGAATTTAGTGAAATTCGCAAGCTAAGAAACTGAAATCCCAATTATTAAATTGCAAATAGCAACTTCACAGGAGTCTTATATCAATAAATGCACTCAACAGTGTCATATTTACAAAATCGAACTGATATCATTAAAAAAATCGAGATAAAAGAACAACTCTACCTTGAGGATCGTCTAGTAGGCACCAAAGGTTCCAAACAAACCTTCTTTTTAGCTCCATTTCTCTCCAGATCCGCCAAAAAAGCCTTTCTCTTCGGATTAGGGTTGTTCTCAAAATCCCCAAAAGCCCTCTTCACATTTTGCGACAGACCCACTATTCCAAGCTTCTCCAGTCTCTCTCTGTTCTCCTTGATCCTCTCTTCTCTGCACTTCTCGTAATCAACTGTACCTGTCTCTGTCCCTGCTTCTTCAGATGGCATCAATGGCAGTCTGCCTCTCTTCTTAATAGTTGTTTCTTCCACCTTCTGTGGCGTGTTGGGGTTTATTATAGTCGCTTTCGCTCTTGCTTTCGCTTCTGCTTCCGTTTTGCTCGCCATTGTTACTCTCAAACAACAAGAAAAGCTTTTCAAATATCAATGGCTCTTTATATCGAGTGACAAGACAAGAGAAGAAACATAGGTACAGATAAATAAACTCGGTATATTAATGGAGCAGCTTTTTAACGAAGAGTATCGTAATAAAGTTAATTTTGGTCTACATAGACTGGGTTTATTTTATTTTTTCTTGGGAGGGAGCGGGAAATGAAGCGGCGGTATATTTCAGTAAATACGCCTGGTGTATGAGTTAAATGAAATACGAAGCAATGTTTTGAATTTAGAAAGAGGTGTCAGTTAGAAGTTCAAAGTGGACCGGGTCTTTTCATGTCGAACGGTCGGATCGCACATAGAATGGAATAATACGGAGCAATCCACTCTTTATATAAGAAAAAAAAAATGGAATCCCCAAAAATAAAACAAATTTCATTTTATTGCATTTTCGTACTTCCGAAATAAATTTGGGTTGAAAACCGTACTTCCGAAATGCGGTTCTATTTTAAAATCAGACTCTCCTCCAAAATATTTATTTTTTATCAAACCGCACTTCACAAGTGCAGTTTGGAATTTTTTTTTCTTTTTCCGATTATGACTCAAAACCGCATCTTAGAAGTGCGGTTTGAGCATTTTTTGTATGTTTCTTATTCGCATGCACAGTCAGATCAAAGTTCAATAATGTCGCTTACGTATCACTAATATCAGTTTAAATATAACTCCTTCATTCATCTCCTCTCTCTCTCTCCTTCTTCATTCATTTTTCAACAAATAAGATATCTTCACTCTCATTTTTATTCTACAATCAACAACCATCGCTTTTTATTTAAATGTTTGTTTTATATCATTTTAATTAATATTTTATATTGAGTGACTTAAATGAATGTTTGTTTTATATTATTTATTTGTAAAATTACTAATATTTTGCAGATGTTGACGGACGATTTTGATCACCAAGGACCGGTAGATGCTCATGTTCTATATGATCAAGATGTTCACCGATCTAGTATACTTCAAAGAATATTGCTTATACCCAGCACTTACAAAAATGAAAGGATTTTTGGTCATAATATTTATATACATATATATCACATCTTATCACATAAGATTACAATATCTTTTCTAACATTCTTATGCAACTCATTATATAAGTTGTTAGGATTTTTTGCGCCCGTTTCAGTTTGTTCTTTGTGTGTGACCGTGTAGATTCACTTAATGTTGGCAATAGACTTGACAGTCTATAAATCATGAGCGGACTCTAGCAAGCCATCATGACTACCCAATTTAAGTGAATATCGGTGATCCGATTTACCTAATCAACAATCACGTATTTAGTCCCTTTGCAACGCGATATCTATATCGATCATAAGACATGCAATACGCTATCCTTATATTAATCGATTAATATTTCTTGATCCCAAATTAAACTGAACAAAACAAATGACATTAATAACTCTTATTAATTCATTTGAGTATGGCCATACATTTCTTCAGTTCAATTCATCAAGAGGCCTAAAGATATTTCTCTCATTTATGAGAGGAACAAATTCGGTCTTGATTGCACTCATCCCTCTACATGATTCATTATATACCTAATCATAACCGTTATGACTACCCGATTAAAGGCAGTGTTAGATTATGTTAAAGTATAAAATTACTCATGTTGGAAACCGAGACAATCTCAGGTCAAAGGACTATAAATACTTTATGTTACAAGAATCGCTAATGACGTAAACCTATGTTAATGACTTGATAAATATCTATCCATGATCAGTAACATGATCATCAGTCAACTAATATACTGATGTACATTTATAGCTTGTATATAAATATATATATTTATATATATCCGCAAGTATATTTGTCTCCACAAATATCCTATAAATGACCAGGGACGATTTAGAATAGCATTCATAATACTTTATAGTTTTACTATCAAAGTCACGCACTTTGATGACATAAAGCTGAATTGCATATTCATGGTCTATTTTAGTTATATTAAAATAACCTATACGCACATATTATATGAAATATCATAGAATAATTATAATGTTTCTTAATTCAATCCGTCCACCTAGGTCACAAACACTTTGGCCTAGGACATAACACCATCAGAACCTACAGTAAGCTCTCACAGTACCGGCTTGACTAGCGCGTGACAGAGCTTTATACATGTATGCCAGAGCGGCTGCCCCCCACGCATATGTACCGCATGTATCAAAAATTTCGAACAGCAATAAATATTTTACTAGGACTGTATTTGTAGATGAATCAACTAGCATTATACAACCTAAAAAGAACATGATATACGCCCTAGCATGACGATCGAAAATCTCAGGTGCTGGTTTTGGTTTTCGCGGCACTAACATATAATTGTCTTCCAGCTATTTGAGGGCGATGCGGGGATCTGATTCGCTCCATGCGGGTGAAACTTTACCTAATAAATTTATAAATTGTTCTTGTGTTGGTTTCTCTCAAATGACTGGTAATCCGTCTACAGGTAATCCTGTCAGGATAGAAATATCACGGAGAGTGATAGTCATCTCTCCGTATCTAAAATGAAACGCGTTTGTTACCGGGCGCCATCTCTCGATTAATGCTTTCAATAAAGGGTGGTACAATTGTTCTGATGCGCACTGCATGACAAAATAGAATCCAGGGCGTCTAAGTCTGTTATCTATCTCAGGGTGATAAATCTTTCATTGTAGACCACATATTCATTAGGGAGATGAAAGAGTTCATCATCCATCATACATACATCATTAAGATGATAATTTTATTTTCAACCACACATCATGGCGATGAAAGGGTTCATCGATTTCTATATATGGAGATAAGATTCCATATACAACATAAGAGAAATTTCATGGAGATGAAATATATATTAGGAAATCTTTATGTTAGTTCATAAAGATCAAGGCCATGATATATCATCGTTATTATCTTTATTCTATTAGTACATGTAATGTTCTTTGAAGATTGCATAATAACATATAATATTAAATAAAATCCCTCAAAACAATATTAAGTCATGAAGTGCCTTCCATAATTCTAAATCTCTCGATACTCTGATCGACCCTACATAGGTCATGCCAAATCTGGGTATGTGGGGACAATCTTAGGAGGAGAGAATGCGGAAAATAGGAACCAACATAGGTCATGCCAAAGCTGAGTATGCTGGGTACTATTTAGCCGATGATTAGACATGGTTTGTGTGGTAGTTTCAACAACTCTTTTTGTGAATACGGATCCCAAGTGACCAGAAAAATCTGAATTATTTTCCATCAGAAAATTGCGCTGTTATATGGAATTTGAACTTATTCAAATTTACTCCCACTAATTCTTTTGGAAACACTACTTCCAAAGAGATATAATTTTCGAGTAACAAACACTTTGTTCTCTTATTAATTATAGAAGTAACATCCTTTCATTTTCTTAGGATATTCCACAATAAGCACTAATCCGATTAGATGCATGATGCTTCAAATAAGTATCATATCCTCAAATCTTGAGAAAAGACAATCGATATACCTACCAGTCCATATTGCATATGGAGTCTTTTATAACCGCTTTAGATGGAATTATATTCAGTATGAACGCAATAAAAGCGTAATCCCGAAAGAAATAGAAGATATATTTGACTCATCATGATCGAACTATATATAATAAAGTTCGATATCATTATCATGATGATCAAACACTTGATTCTCGACTCCTCGTTCTCATCGAAGAAATTTGATTTTTCAAAGCCAACTTTATTCTCTACTTCATTATTTGTAAGTTTTTAACTTTTTAAAATATTCAAATTTATTGTTTCAATAAAGTGATGAAGTAGTTTTCTCTAACACATTCACTCATTGATAACATACATCACTATGTATGAGAGCCAATAAGTAACTTGCTTTCACCTTACTTTGTGAAAGACGTATATGTCATCTTGTCTAATAAATAAGTTACACATGTTTCAAATGATTCAAAATCAAATGAATTTGAAAATCCATCTTAATGGATTTAATAAATATTCATCTTATTTAAGTAGACCAAGCGACAATGCTAGATTTAAATTCTTAATATTAATGTTATAGATGGACTTATAATTATCTCGTTCGATATAACACATAAGGTAATTTTTCTATTCGAACATTTCCAAAGAAAAATGACCTTTGTGAATGGTGAAATTATTATTCTCAATAATAAATTAATGATCATTATACATACTTGTGCCGTCTATACTCACAACTGGCCGACAGTACGTAAATCCATTAATTGATGGACCAAGTGCCCTGAACATACGTTTAAATATTTGCCCCTTGGATGACCCTCGAATTCAAAATCTACAACAGCGTTACGATCTACGAGAGAAATCATTGCCATATATCTAGGCAAGTCTTTATGCGACCCTTCCCACGTCCCATAAATAACACTAATTGCGTGGCTCCTAGCCCGCCATACTGTTTTGTATGAAATTACATTCTTGTACTTCCTAAATATACGTTCCATGATATCCTATAGAGATAAAGTTATGTTATCTCTTAATGAAGGGATTATCAATAAACATATATATTTGACCGTGAGTATTTTATTACCATTAGGACTTGTGGTATTGTTACATGAGTGACGACCATCATATCGTGTAATTTTCCAATATTCTTTTCCTTTTGGATTAATCGCACACACTCTCCAATCTCCATTCACATTCCGGGTATTTGTACTCTGCTTCCCACTGTGCATTAATGCTTCTTCTCACATTAAACTCCACAAAGTGGTTAAGAGACCAATGTTTCACCGCATTCTTCAATTCTTCTTTAGATGGATATATCATATCCATCCACGAACTTTCTTCTCCGAGCTGGTCCTGGTTATAATTCTCTTCATCCCCATATTTTTCACAAACCATATTACCTACCCATTCATCATCTTTAAACACATCAGGTAAATTTTCAATATCTACTACTGAAGCATATGAATATTCTATACTATCAAATTCTTCTTCTTCTTCTTCTTCTCCTCCTCCTCTTTCTTCTTCTTCTTCTTCTTCTTCTTCTTCTTCTCCATAATTAGGAATTTGAGACGGTCCATCAAACGGTTGAGAAGGACCTACTATACTTGGTTGGCCACTAGTACCATAAGAACTATGATATCCACCATAATTAGGTGCCCCATAATTTTGGCTATAATTTAAACATGAATATTTTGACTCCATTGATATTGCATGGTGTTCGGGTTATTATACGGTATAATGTGCACAAACAATTGATTTGTTCTATTTCTGAGGGACATAACCATCATTGAAACACTATTATCATCATTAATATCTATAAGATCCATTATCCCCTCACCTAAAGGCCAATTACACTTAATTTCTAAATCATAAATTTCTCGATTAATTTCTGTGGTCTGGTATACTAATTTTTAAGATCATTATAATTACTTATTACAGACATGTAAATTATTTTTCTACTGCCGCCTTCATAGCGGGAAATTGACCCAGTATAATTAACAGAACCGTTCCAATAAATTACCAAATTTATATAATCGCCTTCCATAACAAACCTTAGAAAGTTTATAGATCCAAGAAATTTGAAGATTTTCAACTCCACAATCTTGTGTCCAAACTAAAAAAAAAGATGAAGAATATACATAACTATAATTTAATCAAGAAACAAATTAGAAAATAAATAAATTAATATTTTAAAATTAAACAATAGATGTTCTTTGATTTTAGATTGAAAATGAGAGAAAGAGGCATGATTTGTTTGAAGTGAAAGAGAGAGAGAGATATGAGAGTACCTTGTGATTGAAAATGAATGAAGAAGGTCGTATTTAAGCTGATATTAGTGGTAGGTGAAAATAGTTAAAAGATTGAACTTTGATTTGACTGTGCGTGCGTGCGAAAAAGAAAAAAAAAACTCAAGCCGCATGTTAGAAGTGCGGTTTGGAAAAAATTGCTCAAAAAAAATGCTGAAGTGCGGTTTGAGCCATAATCGGAAAAAAAAATCCAAACCGCACTTGTGAAGTGCGGTTTGAGAAAAAATAAATATTTTGGGGGGAGTCTAATTTTAAAATAGAACCGCACTTCGGAAGTGCGGTTTTCAACCCAACCGCACTTCGGAAGTGCGAAAATGGCATGAAATGGAATTTGTTTCTCAACGTGTATTTTTCGGGAATTTGATCTTTTTTCGTGTATAAACAGTGGATTGCTCCGTAATATGGTATATAAATTCAAATAAAAAAAGAAAAACGTGAGCATAGTGAATTCATCTCCAGTTTTACAAACGCATGTCTCGAGTTCAATTGAAAAATCGGTTTGTTAAAACAGGAAATCAAATCCCTGTTGTTTTCTCAACCGAGAAAGCAATTCCTCGTTCAATTTCTCTCATTCTTCCCTCGTACTGAGAAGAAGGAAATCAAACTGATTAGTTCAACTTCAGTGTAAAATCTACTTTGGAACTTGAATAAAAGAATCGCTTAGATTTTTTCATTTGTTCGAAAATCAACAGATTCATGAAATTGATTCGATTAGATGTTGAAAGGCCGTGAAAAGGCGGAAATTGACATGATCGATCGATTGCCAACTCCATTCGGATTCGGCAATCCTTCTGATTTTTCAATTCTCTCTCCAAAAATCAAATTTCCAAATAAAAATCACTTTTGTCAGTACTGGAAATCTGTTTAAATAAACAAATTTGTTTAAGCTTTTTTTATTATTATTATTAATCAACTTGTGCTTGCATATGGAGCGGAAAGTGATCGATCTCTAAACATAGCTGGTGAGGTAATTAATTTAATTATATTTTATAACTTTTAAGATATCAATTTTGCATAATTATTTTTGTAATAATTTAATTTAAATTTTCAGGAATTGAGAGGTATTTATTCTGCAAGATATTTGTATGGTGATACAATGGTCATCCAGATTTTAGCCTACGGGCAAGTTGAGACGGAAAAAAAAAAGAAATTATTCGGAGTGCCTGTCATTCTTGGACAGATACCAATTATTAAAATTCATGAAATTCACATGAAACTGTAAGCAAAAAATTACTAAAATACCCTTCCAAAACTTCAAAAACCTCAAATTCATATTTAAATGTATGTTTCCTATATTTTTGGAAGGTTGGAAACATATTAGATGTGAAAAATAGAATATTGGAGCCAGCTTGTGATAAGAAGGGGAGAGAAGGGCTTGGAAAATTTATGGAGGAGAGAGAAAATGAATTTATGAAAGTTGATTCGAAAGAAAAGTTGGAGGGTGAAACGAAAAATAAACCAAGAGAAAAGATTGGAATTGGGAGGAATTGTTGAGAGTTGCGAGTGGAAATTAGGAGATGGAAAAATAGATGGAAAAATAGATGGAAATTAGGCTTTAGATTTTAAATTAAAATGTTGTATTTATTTCGTAGTTAAATAGATGGAAAATTATTTTTGAATTTTGTACTTTGTTTATTTTTTTCTTCTTTTTAAAAAACAGAATAAAGTAAAGTAACCAAAACTAAATATGAAATATCCCATTGATGACGAGGGTTATGAAATATAAGCGCAAATAGGATAGGAATAAAATTGGTTTCCTCCAAAATCTGTTCATGTTAATAACAAACTTGCTTTTAAAAATTTAGTGATTATATTATTGAATATGCATATATTTGTTATTAATAAAATCAAGTATATATTTGTAGAAGATTTGCCTTCTTTTAAATACAATAGTATTCTAAATAAATAGTTGAATTCCTCATGAACAATCGAATTCTTTTCCTAAGCACAGACTCATCAAACATGAATAGATTTTCTTAATAACATGAATAACATTAATAAGTTATTACTTCCAAAATTGGTTTCCTCCAATATATCATGAATAAGCTTAAGTTAATTGCCAATTTATCGATAATGAATTATAGTACAAAAGAAATGCAAATATACAACCTTATAAAGCTTCTTTTTAACTACAAAGTTAACACAAACTCGTCTTAAAATAAAATTTGCATGAAACTTCACACTTTGTGGACTCGTATTTCTCATTATTTTTTCATGTGTCATCCTAATCGTATTTGCCAACCACCACAATTACGCTATGCAATTCTATTGGATAAACCCAAAGCAATTGCCTTCACACAAACCCTTGTTCTCACAGTAGGGATATTCAGGAACTATTTAATTTTTGGAGTTTAGAAGCCTAAACTAAGCATATAAACCTGGCCTTACATAGTAAGTAATGGAGATGCGTAGATCCATTCTTAATAAACTCGAATTATTGGAATTATTTGTAGTAAAACAACCATCAAAATATAGTTTTAAATGTTTAATCTACTAACAATAACTGGTGTATTCTTGTTTCAAAAAGGTTGGGAATATAATGCAAGAGATTTTGTTTTGACATCTAAAACTAAAACCATGAGTTCCGAAAGGACTCTTTTGCAAGTGGAATCAGTAACGGAACTTAATATAATTTATTATAATATAATTTGGTTATTTATTTTGGTTAGAAAGGTGTACTTAGTGGGAAGAAGAGGGCATGTACACGCAACTTGTACTGCAAAAGAATTGCGTGAAATTCTTGGTAAATTATTTTATTAATCAATGAATTTATTTATTTTTTTATTTACCAATTTTTTTTTTATAATTTGATGAATTTTTGTATATATAGGTGTGAAGAATTTACGTGTTCATATTAATGAATCTGATCTAGCTATTACTCCAACAGATGAGGTTACTGTTAATAATTAATTAATATAAAATTAATTATTAAATTAATTATTAATAAAATTTCTTATTTTTCCAGGAAGAAATGAAGAATAGTAGAATCCGTAAAAGAGTATATGAGTCACTCTCTAAAGTCGCCACATCACTACAAAAACACAAAACGGATGAAAGAAAAGATCTGTTATAGCGGCCGGACCGGATAATAGAAAGAGGAAAAAGAACAAGATACGATACAAAGAAAATATTTTTATTGATACGATACTCAACTCAAAGAAAATATTTTTATTGATAATTCATGACTTCTTTTTTAAATAACAATTGGACTCTTTATATAGGAGATGTTTGACTAAAAAATCATTCCTAATTTCAGAATATACTATAAAAATATTCCTAAAATATAATATCAAGAAAACTAGAAAAAGATACGATAATTTTCTTCCATTCTTCAATCTTTCCTAATTGTGATTGATTAAGGAAAGCTGAACCTCGAAGATGCTCTGATACCAAACGATGGGGAAACAGAAGCGAACAATTGAAAAAGTAAAAAAAGACTAAGATACTATATAAGAAAAGTATTATTCAACTCAAGAAATAACATTATTAATAATTGATTGGTTCTCTTACAATAGCTAATAGAATATTGCCGAATATAAAAGATAAAATAGGAAGTAAAAATTACATGGTAATAACGAAATTTCTTTGTCAAGAAACCTTATTACCAAGAGACCTCCTTCATAATTTGTAATTATGGCATGTTGACGGGCACCAATCTCGATTTTTTATTTTTAAATAAAAAACCGATTAAATTCATTCTTTCAGAAAATAATTCAAGAGTAAATAGCGTCCAATTTGAAAGGACAATTTTGAAAGGTTTGTGCCTCAAGTAAACCTCAATTTATTTTTGAAAGGTTTGTTCAATTTTTATTTTTTCTGAGGACTAATTGTAATTGATTAATACTTTTTATTTTATTTTTATTTTTAATTATTTATTTTATGTTTTTTAGGGGATTTTGGAAAGCAAGTGGCTTAGGGACTGATGAGTTTGAAGAGATAAATTGTGGGTTGGTCCTTTAATTAATATTATATTACATTAATAATAAAAAATTAATATTATATTACATTAATAATAATAATAATAATTAATATTATATTACATTTTTTTATTGTATATTATTAAATTTAGGGTTTTAAAAGCAATTTATTTTGAATTGTTTTTTAATAGGCTAGTATTAAAAAGCGTTGGTTACAAATCATTACCAGTACCTGGACTTCCTTTCGATAAAAGCAAAGGTTATTTTCGTAATTTTAATAATATATTTTGATAACATATTACTTTCATTAATTTCATATTTTTTTTACGGCATGTATAGTACCAATATATAGAAGGAAGAGTATTGAATAATAATAATGAAATAGAAAAAGGACTATATTGCGTTTAGTTGGCTTAAAAGATGACTAATTGGCATAATTGCGACAAACTTATATTGTGCTGAAGAAACTGTTACAAAATAGAAAATTACTCAAATATCCTTCCAAAACTTCAAAATCTCAAATTTATCCTTATATTTTTTATATTTTTGGAAGGTTGAAGCATACTAGAAAGATGTGAAAAATGGAATATTGGAGCAAGCCTATAATATAAAGGGGAGAAAAGGACTTGAAGAAATTTTGGAGGAGAGAGACTGAATATGTTTCGTTTAATGTGTGGCGAAAAATTGATTCAAAAGAAAAGTTCGAGGGTGAAATGAAAAATAAATCGAGAGAAAAGATTGCGAATTGGGAGGAATTGTTGAAAGTAGCGAGTGGAAATTAGGAGATTTTATTTAATTCATAGGTAAATAGATGGAAAATTATTTTTGAATGTTGTACATTACTTTTTTTTCTTTTTTTCTACAAAAGGAAATAAAGCAACCAAAACTGAAATTTTCCAGTGAAAGGTTTTCGAAATATAAGCGCAATAGGATAGGAATAAAATCGGTTTGCTCCAAAATCTTTTCATATGATTAACAAACTTTCTTTTAAAACTTTAGTTATATTATTAACAAACTGAAGTTTCTATTTTAAAAAAAATTTAACTACTTTTAAATACAAAATCATTCTAAATTGCTCATCTTTATATATATACATATATGAAATTCTTGTCCACCGATGAGATAAAATAAACAGTCAAATGTCTAATACTTCCCATGAAAACAACAATCGGCAACAATTTTGGAAAGCATAATCAATCAAACATGAGTATAACTTGCTAATAACATTAATAACATTAATATATTTTTACTAGTAAAATTGGTTTCCTCCAGCATATCATGGATAAGCTCAAGTTAATTGTCAAATAATCTATAATGAATTATAATACAAAAGAAATGCAAATATACAACCTTATAAAGGTTCTTTTTAACTACAAACTTCACACAAAATGGTCTTAAAATAAAATTTGCATGAAACTTCACACCCACCTTGTGGACTTGTATTTCTCATTATGCTTTCAAGTGTCATCCTAATCGTATTTGCCACCCACCACAATTAAGCTACGCAATCCTATTGCATAAACCCAAGCAATTGCTTTCACACAAATCCTTGTTTTAGTTAGAGGTGGCAAATGGGTAGGTTGGATTGGGTCACTTCGGGTTCCAATCATTCGGTTTATGGATCACGTGAGTTGCAGGTCGTTCGGGTCACGGGTCTCGGGTCTTTCTGGTCTCTGATATTTCGGGTTTCAGATAATTTGGGTTCCGGATCATTCAGGTTTCGGATTATTTGTATTCAGATCGAGTTTCGGGTCATTGACTTGTCAATATTCGGGTCGGATGGGTTTTTCGGGTCGGGTGATTTCCCAGCTCGTGTTATAGTAGTAGCGATCTTTTATCCAAGAAGTATTTAATTCTTGAAATTTAGAGGCCTAAAAATTAACATATAAACTTGGCTTTACATAGAAAATAATGGGGATGTGTAGATCCATTTTTATAATTGGAATAATTTGTAATAAAGGTTGACACTCAAAAACATAGTTTCAAATGTTTAATGGACTAGGATGCAACTACTTGGTATTGGCATTATCTTGGGTAAATTTCATCTTAGGTCACTCAACTTTAAAAAATGATCAAATAAGTCACTAAACTCCAATTGTCTTATAGAAGTCACTAAATTTTCAAAAATTATTAAATAAGTCATCCAACTTTCAATTGTCTCGTATAGGTCACTTAAATTTTAAAAAATGACCAAATAAGTCACCCAGTTAATTAAAATTTCAGTGACCTATTTGATTATTTTTGAAAGTTGAGTGACCTATAGGAGACAATTAAAAGTTGAGTGACCTATTTGATAATTTTTGAAAGTTGAGTGACCTATAGTAAACAATTGAAAATTTAATGACTTATTTGGTCATTTTTTTAAGTTAAGTAACTTATGGTGAAATTTACCCTATTATCTTGTTTCAAAATGAGTGGGAATACAATGCAAGAGATTTTATTTTCACATCTAAAGCTAATTTAAGTAAAAAGAGAAGAAAGAATATCTTGAGAGAGAGAGAAATCGGATAACATTATATTTCGGTTTCTTGACAAACAAAAGAGGGCGTTCATGTGTGATACGTGTAAAGAGCGGTGATAGAGTTGTAGCGCCTATCGTGATCAGAATCTTGCAAGGGTTGCGCGAGACGTTTGGAGTTGAATAACAAAGGGAGTTGTTTGGAGACGAGTCACGGTCGTTTTGGACAAGGAGATTGTTCAATGATAAATTGCAAAAGCGTACTAACTGGATTTGCCATCCGAGGCAGTGTTGCAAAAATCAATATTAATCACCGATTAATCGCTAATCGGAGCCGAACGTCTCAAAAAAAGACTAATCGGGAGCATTAATCTTTGGGCTGATTTGGGCAGTTTTTTCGCCGATTTGGCCCATTTTGCAACCCGATTAGGCCCCAATTTTTTTTTTTAATATTTGCAGCCTTTTTCTATATTTTTCTCCCGGCCCGGCCCATTTAATTTTTTATTTTGGACTTTCATGTGTGTTATTTGTTTGGACTTTGATATGTGTTATTTGTTTGGATTATGTTTTAATTTGAATTATGTATTGAACATCATTTATGTTTTAATTGGAATTATGTATTTGAACTTTAAATTATATGTGTTTGTTAAGAGTATGAGTTTAGGATATTGAATATTTTTGTTATAAATGTTAATATTATTTGAAATATATATAAAAATTCAGTCCGATTAGGTAAAATCGATTAATTCTGATTAATTTCGATTAATCTCGATTACTCCCCTACTCAGAAATTTTCGGCCCATCCAATTAATCCCGGTTAGCGATTTCTGCAACATTGATCTGAGGTATGAAATTTGATTACTTTATTCGATTTGATCAACATACATTGTTCCTCAATTTGAAAATGGGTAAATTTTTATTCCACTGTACATAAATGATTACGCATTTTCTTTCACTATACAAATATTGGTGACATTGTGCTCTGGTTTATCTGCAAGATTAATTCGAAAAATGATTAGACGCTTTTTTCAACGCTATTGCATAAACAGGAGGTTTTCTTATCTTCTAATTGAATCTATGGAACAAGAGGCTCTTTGGTACCATTTAATCTCTTGTAGATTTGCTAACTCAAAGATTAATTCTTTTAACCGTATTCTGAGTTCAAATTCGTTTAGAGCAAAAGATTTCTTTTTTCCTCCATATTATCAAAAATTTGAGTAATCCATTTAGCTTCCTTGAGGGCACAATTAGAGTTAAGAGTCCATGCGCTTTGACCACTGTTGAAGTGACCTTCTAAGGCATTTCTATGATCTTAAAGACTCAATTACTCTCAATTGACGTAACTTTCTTTCAATTTGACTCTATGAGCCTCATTTTATTTTCATTTTCTAAAACTGGTCATATTATTATTTCAATTTCCGATCGTTTGTTAATAAACTCTCATATAGTTTTAATTCCCCTCTTTTTGCCACGTTGTCTATTTAGATGCAGACATGATGGCCGTGAAATCCAGTATGATAAATTTTGTGGAAATTTGAATACGATTGGAAATATTTAAGTTATGGCCTGGTTGATGATTGTTAAATCATCTCTCGTTATTCTGAGATATACGCATTGTGCAAAGATCAAAGCCTCTACTTCTTGCAATAGAGGTAACAAATTAATATTATATATCTTAATCATCTTTTGTGTGTGAGCATTTTTAAGCTTAAGTTGTAAATTTGTTGGTTCGGTATATATTTAATAAGATATCAAGATTTTTTTTTAGATTCAAACTTATCATTAATTAATTAGTCTAAATACTTGCTAAATATGTTTGCTGGGAATTGAATTTGGGACCTCTTGCCAAAGTACAGCGGTGCCAGACCACTTGTACTTGCAAATTTTGGCAAAATATCAAGGTTTCTTGAATACATACTAAGCAGATCCTCCAGATGAACATATATCCAATTTTATTATACTTGAATGGTCTTGAAGCCAAAATCTACACCTAAGAATATTATTCAATCTCAGGCTAAGATGTAAGATGTAGAGGCTTCATACTCAAACAATGCAAGTCAGAACTTTATATGGATGCTAATAAAGTATAATTAGGTCAATATCACCTCATTTATCTTTGTCAGCTATTTATATTAGTTTTCTATTTTATTTCACTATGTTGAAAAAAAATTCAGGTAAGACCAAAGCGCAGTGAGACTCTCTCTAGTTATTTTGATATTTTGTAAGGGAACTGACACCAAAAACACATGAAATAGATATTCTCTAAATCACTCCATCTGATTCATTTTTTTTTAATCTTTGTTTCTAGACTTTATAGAGATTGTACTATTCAAAACTGGGTTTAAATTAAGTAAAAAAACATAAACAATGTAGGCCTGAATTCGAATACAGGACCAAGTTAGAAAACTTGTGCCTTTCCAACTGCACTATACCTTAATAGTTAATATTGTTTATTTTTTTCACAAAAAAGATACGTAATATAATAAAAAATAAGAGGACACATGTCAGCTTCTAATAAAACCGATGAACTTAATAATAATAATAATAATAATAATAATAATAATAATAATAATAATAATAATAATAATAATAATAATAATAATAATAATAATAATAATAATAATAATAATAATAATAATAATAATAATAATAATAATAATAATAATAATAATAATAATAATAATAATAATAATAATAATAATAATAATAATAATAATAATAATAATAATAATAATAATAATAATAATAATAATAATAATAATAATAATAATAATAATAATAATAATAATAATAATAATAATAATAATAATAATAATAATAATAATAATAATAATAGATTAAAAAAAAATCCATCTCAGTGAAAATCTAATGAAATTAACAAATAGATTAAAAAAAAATTCCTTAGAAAGTATATAGAATTAGTATCATAAGACAACTCACAGTGCCTAACAAAATGCTAGTATGTACTCATCTTGGACCTAGAGGATAAGTTAACAACACAGAATGACATGAAAAGAGACCCTAATTGTGCTATACTGGTTTGCAAGATTGATACCAGCAATACTGCCCGAAATGGTCAAACTAAACAGTTAGAAATAGTATTCTTAGCTTTCATCAAAAGTGAACAAACATCCTGCTGGTTATATTTCTAAATAATTAACCAAATAATTAATTCCAATTAATATAAATGAGCTCTAAAATTTAAAAGTATTATTTATAACAAAATAATACAACACATCCTGCCTGTGCAATGCTCTTTCCTTTCGCTTCAGCGATCTCTTTCAGCACATTGGATATCAAAACAAGGCTGGGACCCAACGTATTTTGCCCCCCCAAAGGAGAGTATGCAGTTATATGTATTCCTACTTTTGAACAATATTCTTTCAATTTTTGTTGCTGCCATGCCGGGTTCATCTCCACCTATGAAACAAAAGACGCAATATTCTTAGAAGGTTAAAAGGTAATCACGCCACCCAGATGGGCGTAACAACGTTTACTGATCCGTCATCTTGACAAGTGAGTGCTTTTGATATTTTTACCCCAAAAAGAAATTACGTGCCCTAAATGTGTTCGGGATTTGCATTTTTAAATCCTAATAAAGTACACATTTGGCTCACACATGGGAAATACCAACAAATATAAGTCTTTCTTAATTTCTTTGTTTGCTTAAATGTACATCATTAAGATTTAAGGGCGCAATCATTTCCGAAACTGATTTGTCAGAATATTACTTTTCTTTTATTAAAGAAGAAATAGGGCTGTGTTTGCAAGGCGAACTAACAAATTTATGCTCTTATTTTAGTATGTTTTCTTTATTCTTTACTTGAATTTCATATCCGAAAAATTTATGCATAAAAATTAACGGGTGGCTTACCGCTTGAACTAACAAGCTTTGACATGAATTCTAATCTTCAGTAGTGTATGATCTTTAGATAAGAGTATTGTTCCTAAAACTTTTGTACGTGGCATAATTACTTCACTTTGAACTTAATGGGTCATATTTAGTCTGCATGAGACATCCTTTCTGCAACTGCAAAAAGAGAAAACGGAGCAGAAAAAAAAATCGTTGATTATACCTGGTTAACGGCTGGAGGTATTTGAGCAAATGCGAGAAGTTCAGCCAGCTTCTTAGTTGTGAAATTGCTAACACCAATGGTCTTTGATAGACCTAGCCTTTGGCACTCTTCCATTGCTTTCCATACACCTTTAAGATCCATTGGTACAACATCCTCTCTTTTAATAGGAAATGATGGTGGTCCTGGTTTCACACTGAGGGGCCAGTGGATCAAATACAGATCAAGATATTCCAATTGAAGATTCCTAACCCACAAAAGAAGTGAGAAAAATGAGCAAAGCTATGGTTGAAAATTTTGGCTGGTGTATATTTTGCTGGTTCAATGATTCAAACTAGTATTGTATTGAACCATCATTACGATACAACTAGTATTAAGTATTAAGCCCAATTTTGCAATCAAATCAAAAATATGCATCACACTTTTTGAACATGCCAATACCTTCAATTGTAAATGATCCGATGAAACTCTCAAAATATTTATATGTTCATTCTAATTAGAAAAAAAAAACTTAATGGTTCTGAGAAGTTTAACGCTGTGACCGGAGTCGAACCGGAATATCCTGAAACCAAACAAAATTTGAATGATCCAAAACCCAAAGCAGCCTAACATTTGATTGAACAAAAAATCAAACCGATCTGACTGAGAACTTTACTGATCCGAAGAAAAAATTGATCTTGCCTGGACATCACTATTCGACTTGCCTGAATCTGAACTTGAACTTAACTTCAAACACAAGATTTGACGATCCGATAAGACCAACCCTGATACTGAAGAATTCTAAACACAAAATATCCAGTGCCCAAAATCAATTCTTTTTAAAAATTAGACATAAACCCACCTCAATTTTGTCCCTTGCTAAAAGTGCATACTAAGCGGAATTACGGAAATTACAAAAGAAACTTACTCATTTTCATTCTAGTTGCTGATTAATTCCAACCTATACTAGTAATATGCAAAACTCACCTAAGGCTAGACTTTATAGCAGGGAGCACGCGCTCCGGGTGATTATCCGTGCTCCAAATCTTGGACGTTATGAACAGCTCGTCTCGAGACCCAATTAAGCCAAGTTTTATAGCCTCTTGAACGGCCTCTCCTAGCGGCTTTTCTGATTGGTAGAGATGAGCCGTGTCGAAATGGCGGTATCCAACGGTAATTGCATCCAGATATGCCGTCTTCATTTTATCCGGCGTGCTCGTGAAATCAGCCGTGCCCATGCCTAGAATCGGCATGTCATGGCCGTTGCTTAGTCTTAGTTTGGGAATCCCTTTTAGTGCCATAGCAGACTATCTGCCTGTAATGCCTTGTTTTTTTAGATTTGTTTGCTAGAGATAGAGAATAGTTAGGTGGGACTGGCATCTATAAAAAATTTGGGAGAAACTCTTAAATGACACCGGTCCATTTTGATGAATTCGATGACTTAAACAGCAACCTAATCCAACTTTCTATCTCCTTACTCAAACGCACATACTGACAAAATAATAAGCAAAAAAATAGTGGGCGTACTTTCCAATAATATGCATATATATATTATATCCATGGTTCCGAAAGTAGGTATCGGTATCGGTCGAGCAGCTGGATCGGAGTATCGGCCGTATCGAATCAGTATCAGCCGAGTCGGATCGGCGTGTCGGATTTTTTATAAAATATTATTTTTAAATACAAACAAATTAGAAAAAAATTGGAAAATTGTTAAAAAAAAAAATTAGGAAACGTTGTAAGAAGACAAATTAAGTTCATATCATGTATATTTGTAATAATAATATTTTCTTTTACCGGCAGTACGTACATTCTACTAATCTTTTCTTTTTATTAACACTACCAATATAATTCCATCGTATATCCTTTGGTTTGCCCGTCGTACTTTATTTCTATAATTTGATTACAAAAATTAAAACTAATGTCAAAATAAAATAATATTAAATAATCTAACTATATATTACCTGATTCAAATGATACGAGAGAGAAATAAAAATAAATAACAGCTTGCTCCTTTCTCCTCTTTTTGAATATTAAAGTTTGAATAATTTTATGATGATGGTCAGGAGAGTGAAGGAACAATGAAGAGTATAATTCATATATATATAAGTTTCAACATGGGATTCTGCATAAAGTTTATTCCATGACAAAAAAACGTTGCATCAATTATTTATTTATTTTTTTTTTACTTTTTAGTCTGATAATTACTGGGTAGGTTTTAAAAAATTTGATATGCTAATTGATGAATTGATGGACTACTCTTTGAAATGCTCTCTGAAAAAGTAATCAAGGCCCACATAAAAAGCCTCATAATTTCTATGCACAAAATTTGATAACCTCATACAATACAACAAACAAAATATAAATAACTCATAAAATACAACTTTGATTTTGCCACATAGAATCAACACACCCATTCATCTCTCTCCTGCGTCCTGCTCCTTTCTTCTTCTCCTCTTCAACCGAGCATCACAAACAAAAATGGCCTCTCCCATTTTTTCCACCCCAATGCTCTTTCTTCCCTATTATTTCCCTAAATCTCCACTATTTTTCTTGGTTTTTCATCTTCTCCTTCAACAAATTAACAAAATGGGATCGAAATCAGAAAAAATAGGGTCAAAATCACGAAAGTCGTCCGACCCCACTTAAAATGGCCGGTATCGGGTCGTCCATGGCCAAATCCGACCCGATACGGACGAAACTGAGCCGTGTCGGACGAAACTACGAACCATGATTATATCCTCACCTCACAAACTGACCCGATTACAAGTAAATGTAATTTTCTTTTATTGAAATAGTACGAGGGTGTTGTTATATTTATAAATAATTGATTTATTTTCAAAATAGTTTTATAGGAATTTTTTAAGGATACCAAAAAATAATAAAAAATATTTTTCACAAATTAAATATTTATTATTAAATTTCTATCACAATAAGTATTTGAAAGTTACATAAGTATTAAGTATATTAAAAAATTTCTACAAAACAGTATATTACCAACTTCAGGATATTTTTTAAAAATATTCAAGAAAAAATTTAGTCGTTTTGAAATTAAAGAAAAGGTCAAATAAATTAATGGGGAAGTGTTTATCAAAAAAGTGAAGCTTGAGAAGAGATATTTGGTAAATAAAGAGGAGTTGAATGGCTCCTTCAAAACAATTTAGAAGTCAAAACACTTTTCTATTGCCATCCAATAATTGGTGAAAGAGAAATGATACAAGCCCCTACGATCTACGAATCCATGTCTTCTGTTTTCAGCACAACTGCAATAAATTGCAATTTACTAAAAGGAAATATGTAATGTTAAATTACTCCCGTATAACTCCGATAAACTGTTAAGAAGCCGCACTTTTAAGGAAATCGACAAAGGCCGGTGGTACCAAACGTCTCTGGAAGAAAGCGTTTCTTTTGATAAGGCTTACTTTTAAGGAAATCGACAAAGGCCGGTGGTACCAAACGCCTCTGGAAGAAAGCGTTTCTTTTGATAAGGCTTACTTTTAAGGAAATCGACAAAGGCCGGTGGTACCAAACGCCTCTGGAAGAAAGCGTTTCTTTTGATAAGGCTTACTTTTAAGGAAATCGACAAAGGCCGGTGGTACCAAACGCCTCTGGAAGAAAGCGTTTCTTTTGATAAGGCTTACTTTTAAGGAAATCGACAAAGTTTGGTGGTACCAAACGCTTCTGGCAGAAAGCGTTTCTTTGAGTTGGTGGTGTCGTTTCAGTCAGAGCCGTTCACTTTTCTAGAAGAAAACGTTTCTTCAGGGAAGACGACAACTTCATTTCCGTGCCGTTACTTTGTGTTTACCCGCTATAAATAAATGACATTTGTAGCGATGATAAAACTCATCCCATAGAGCCTAAAGGTTTCAACCCCCTCCTCTCTAATCTAAATAAGTGAAAAGAAGCCTTATCAATGTTTATTTTCAAACACATTAAAACTAAATGGTGACAAATCCTTGGAGAAGTTTTGTTGAATTAGCATTCAGAATGAGTGGTTTAGGAAATTACAGACGGGGGCGGCCCAAGAGGTTGAGGAGTCAATCGTCTCGGTATGAATTTTCTTTTAATTGTTTTCTTAATTTCTGTCTTAGTTTCATTGAATCATCCATACCTCGACAATTATTGCATGAAAGTAAAAAAGTCGAAACTAAATCATTCACAGAATCAAAATTCCATATACGAAAAAACATTCTATAAGCAACTCGGCTATGATTTCATTTCCCAAGCAAAAAACACACTATCTTCATTAATCACCAACAAAATATTAAAAATAAATGGAAAATAACTCTTTGTTTTTATCGCCTTTCAGTTCACGCTGCCAAAAAAATGATTTCCCGGTAAAGAGGGAAAATTCAAGCGAGGTTGGAGATCTGCCACACTAACTCATCAAAGTTGGATCACGGTCGAGCATGCTAATCTCCACATATTCTGGTCCGAATTCATGAAGAAAAAGAAAAGGTGGAAAAAATGTAAGAAGTATTGATTACTCACTAGTAAAAGTTGTATCACTTGTATGGTTTATTATTTGGTGACGAGAAAGGAAACTATAAAACAATGTAAGAATTGGTTGGTTAGTCACTAGTAAAAGTTGTTGTATGGTTGTTAGAAATAGAAGACTTTAATCTTTGATCGGTTGCTCATTGAGTTATATGTACTGTTTTTGTAGTTTACATAATGTTTTGTGTTAATATACTATTTTGAAATATATAGTGTTTGTTTTATATACTTTTTTATTTTATTTAGTTGCACTATATATATATATATATATATATATATATATATTATATTTTTAGTTTGTATATTATTCTGCTCTCATACACTATTTTATGGTTTTGTATAATGCTTTTCTATTTAACATATAACTTTTTGATATATTGTATTGTGTTTTTTTATGTATTGTATATTTTTATATTTATTGTTTACAAATAATATTTAAACAATTTTTTTGATTTCATATACTTTTTCTTGTTCTATATATTGTTTCGCTAAAAAAAACACGGAATGAACTAGGACTTAGGAGCTTACTAAGATAGTGATTTATCATATCCTTTATGTTGGAAAAATTGTCCAAAATTATTACTTCAATTAAATTAATTATAATTTAATAAACAGAAAATAATAAATACATTAATCGAAACAAATCTAATATAGATGTGTGATAGCATCACGACTGTCCTAAAGGTAGATTGCGCATTCTTGTGTAAGAAATATCGTTGATGTACCTCCAAGGTCCTACATATTGAGCTTAATCTCGAATCCAATCCGGTAGCACATTCGCGGAGATGATGGCATCCACTTTGAAAGAAGAAAAATATTTTTTTATATCAATATTCCTTTTTAAGTGTTCAATCTATCTTTTTTGTATATCAATCTATCTTTTTATAATTATATGATTATATCAATCTATCGTGTACCAATATTTTTGACCAAGTTTTTTTTTTTTTTTTTTTTGAATTGTAGGCGAATAGTCTACAGAGACTTGATTTCATTACTATTAAAGATTGCTCTTTTGCAGAAGTTATCTTACATAGTGTACATATATAATCGAAGAGAAAAGAACACAAATTATTTACAGAAATTTTTGACTAAGTTGTTGATTGAATATTGAGTGAAAAAAGAATATATATTTTTGTTTTATCATCTTTTCGAATTTTGAAAGTACTTTGTATAGAGAGAGAGGAGAGATCTCTTTTTTCTTCAAGGGGAGAGAGAGCGACAAAAATGATCCCATTAAATGACTGCAATTAGACTATCAAAATTGCACTTTCTGTTAATAGTTTCCATATATTCAATATACAAAGAAATGTGCAGTGGCCAATGCGAATTTTTATTTCCTCGTTTATTAATACTTTCGTATATTAATATATGTGCCAAAAAAAAAATTGTTTGGGTCTAGAAAATTTTGTAAATAAACAAATACCAGCACATTGAAGGCAGCCCAAACAAAGCCCATGAACATCTATCTCTCTTAAACGTGTCAGTTTCTATTTACTTTGACCGGTGATAGATCGATAGATAGGTGACATTTTTTTTACTCTACACATGTAGCATAATTGTGTTGGTGAATGGTGATGCATGTAGTAAATAAGTAGTTCGTGTATATTCGGTCTCAAAAATAAAAGAGGAGACTGATTAACTGAATGACCGACATGTATAGATATATGGGGCACGATAAATGATAGGATCTTAGCCCTTCAATGATTTCATCTAACGGTGACAGTTAAAAGGCTAGGTGGCTCAATAAGATTATAGGAAAATGCAGGGGCGGAGCCGGAAAGGATTTATAGGGGAGCCGATAATTGTTTCATAAAATAGTTTGTAGTCCAATGGTATGGCTGCTCACTCGTGTATCAAATGATATGAGTTCAAATTTCGGGGGCAAACATTTTTTTCTATAAATTTTCTAAAAAAGCAGAAAAAATGTGAGAGAAACGGAGATCGAACCCTTGTCATTAAGGCGCTAAGTCATACAACTTGGGCTGAATAACCATCCGAACACAACTTCATATATGATACAAGAGAAACATAAAATATAAAATATTAATAAGGGAGCCGAAATCAAACTATTAGTCAACTATATTAACTAATTTACGATATCATGGGGGGAGCCGGGGCTCCTGCCGGCACCCCCTAGCTCCGCCCCTGGGAAAATGATTAGCTTTATATTCTATTATTAATTATTAATATTAGAGAAAAGTCCATTTTTACCCCTTCAACTATTGAACTAGCTCATTTTTGATCCCCTCAACTTTCTATTAGTCCAATTTTAGTCCCTCAACTATACAATAAGTGCATTTTTAGTCCTTTAATCAGTTAAGTGTTTATGTGTCCGTTAAATTTGACACGTAAGTAATGATGTGGTATTAGTAATGTGACAAATGTTTGAAAAAAAAAAAATCATTAATTCCCCTCTTTTCTTATAACATTATTTTTTATTAAAAAAATGTATATTTTTTATGCATGTTTAGTTAAATAAAAGTTAACATGTTATTGCATATGTGTTAAGAATATATGCCATGTCATTGCTTACGTGTCATATTCAATGGACACATAAGCACTTAACGGATGAAAGGACCAAAAATTTACCTATTAAATAGTTAAGGGACTAAAATTGCACCAATAAAAAGTTCAAGAACAAAAAATGAGCTAATTCAATAGTTGATGAGGCAAAATTAGAATTTTCTCTTAATATTAATATTAATTTCGTAGCAGTCTATTAGGTTGGTTCACTAACTAATTATTCCTCGGTTGAATTCCATTCATTTAATTATATTGGTTTTTTTAAGATGTAGCATGTGTTTTTTTTATTTTTTAAGGAACCACGCAAGAAGCGTTGATTCTTATATTAATAAAAGGCGAAAGTTACAACTGAGAGGGATCTTACAGTTAGTATTTAGTTTATGAGTCACTCCATAATATTTAGTTTAATTAAAAAAATATATATCTATATAGAAAATTTGTCACACAAATTAAACTCGATTCTTCACGAAAAAAGTGTGAGAGAACTTCCTTTAAAAGAGAGAATCCGTTTTTTGGTTTTACATTGTTAGTTAGAAGATTAAACTTATTTCTTTAATATATCTTTCAATATACCTCTAGAAAAATAAACTTTGAGATAGTGGAGAAAATCAAAACATTTCATGAAATAAAAAATTTAGTACCGCATCGGCTGTTATGCGACTCTTCTACGTCAGAAAGGTAGCTATCATAACGCTCAAATAACTCAACAATCCGCATTGATTTATCACTCAGTCAATAAAATGAATTAGAAATAATGAGGGTAGCATGACCAACTTAGGATGAAATAATCAAATATAATAGCTAGAATACCCTATAGTTATACCAAATGCGAGAATTGAAGTGTTGTCAGGTGGTTACGCGAATCATTCAATATTTTATATTCTTGGTAAAGTTGGTGTTCATATTTGGATTATAATATTCGCCATGATAGTTAATTACAAAATATGAAGAAAAGTATGAAGGAAATTTGATACAAAGAGTATCACTACAGTCATTGTCCCATTCTGTATCACACTATTTTTTAAGAAATTAAGAGAGTATGTATTTATATGACATTTACATGGTATAATAATTATTTCTTTCTTCAAATGCCTTTTAAGTGTTCAAAAGTATTTCCATGCTTAAGAATAAATCTGGAAAGAGCGTAACTCCAGAATTTTCCAAAACAGATATAGTACGGAAGAACAAGTATTCTCAATCATCAAAGAGAGTGCGAAGAATGGATGAGAATGACGGACAAGACGCAAAGCCAACAAGGAGCCCCAGGCCGGACCGGGGACCCGGTAGCCGGACAAGTAGTCTAGACCTATTAGGTTATAGACTTTTTAGAGTTACCTTGGAAACTTAATAAATCTCAACGAAAATGATTGTAAAAAAATCTTGTAATAATTATTTATTTAATGCAGGCTACTTGGCCTTCAATTAAAAAAAAATAATAATAATAAAAGTAAGCCAATATTAGTGTCTTGATTTGAATGTAATCCATCACAAACTGACCATCTAAAAAATGGTCACAAAAATGAACAATTAAGAAACGTGTCAACAATCCCACAAATCGCAAACTTTATTCATTAGAAGAAATTATGTACGATTCAAAAAAAAAAAAAATTATGTAAACAAGTCTCTTATATTCCATGTTTATCTTATAGAAAAAATGCCACAGAAAATCAAAGAAACTTTTCTTCTTCAAGCAGCTGTTTCTTCTTCCGGGTTCCGACCTAACAATGTCGGCCTATTTTAGATCCGAGTTTATTATTCTCGGTTTTCTTTTTATCTTCCACTTTCTCTCTCAATCTTCCTTCTTCGTTTTTCTTCCACTCCTTCATTAGAAGTTGAGTTGGGCCAAGAAAATCGCTATTCCTACTAAATCAAGCTGGAATCGAATTGTCACATGGTTTTTCCGAGTTGATTCGACCGACTCGGAATCGACGAGTTTTAAAACCATGATCAAACTAAATATGAACTTTAGAGTGACGAAAAGTCTTGAGGCTTATGGAATATAAACTCAAATAGGATAAGAACCAAATCGGTTTCCTCCAAAACATATTCATGTAATTGACATATTATTGCAAATGTGCAAGTATTTGCTATTAACAAACTAACTTTCTATTTTTAGAAAATTGAACTATTTTTAAGCAATAACTTAGTCATGTTTACATTTTCATATATGAAATTCCTAACAATTGATAAGCACTACTACAAAAAACGCGTCTTAGACCGGTTTTATGATAAACATACGGATATATATGTTGTCTGATATTTACTCCCATGTTAATGCAACTGAAGCCCATAACAATTTTCGGAAGCACGACCCTATCAAACATGAATAGATTTTGTACATGAAAAACATGATTAGATTTTTGCTACTAAAATCGGTTTCCTCCAACATATCATGAACAGACTCAAATTTAATTGTCAAATAATCGATAATGAATTATAATACAAAAAAATGCAAATATATAACTTTATAAAGCTTCTTTTTAACTACAAACTTCACACAAGATGGTCTTAAAACAAAATTTACATGAAACTTCACACTTTGTTGACCTACATTTCTCATTAATTTTTCCACTATCATCCTAATCGTATTTGCCAACCACCACAATTAAGCTACGCAATCCTATTGCATGAACCCTAAAGCAATTTTTTCCCCTCAAAAACAAAATTGCTTTCACACAAACGCTTGTTCTAATAGTAGGGATCCCTTATCCAAGAACTAGTTAATTTATTTATATTTAGAGGCTTAAAATATACTTTTTTAGTATTATGTTGGATTGCTATGCTTTTCGTACTGTGTTTGATTGATTTGCATTTTTAGTTATATTGCTATGATTTTTAGTTACAGAATATGTCTTTTATATTGTGTTGAATTGATATGTCTTTTAGTTGTATTGATATGTTCTTTAGTTGTATTCATATGTATTTTAGTTTTACTGAATATGCATTTTTTGTATTATATTGGATTGATATGTCTTTTAGTTGTATTTATATGATTTTGTAATTATTGGTTATGTATTTTAGTGTAATGTTATGCATTTTGTATTGCCAATAAGTATACACAACCGGATGATGATTTAGCGTACTCATTTTTCAATTCTTTCCTTGCATGAGAATTGAGTAATGAGTATGTCAAATCATAATCCGGTTGCGAATCCGGCTGTGGTATCAGGTTGTGTAAATTTATTGTTGTATTGTTGGACTGTAAAATGAAAAAAATAAAAACGAAAAGTAGCGAGCGGCATGTGGTCTGCATTTGGCATGAGGATCTGCGCATGGGTGATACTTCCTGAAGATGTGAATCTAGGACGTGTTTGCGTGGCATGGTGCGTTGCGGTTGGCTCAGCGGCGCTGACGCTAAATAACGGGGTTTGCGTATCCGGACTCTTCCTAAAAAAATCAAATTATTGGAATAATTTGTAGGGAAATGTGATATCAGGACTGTAGTACGACGGATCATGACGGGACGGTATATAACCTTATAAAGCTTCTTTTTAACTACAAACTTCTCACAAAATGGTCTTAAAATAAAATTTGCATGAAACTTCACACTTTGTGGACTTACATTTCTCATTAATTTTTCCAAGATCATCCTAATCGTATTTCCCAACCACCACAATTAAGCTACGTAATCCTATTACATGAACCCTAAAACTAAGCATATAAATTTACATAGGAAGTAATGGAGGTGTGTAGATCTTTCCCAAAAAACTCCAATTATTGGAATGATTTGTAATATAGCCACAGGTAGAGGCATAAAAAAAATAGTTTGAAATGTTTACTGGACTAAGATACAACTAATTGGTGCAATCTTGCTTCACAAAGATTGGGAATAGAACGCAAGTGATTTTGTTTTCATATCTAAATCTAACACTTGTCAGTTCCTCTAAATCTAAATGACTCTTTTGCATGTGGGATCAGTAAAACAGAATTTAATTACAAGATGAATGAGAAAATGAAATTAGACAATCACTAAAAAGCACAAAAAAGAGAGCCAAAATTAGAAACCACAACACAACAATAGTCGATTAACAAATTTCTAACAAAAAATGAATCATTTGTAATATACCTAACCTTACAACTCTTAACAACATAAAAACAAATCATCCCACAAGAAAAACTCAAAAAGAAAATTAAATCAAATTTCAAATGCATCAATTGGATTCCTAAACTCAAAAAAATTAAAATAAAATCGTTTTTCTTAATTACCAGACCCATTCTGATCAACTGACACAGTATAACTCCTCTTTATCCTTCGTCCCCAACTGAGCGGCCGATCTTCTTTGACTCGAATTGAACGTGATATTTCCACACGGTTTGTGTCAAATCGATTTTGAAAATCATTTGATGAATGGTTTTGAACGCCATTTGATGGTGTTTGATTTCTGATTAATTGATTTTGAGGTGTTTGGTTTCTGATTGATTGATTTTGAGGTGGTTGGATTCTCATTAATTGATTTTGAGAATCATTTGACGGTGTTTGACTTCTGATTAAATGATTCTGAGAATCATTTGATATTGTTTGATTTCTGATTAATTGATTTTGAGAATCATTTGACGATGTTTGATTTGTGACTAATTGATTTTGAAAATCAATTGATGGCGTTTGATTTTCAATTAATAGATTTTGAAAATCAATTGATGGAGTTTGATTTCTGATTTTGGTCATTTCGCTCCGTTTCGTTTTCTGTCCCCATCCCAAAAGCTTTTCTTCATCCGTTTGGATGCACTCCTCTTTTATCGATTCTTGTGACATACTATTAATTGGCAACTGCAATATTTCAAAAAAATATATATATAGAATTACATTTTGAAATTGAGAATCAAGAATTGAGATTTATGTAATGATTGTAACAAGATGTATCAGTTTGATTTAAAACTTTCTTTTTTTATCTTTTTTTTTTGGCAATTTTTGTGTTGTTAATTAATTTAGCATTTCTAGAGAGAGAGAGAGAGGAACCTGATTAACAATTTTCTTGCTACCAAGAAATCCTTGACAGTTGGAAGCACCGCACTTGCACACAACCATCGGTCCAAAATGCACAAATCTAAAATAATAAAAAAAATTAAAATCTTGAGGAAAGAATTAAATAAAAGAAAATTAACCGCCAATATTATTTATTTGACAACAAACTTCGGTTTTTTACAACTGGATTTTCGCGACAAACCAACCAAACATTTTACAACCAACCAACTCACCTTTATTTTGTTGATTAAGGAAAATAAAAGTTCACTTATTTCATAGCAAAAATTAGAAGTTCCGCAAAATTGTGAAGTAATTAGTAATTACACCAAATATATTTTTCTCTGATTGTGCTGAAAATATTCTTCAAAATGGAACAAATGCAAGCAGAGCCAGCAAATTTATTTCCTTTTTTGTAGAACTAAACACAATAAATAAAGCACAATGTGTTGTTTAATGTTGATTTGCTTACCTGTAATCATAGGTTAATGGCTCTCCAATTTTTATGGACCTAGATGCAAATACGCCAACTCTTGTCTCTCCGTCAACTTGCCTACCAAAGTTTTACAGAGAGGAATCAATATATGCTTCATTCAAATATAGTTCAAAGTTCAAACCTACTAGCACTAATAAGGTACCATTTCTCAAACTTGAATTCCGTATTATAAATGCGGTCTAAAAAAATCACGAACTTTTTCCATTATAATTTTACATAAAACCCTAATATTTTCTTTATTTACAAAATCGCCCCTGCTTTTCTACTAAATTCTGCTTACTGTATTTTAACATATATAAATACAAAACCCATATATAAATACAAAACCCCAGCAATGCTCTCTTTATATTATTTGCAATAAAACCCCTGTTTTTAATAAAAATACAACTGACATACTATTGCGGGACCTTTCAGCAAATAGTGAAAATAAAGGGGTTGATCTGCAAATTTTCCACAAATAGACTAGCATTCACAACTATCTTTCAAAAAATTGGAAAGAATCCCTACTTTATTGCTGAATAAACAAACTTTTGAGGATATGTTATTTCTCCTAAACATCTGTTAATAATAATAATAATAATAATAATAACAATAATAATAATAATAATAATAATAATAATAATTATTATTATTATTATTATTATTATTATTATTATTATTATTATTATTATTATATTATTATTATTATTATTATTATTATTATTATTATTATTATTATTATTATTATTATTATAATTTACCATTTTTCTAGTTTGCAATTAGGATCGCAACTGTGATTCAAAAATCTTGACGTATTTCCTTTGAAAGTCGCGTCGATCGTGAAATCCTTGCTAATCTCACACATATAAAAATTAAAATCCCCTCTTTTTTTAATATCCCACAGCCTTTTTTCGCACGTTATATCATCAATTACTGCATTTCAAAATACGGTAAAAAATAAAAAGGAAGTGGTATATAGAGAAACGTAAAGTGATTTGTATAATATGTAGAATCGAATTATTTGAATGGTGAGAACTGAAAAAGAAAGAATGAACGGACCTTCACCAATGTACTCTACAATAAAATCGCCTTTTTCCAAGGGCTCAAGCGTAATTACTCCCCATCCACAGTGCTCCGTCTGAAAATAAATAAATAAATAAATAATAAGCAAAAGGAACAATTACATAGGAACCCCTTCAAAATTGAAAATATCAAAGATACCTTATCTAGTAAATAAAGCAAATTTATTTTATTACCTTGACAATCTTGATTTTCTTATCCTTGCGAAAGGGCTTGTTTGTGCAAAAATCTGAGCAATGGCACGCTTTTGAACAACTTACAGATAGGCCCCTGTTTTAAATACAAATTTTAGTCAGTTTCAATTTCAGTTTCTCTTTTATTTTATGTTAATAAAACAATAAAACAAGAAATAAAGAAATAAATAAAGAAATATAATAAAGAAATAAAGAAAAATCAGAGACCTGCACTCACAATCTTCTTTACAAACTGAATCTGACGTACAGCCAGTACATCCAACGCCAGCATGGCTCTCACGTTTCCTCTTGACTAAATATATATCTTTTCACAAAATTCAGGAAATAAAAATAATTAAATAAAAATATCAAAATCTCACTTGGAAACAAATGAAAGTTGTGAATGACAATGAAGGAAACAAACGAGCAATAAATGATTCTTTATTTGATTTATGCGTATAATAAGAGTTATAATTGATTAAAGGGCAAAAGGAGAAGGTGATTAGCGAAAATTAAACTATTATTAATTTTACACCTTTATTTACCATAGAACCAGTCAATTATGTAACATTTTTTATTATTTTTATGTGTTATTTGCAAAATTCAGGTAATCGCCTTTTTATTTATGATTAATGCATGAATTGACATCAAAAAATCACAGAGAAATAAACTAAACAAGCATCAAATGATTTTTTTATTTATGCATATAATAATAACAATAATTAATTAAAAAAGGATACTGCGTCTTATACGGACGAAAGGATCCGGCTCGTTATTTTTCACTGCCACATCATCAATTTTCATTACCACATCATTTATCTCTGCCAGGTCATCATTTTTCATTATCACATCATTTACCTGTGCCACATCATCATTTTTCATTATCACATCATTTACCTGTGCAACATCATCATTTTTCATTACCACATCAATTTTCTCTGCCACATCATTTATCTCTGCCACATCATCATTTATCTCTGCCACATCATCATTTATCTCTGCCACATCATCATTTTTCTCTGACGCATCATTTCTCGCTGCCATGTCATCATTCATATTCGCCATGTCATCATTTCTCTCTGCCAGGTCATCATTCATCTCTGCAGTGTCGTCCTTTTTCTCTGCCACATCAGCATTACTCTCTGCCACGTCATCATTCATATCTGCAGTGTCCTCCTTTTTCTCTGCCACGTCAGCAATATTCGTACCGGTGCTGAAATTGAATTCCTCCTCAAAATACGGTACTGGAAGCCTGTCAAACACCTCCTGTAAAATTTAATAATAAAATTAATAAATATTAAAAAACTTAAATTCAAGAGATATAACTATTGGTGTTTTATGTGCAACAAATGTGGGAAAAATTAAAATGAAAAGTTAAAAGAAAGATAACCTGTATGCTTTGAGTGACATCAGCATGCTGTAAGACAACCAGAAAAAGCGATCCTGTCAGCCAATTTTATCATCAAACAGAAAAATATAGATACAAAAAAAATAAAAAACAATCTTTAATCACATAAAACAGAGGAAGGATCTCAACATCGGAAACAAGTAAGTACCATTCCATGATTTTTATGTAGGGAAATTGGCAAAAGAGCCCCTGCATTAATCCTAAATCACAAAAAAACTTGTGCTGTTGAAAATTACAAAAAATCCTTACATTCTTAAGAATCTAGGGACAGTTTTGCAATTTTCAATAATGCAGGGGCTTTTTTGCAATTTTCAATAATGCAGGGGATTTCGGCAATCTTCAACAATGCAAGGTCTTTTTTTCGTAAATTTGCCTTAAAAAAAATTAAAATTATCCCCTTATTTACTTTCCTATGTTAAAAAAGGAAGGAAAAGAGAGAGGAGACCTAATTTTGAAGGGGGGATATCATGTATACCCTCCCAAAAACCAAAAATATCAAATTTACCCTTCCAAATCTAGAAATATCATATTTACCATTCCAAATATTTAAAAAATATCAAATTTACCCAATCATCGCTTTTTCCGTGATAATATGGATTCCTAAGTTCTAAGTGCTAACTACGACTCTCCCTAGCTCAAAGAGTTACATCTCTCTCTCTCTCTCTCTCTCTCTCTCAAACTTTTCCTCTATCTCAAGTCTTCCATCCCGTTTACCTCCATTTTCAATTTTCCAAGTTTTTCTTATCTCTTTCTGTAGAAGGAAAAACTTTGCCCATAACAACAATAATAATTCAAAACAAGAGCTTTTTTATATAAAATGAGAACTCAAAACAGAGCCCATAACAATTAATAGAGGACTTTCTAATCATGACAATTCAAATTTTAATCCTATAGAAGGAAGATTTCTTTGCAATTTGTATCACTTCATTGCTGCTTTCAGCATCTTTCTCCACCCCCTTTAGGAATCGTGTTTGAGGGAAATCAAGCTTCCTGCTCGGAAAGCAACTGTCTTTCTTGAGAAATTTATCGAGCAGCTTGTGGGCCATCAATGGATGAAAGTATTTCACTGTTATTATGAGCTCCTCTTTGGCCATGGCGTCTCGTTTTTGTGTGTTGAGTGTCCGTTTGTGTGCATGGAGAAAAGAAAGAGAAGGGAAAGGAACGAAGCAGCTCCATTCTTGGGCATTAGTTTTAGTTTTGAATATCACATACCACAATGTTATCTGGTGTTGGAATTCAAGGATTGTTTCTTTGTATTGCTGTGCTAGACCATTTCAATAAGATTGGATCAACTCCAGAAGGAGAAAAAGGAATTAACATATCAGAAGAAAGAAATTCTTCTCTATCCATGATTAGTTTTTTTTTTTGGAGTTTGGAAGGAGCAAAATAAAGAGATGGAGAAGAAGGGTATTTTAGTCCATATTATTATACTATGATTAACAAAAGATTTTAAGTCTAAAACATAATTAATTTCACAAAACAAACAGAGAATATATGATTTGGAGAAATTTGATATTTCGTTTGTTTTGTATGGGTAAATTTGATATTTCTTAATATTTGGAAGGGTAAATATGATATTTCTAGTTTTGGAAGGGTAAATTTGATATTTTGGGTTTTTGGGAGGGTATACCTGATATTCCCCCAATTTTGAACCAACCAATAAGACTAAGTACCACGTCATGATTTTTAGGGATTAAATTAAACTAAAATTACGGAACTTTGCAAAAAAGCACCCAGATAAAGCCAAAATTGCACAAACAACCCTTAAATTTTAGGCATAATGCAGGGTCTTTTTTGCAAAATTCCCTTAAAATCATTCCAAATCCTCATTTTTTTTCAAAATCAAGGAAAAGAGAGAGTAGACCTGGCTCTGCAACACCCAATCAGAAGGATGCTTCCAACAGACGGCTCTTGCGTGCTGACCTGGCGGTATCATCACGCGTTCGCACGAGGGCACACACTTGGTGTGCGAACAACTCACACACACCTGACGCACCGCCAGGTCAGCACAAAAAGCTCCTAAATTGCAAAAAGAACCTCTGCATTATTGAAAATCACAAAAAGCCCTCACATTCTCAAAAATTTCAAATTTTAGTTCATAAGAATCTAGGGACCTTTCTGCAATTTTCAATAATGCAGGGGCTTTTCTGCAATTTTCAATAACACAGGGCTTTTTTGCAATTTTCATTAACGCAGGGGCTTTTTCGCAAATCTCCCTTTCGTTTCTTAAACTCAAAAGGAAACTAAAACTACCCCAAATTCCCATCCCTACTCAAAACAACAAGGAAAAGAGAGAGTAGACCTGGCTCTGCATCAGCCAATCAGAAGGATGCTTCCAGCAGACTACACGAGCGTGCTGACCTGGCGGGATTATCACGCGTTCGCACGAGGGCACACACTTGGTGTGCGAACAACTCACACACTGCCAGGTCAGCACAAAAAGCCCCTAAATTGCAAAAAGAGCCTCTGCATTATTGAAAATCACAAAAAACCCTCACATTCTACAAAACTCAAGTTTCAGTCCTTAAGATTCCAGGGGATTTTCTGCAATTTTCAACAATGCAGGGGCTTTTTTGCAATTTTCATTAACGCAGGGGCTTTTTCGCAAATCTCTGTTTCATATTCTAAACTTCAAAAAAAAAAAGGAAACTAAACTATCCAAATTCTCGTTTACTTTCGTATATTAAAAAAATAAAGCAAGGAAAAGAGAGAGTAGACCTGGCTCTGCAACAGCCAATCAGAAGGATGCTTCCAGCAGACCGCACGAGCATGCTGACCTGGCGGGATTATCACGCGTTCACACCAGGGCGCGCACTTGGTGTGCGAGCAGATCATGCACCGCACGCACCGCCAGTAGCCTATTTGCTTGCACACAAAACAACCCTAGAAAAGAAGAAAAAATGACAGTAGGTAAGTAATACTAAGGGAAATTTTTCAAAAAAAAAAAAACTAACTTTTCTGAGAATTATCAAAAAAACCCTAATTTTTTAGATTCCTTACAAATATAACTTTAAGGTTAGGGATTTTGATTATATTCAAAAAATTTATGGGTTTTTGGAGGAACCTAAAAAGTTGGGGAGTTTTTTATGATATTCATAAAAGTTAGGGTCTTTTGAAAAAATTTCCCTTATAATAATGAGTGTTTTCAGCTCTATTTAGGGTATAGGGTAGTAAAGAAATTGTATGCCGCCACAAAATGAGGAATATCATGGATGCCCCTATAAAAGATAGGAAATATCATATATACGCTTCAAAATATAAAAAATGACATTTATATATTTATTTAATTGGCAAGTTTCCCCAAAATGCCCTTGCATAATTATATCTTATTTCTACATGAAGAAGTGATATAAATGGATAGTTTGTGCATTTCTTTTGAAAAATTAAGAGAGGAGGATATTAATGATATATCTTACTTTCTGTACAGGTATTCATGATATTTCTTACCATCAAATAAATAACCATTAATTAAATTAATCTAAATTGAGAGAACTTACGTGTTGAGGGCATTTGAATTGGAGGCCTTCAAATTTGAGCCCTTTTAGTTTTTTTCTCTTCTTTGAATTTCGTTCATCTTTAGTAGAAATCTTTTCTTTCGAAATTTTGAAGCTCTTTTCAGCGCAATTCAAGTGAAAAGCCGATTGGCAGCCTGAAACGGTGCATCGTATTTCTTCTTTAGGGTAAATTGATCTGAAGCATAATTTGCATTCAACCTGTTGATTAAAAAAATAGTATTAGTTGATATTAATAAATTGAATTAATCAGATGAATGTGAAGATTATGCATCAAAGATTAAGAAACTTGAAATATTTTTTGGTTTGTAGGTTTTTCTAAAGTTTGGGATGATAAATTTGATGTTTGGTATAAGGGGTTTGGTTTAGAAATTAGTTATTAGTTTGGTTTAGAAATTAATTAGGAATAATTAATCGTGTACTGATTATTATAAATATAATTAATTTTTTTTTACTTAGAAGTAACATTAGTTTCCAGGCCATAAATGATAAATCCTCAAAACTATAGTTCTAAAGATAGAATTTTGAACAAATTTGGAGCATATTTGGTCAATCATTTGAATAAAAGAATGTACAAAAATTGGACACATGAGAAGCAAAAATTGGACACATGAGGGGGAAGTAACTTGAGCACCAAAAAGAAAGGATCAGGCGAAATTCACAAAAAAAAGTTGTTGCAGTAACAAAGTTTCGTTTGTAATAAATACAAATAAGTATTTTAGGGTAAAGAGAGAGGAATTATGCAACAAAAATCTGGGTAACGGAAACATAAACAAAACTGTGGATGCGGATGAAAATTCTAACAGGAAACAGAATCTTAAGTGAAATTAGGGTCCAAAACAACGTTTCTATTAGGAAGATTTTGGGGAATAAAATAAATCAAAATTTGGGGTATCAAAATAACCAAACTTCAGTACAAACTAATCCTTCCCATTTCTCTCGTTTTTCCAAACACTACTCTGCCAAAAAAAAAAAAATTTTAAGAACAAATTCTTCGCAAAGTGCTACCAAAGCTGAAAAACTACAAAACAGTCTTCACAAAATTATACCCAAAACCAAAACCTACCAAAAAAAACTCACCAATTTAGGCTCATGAGTCAGAAACGGCAACGCACAGTGCCTCTCATCCACACCCTCCTTCCTCCTCCTCTCTTTCCACTCGTTCACATACTCCTCCAGCGCCTTCGGTTCAGGCTCGGGCGAGAGCGGTTGCGGTGGCGATAGTATAGCCGAAGACGAAGAAGAAGATGGAGAAGGCTCGCGTGGCGGGTTCGGAGCCGGATCTGGATCCGCTTTCGGAGGTGGGTTCGGACCCGATAAGGGAGGACGAGGAAGTGGATTCGGAGTCGGATCTGGATCCGGTTTGGGAGGTGGGTTTGGGT
Organism: Juncus effusus; assembly: GCA_027726005.1. Classification (NCBI taxonomy): domain Eukaryota; kingdom Viridiplantae; phylum Streptophyta; class Magnoliopsida; order Poales; family Juncaceae; genus Juncus; species Juncus effusus. The sequence continues at coordinate 5,126,369 of CM050898.1, forward strand.
CCGATAAGGGAGGAGGTAGAGAGGGAGAAGGAGGAAGTGGATTCGGATCTGGATCCGCTTTCGGAGGGGGAGAGGAATCCGCCATTAGTTAGGGTTTACGTTTGTTTACCGGAAGAGAAAGAAGAGAAGAGAGAAAAGGGCTAATAAGAGTGTTTTGAGTTCTGTTGTGATTTGGGACTGAGACGCACAGTGGTCTGGTTTGGTTTACTGTTTTTTGTTAGGTAGTTGTATATAAAAATTGAAATTGAAAATAATATATATAATCATATGAACTAGGTAGTTGTATATAAAAATTGAAATTGAAAATAATATATATAAACATATGAACTGAAAATAAATGACATATAAAAATTCATTTAATAAAATAATATATATTTAAAAAAACTGAAAACAGTATATACAAATATATAAACTGAAAATAAACAGTATATAAAAATTTATTCAGTAAATAGCATATATATTTGTAAAAAATAAAAACAGTATATAATATATATATAAATGTAAGAAAATAATATATAATTTTAATACGCCCAGCGTGATTTTGGATGAAATGTGCGGAAAGGACCTGGTAGTTGGAAGTTATTGTGAATGATGTGTGTTTTTGAAGGAGTGTGTGATTTGATGGGCGGGAAAATGGGGAAAGGTATTCATTGGATTCGTGAGATGAAGCGTGGTTGGTTGGGTGGACATAGTTATTTTGTTCTTTATATATAAAGTTTGTAATTTGGTCGATTTATGACATGTGTTCTTTTTATGTGATTTTTTGTGGTTATTTATGAAGTGAATATACGTGGCGAGTCATGTTGGATCCGTTAAGTTAAGTTTGCTCATTTATGAAAAGTTTGTAATTTGGTCGTTTTATGACATGTGTCCTTTCATGTGATTCTTTGTGGTCATTTATCAATTGAATATTACGTGGCGAGTCATGTTGAATTTGTTAAGTGAGCTTGCTTATTTATGATTTTATGTGGCATTTCAGGTATTGATTTGATATATTGAATTATCATAAATTATAATAATTTATAAAAACTAATTATACATGTTAGTACTCAAAAAAATGAATATCAAGCTTCTCCAGAAAAAAGTATTACGAGTAACAATATCACATATATATGTTTAAGATATAATTTTATTTACAATTAAAAAAAAACTCATTTTTAATCATATAATTTAAAATTATTATGCATAATCTTATAAAGAATTAAAAAATAATCTTTGTAGTTGAGATGTCTGTGTAAGGCGTATTTCACATGGCCTCATTCAAATCATTTTATATCGGTAATTGAAAAATGGCATATATACCCCTTTAAAACTTGAAAATATCAATTCTTCATTTATTCTACATAAAGTCATGAACTATCACTCTTTTCTTTTCTTTTCTTTTCTTTTCTTTTTTTTTTTTGAAAAACCCGTAGGTTATAATTTATTGATAACAAAGCAAATCTAGTACAACCAAGGACAAGAAAAAAAAATGAAAATATCAAAAACTAACAAAGATATTAAAAATTCATCCACCTATCGGTGCCATTACTAAAAAATCAAACAAAAACTGGTATAGTTGAGTCTATATAATTGATTTCCAAAATCCGTGCAATATTCGCCAAATTATCCGCCTCCGCATTAAGAGATCGGTTCAGATGCAGAAATGTGGGATCTTTCACACGCCTCTTCCAAATCAAGCAATCTCGAGCTTCTTCAATAGCCAACCATGACGATAGAGATAACTCATTAGCTGAGTGAATGGATGATAGCGTTTGTGCCACTTCTTGATTGTCTGTCAGAAAAACACCTCTTTTATCAGGTAATGTAGTGGCGACCTCCATCATTGCTCTTCTCAAGGCTCGAAATTCTCCTTGCAGAATGTTTTGAATCCCCATTTCTGGAGCCATGTAAACTCTAATTTCTTTGTCCGAGCAGTCCCGTATTATAAAAGCAGAGCCTCATTTCCCTTGCTGATCAAGTGAAGAGTCTGACCAGTAAAAGAATTCAACCTCATGTGTGGATTGTGCCCTTTTTGTACCCAAACTCAATCAGATTTTGCCAAGCATACAGATATAAATGTCTCATTTTTGTGAATCACGCGTATTGGAGTGTGAAACCAAGGACTTCTGATTTTGACATAGAACCGGTTCACAATACCGTAGTATTCTTTCAATTTTTGATTCACATGGATCATGATCATGCTAGATATTCAAATGTATAAAGTTGTTACTCATCAGGATTTTGTGTGAACTATTTGTAATATATATAACGAGTCATCAAACAGAGTAAATTTGGTTTTTACATGCTATTTGCAGTGCCGGTCCTTTGGATAGGCGAGCGAAGACATTGCTTTGGGTCTCAAAATTATTTATAAGTATATAATCTAAGCTATAATATTAAAGAAAAACTATAGCCTAGCAAACATATTTTTTTTGCACTAAGTTACTAAAGAGTCAACATATGGACACTTTATTTTATAAATCTGTCTCACTTAAATTTGGTGGCTCTAATACGAAATAAAAGAAATCACCATATTTGCTCTATCTGACTTGGAAATTGAAATTGAAATTTCCTTTATCACTTCTATCGTTTCTAATTAGTTTTTTTTTTTTGATGAAAAATCATTCCTAATAAGTACAAACTTTTGTCCTAATAAAATAATATCACTAAATTGGATCGCATATTAGTCCGTCAATTGAATTAAAAGGAGTACACGGCAAGAGAAAAAGCGTATGCTTTGCAATCTATTTATCCCTTTTCTTTTCTTCTGAAGGTTTATATGATATTTTATATATTTATCTTCTTTCAAATTTGTTGTTCTTTAAAAAATATTACAATAATTTTATATATGATTTATTTTTATTATAACAGTTAACACAATTATTAATTATAGAAAATTTTATTGCAGTCATATTGGTTAAAATAAAATTTTTGTTTGGACGCGAAAAAGAAAAAAAGAAAGAAAATGAAGAAAATTTTAAGAAAAAAAGTCTCAATAAATCTCGCTTTGGGTCTGTGATAGCACAGGACCGGCTTTGCTATTTGTTACAAGTTTAGGCATAGAAATATTGTTCCATGGAAAAACATATGACCCCATTATTTTTTATGTATAGACTCGGTTCATGGATGCTATATTTCTCTTATAACTTCGGCATGCTACGGCTTACATGAGCCACGTTCACACAAGTATATATAGTATAGATATTGCCTTTAATTCCATCCATAACTAAGCTGAGCCTGAGATGCATTTTCATTTGTATTTAGATTTTAGCATCCATCTAGAGGGGTAAAACCGTAAAAGAGATATTTTCATGACAACGAAGTGCATTGATGGCCGGTGAGTGAGACTGAGGATCAATGGATCATATCAAGCTTTTGCCAATTAACACATATAATTAGAATATTTATTGCAATATTATATTTACAATAATAATATAAATTAATAATAAGATTTATACAATATTATAGTTATAATAATATTAATATAAATTAATAATAAGACTTATACATATTATATTTCTAATAACATCAATATAAATTAATAATAAGATTTATACACTTACTTATCCAAATGTTTAATAATAATATACTTAATAATATTTTCTGTTATGTCGAATGAGAAATTATTTAAAACTATTAGCATTATTATTATGTTGATACTTGTTATTACCATACAATTGATTAATTTAATATTGACATCTTACAGTATTAACTTGTAAAGTTAAATTAATCAAATAATTATAATAATACAAGCATAATTAATAGTTAATTATAGTATGAATAACTATGTTTAGATTTTTATATTTATCACATAGTAAAAGATTTAGATTAATGTATTAGGTGCATTGTGTATTTTCAAAATAAATACCATATAAGTATAATGACTGCAATATTATAATATTAATAATAATAAAAAGATTTATACAATTATAATTATTGTAGTATTTATAATAATAATGATAATAAAAATTAATAATAAGATTTATACATTTATTAGTATTATATTTAACAGAATACTTATTTCTTATTGCTAATAATAATAAGATTGATACAATTATTAATTAAATCGATTAATTATAATATAATTAAAAATATAATATTTAGGTTGTGTCAAACTTTAAATCATATAATATTATTATTATGTTTATTATTGTTATTAACATGCAATTGATTAATTTAAATAAAGAACAATAATATTATAGTTATATTGATTGTCGCATCTATTACATTATTCTTGCAATGCTAAATTTATCTAATAAATACAATAATACAAAAAAAGTTCTTAGTAATTATGACGTTACATAGTCTACATAGTTAATTATGATGATTTAATCGAACATCTTTTTGGCGGCGCGAGTTAGCGGACCTCTTAGAGCCGAGACCCGTGAGTTGTCGATGGTAGATTATCAGGATTGAATCTCCATTGTCATTGGTCAAATTATCGGTAATTGTATGGAGTGTTTTTTGGCACAACTTGGTACATCCGGTTAGAAAGAAATCAACAAATTTTTGATTGGAATTCAAAATATCAGATGTAATAGGAAACTCAACGGTTCTAGAGGCTAGACGATAGAGGGATAAAGAATCATCCTTTTCTTTGTTCCTCTTTTTTCTTTTAACTTTTGTATTTCTCTTTTGTAATATTATTTCTTATTAATATAAGTAACAATATTATTGGAAATATTGATTTTCGAAATTATTATGATTTATTAAGAAACTATTATTGAACTTCATTAAAGATTTGTTTGTAATATAGAAATTTTGGAGAAATTATTGCAGCCAAATGATGATGTGGCATAGCCCAAATTTGTCAGTGGTTTCGGAGGTAGAAATGAGGTGGCAAACCGACGGGTCAAATTGGCTCAATATGGGTTCGGGTCAACACGTGTTGTGGGTTGTTCGAATCACGGATCATTTGAGTTTCGGGTCCTTCGTGTTTCACATCGTTCGGATTTCATTATTTTGGTTTTATATCGGCTTCAGGTTATTTTGGATTTTAGGTCGTTCGGATTCGGATCATGGTTCAATTGAGTTCTGATCTTAACTTATTAAATAATTAAATAATCACTTCAAAAAGAACACTGAAAACTATATAATATACTGAAAACACTATATTGATACTGAAAATGTATATTAATTGATATTAAAAATAATATATATTGACACTGAAAAATGATATTTTAGCATTCAAAATGATATATTTGCATTGAATACACGATATATTGGTATTTGGTATTAAAATTTGGTATATTGACACTTTTATCTTTATTTTGTACTAAATATTGTATGCTAATACTATAAATTGACAATGAGAATGACACATTTCCAATAAAAATAATATGACACTTGAAACAACACATTTATATTGAAAATTGTATCACATGGAATACTTTATATTTGTAATTGGCACTAAATAATTTTTGGTATCGACAAATGAGATATTAGCTCCATGCGCAATTGTTATAATGACATGAATATTTTTATATTTGAAATAAAAATTAATATTAATATATTGACACTAAAAATATTGTAGGAGCACTAAAAAGTTTATATTGACTTTCAAAACAATACATATTTATGCATTTTGAATCATGTAATGCGTGTTTAAATAAATATAGTTATTATACAATATGTATTGGAATTTTTTTTGTTTAAAATTGACTTGAGATAATGTGTGATGATGTTTGAAAATTATACAAGCCATGCTTTCACCCTCTTTGTAACAGTCATCGTCATCTTATCGTTGTTGCTGATACTATTCATTTATCTCAATTCACTTGAATCAATATAATATGCAAAATTTAGTAATTTTCGCACATAATTTATTAGATGCATCATAATTAAATAATGAAACATGTGTTCTACATAAGGATTAATTTGAGACACCCTGAATTGTTTGCCTAAAAGATGAAAAAAGAATGTCAACAATATAAAAATGATTCTGTATTTTTTTTTCTTTTTCTAATTGTGTCAAGAGGATGTGTACTTTCATGCATTATGGTGCTCTTGATGAGTGCCTTCCTAATGGGTAATTTTATTAATTCATATACTTCAACAATGTTAGTACAGTGGAATGCATTTTAATTTTGCTGAAATTTAAGAGGTTTTAGTCTAATTTTATTTACATTGTTTATTGGGTTCACTCCGAGATTTTAGAATCAAATTAAAATTTACCATTATTAAGAGTCTTTTTAAGAGTTAATGAGAGTTTACTTGAATTGTAATTGTTGATTCTATGATTGAAACTGATAAGAAATTTTTTCTCCAAAAAATAGTGAATTTAACTAATAAATAATATTATGTCCTTTTAAATTAAAAATGAATATTGTCATTAAAAACCGAAAAAAGGCTGGCAGATGGAAACATAAAATTTAATAATTAACATATATTATCACGTGCAAAGCACGTGACTATGACTAGTGTTACATCCTAATCCCGGATGTAACCGCGACACGACCTATTAGTCGTGTTAAGCGACATACACCAAAATCAAGTCATTCCAAAATGAATCTAAGCTCACAAATCACCCGTCCATTCCGTCAAGTACCTACGCCGATAAGAAAAACAAAGTAAAGTAGAAATCTTTAGCTAATTAATTTAGCTAAGTAATTGGTTATGTTACGACGCAGCTTCTATATGACCATCATTTTATAAAAATATAGTTTTAATTATATAACTAATAATATAATAGATTTAAGTATTAAAATAGTCTTATTAAGCAGTCGTGGTTTCGCTATCCCACGTACGGTTATATTTTTATTATCAAGTGGTCATGATTTCGCTATCTCATGTGCGGTTAGGCGGCCACGGTTTCGCAATCCCATATACGGCTAAGCGGCCAGGATTTCGTCATCCCGTGTGCGGCTAAATTGAAAACGCTAACTATATAAAACATCATTTGAGTGAACATAATACGCGAATTGTACGATTCGATAAGAGCACGACAGATGATGACCTCAAAAGTTGAATCTAATGACAAACTAAGGAGAGATGCTTTTCTAATTGGGAAGATCTTTTTCTTTTTCTTTGGTGAGACTACATGACAGATGATTTATGGAGGCTGTCAAGGGAAGGGAAATTGAAGTGCATTTATCCAATGAAGACTCTACAAGAAACTGACAAATCCCCACTCCCATTTCGTTTTCTTTTTGTTAAATGCAATAACATGGCACTAATTGCATGAATGAGAATTAATGACATTCATTATGTTTATGTTTTTTTTTTGGGGAATTTCATATTTACCCTTCCAAAACTTTAAAATATCATATTTACCCTTCCAAAACTTTAAATATCATATTTACCCATCCAAAACTCACAAAATATCAAATTTACCCAAATAGTTAGATAACCGTTAAATCTTTAACAGAAATCATAGTTAACATTAATAATAGAGATTAAATTAATGACTTCATAATTTATTTGGAAGGGTAAATATGATATTTGCAATTTTGAAGGGGTAAATGTATATATGATATTTTGAGATTTTAGAAGGGTAAATATGAAATTCCCCCTTTTTTTTCTCTATCGCACGATCTCATTTTAAGGCAGCTTGAACCAAGGAGATGAAAAAGATTGAACAATGAAATTAAGAGGTGTAATTATGTGTCAAAGACACCTAACACATGAAATTTTCATTTTAACTTTTTCTTTACGAGGGAATAAAAAGGTGGGAGCTTCTGAATGAGCATGCTGAAGGATTAAATGATAGGTAAAATTGCAAGCAAGCCCTACAAACTCTTGTATTGACAATTTGGTCCAATTTACTTTTTTTTTAACAAATGAAAAATATGGGTAATTAAGCTGTCATCTAAGTGAAGAATTAAATGAATATAATTATGCAAACATACCCTTAATTATTCTATATTTATATTTAGACCTATATGTATTTTGATTTATTGCAAAAATATGGGGTATAACAACTAGTATACTCAAATGTATCACCCAAAAATTTATATTTGAACTTTCTTCTTGAAGACGAATCTATAATCTTTCTTATATGTATGTTCATGGACAATTCTATTTATAACCCTGCAAAGTATAAAATTATTTCATATTTTAAAAATGAATGAACATTTTGTTTAAGATATATTGTAATTAACTAAAATTATTTTGATACAACAGTAACATATGTGCAACATAAATGTAGAACACATAAAACAATTTTTTTTTTCTAATGAATATATAATATATAAATTAAAAAAAAAAATCTCATCAGTGAACCTTTTCAATTATGTCTTTAAAAGATGAAGACACAATCGAAGTATTATATATATTGTATACAACTACAAAAAAATTAAGAACTATGCAGCCTTTATTTTTTATTTTTTTGTAAAAATATTTTCCATATTTGTAATTTTTATGTTCGATATTAATTTCATATTTTATTAGATCGCTAATATATAATAATTATGGCAAAAGAGCCCTACAAAAATACAAGAAATATCAGTATACCCTATAAACATATGTAAAGAATGCAAAATCCAAATTTCATGTTTATCTTGCAAATCACGAGTGATAAAATATCATTTTTTTCACATTTAATACAAAAAATATTCCAAAATATCATAATTATGGTACACATGTAAAATAACATGAATATAATAAACATTCATGTTTGAGTCCGTATAAAATCAAAACCATGTATTAATGAAGATGGTCATTATAGGAAATATCATGCAAGTTGATCTTGTTCGCTTTTATTTTAAAAAATTTAGCTATAAACTTGGAAATTATGTTGCTAAATTATGAAATATATAATCATTATTCTTATCTTTTCCGATAAAACTATTTGGTTCGAAGCGGAGCGAGGCAACCTCTCGTTCGATTGAATTACTAAATTTTAGAGATGAAGAAATGAATAAGATCAAAATTGATGAATCTTCAAAAACCAACTAACATGATTTTTGTTACAATTCTTTTTTCAGGTCGGAGAAAATGAATCCAACAAAATTACATTCTTCATACTTATATCTATTTTATTATAAAAACAATACTAATACAAAAAACGCAACCTAATTCTTTACAAGCCCAAACAAGCCCGTCTTACTTTGGCTGGCCCAAGATTATTTCATACCAAGTCCAAACTGAAACAAGAGGCCCTTTCTTTCTTCGTCTTTCTATAGAACCGGAACAACCGCTTATATTTTGTCCCACCTCTGTTATTCGAAGTTATTTTGAATGCTGTATATATCGTCAAGTACAGCAAAGGAGACGTCCGTCAAAATTGGAACGATACAGAGAAGATTAACATGGCCCGCAAGAATAACACGCACAAATCGAGAAATGGTCCAAGTTTTTTTGTGATTTTTCTCCTGTTCTGAGTTTTTCCTTTGATTTATTGTTCTTCAGTTGATTTATTCTTCTTCACTATTGTACGAAGCGATTTCGGATTAGGGTTCTTGTTGGGATATTTAGCCGTTTTTGTTGTTTTTTTATTCTTTCTCTGGTTCTCGTTGCCAATTTCTAATTAGAGTTCTTGTTGCAATATTTGGCTGATTCTGGTTTCTCGAATTCAAATTTAGCTTTTCTTATTTTAGTCACATTCTGTGTTTTACTGAATTCCTTTTTTCCAATTAGAGTCTCCTTGCGAAAATTCAGTTCACACATCTGTATTCGTTTGAGAAAATTCAGTTATTTTTCCCAGCTGTATCTTGAACTTTTTAGGCTAATCTAAATCTTAATTAATGTGATTGTTGTATAGAACGAGTGCTGAAAAACTGGTGTTGGTGTTCAGTCAGTATGAGATTTGGAATTCTGTCAAATTAAATAATTGAAAGGCACAAAGGATTGGTTGCCATGCAATTTAAAAATCAGAATGAGAACATGTTCAAATTCAGCAGGTACATGGATTCAGCAATTACATTTTTTAAACTTGATAAAATTAAATTTAATATTCGAGACTGATTCAAAGTTTTCTTTCGAAAGTTAGCATTCTGAATCAATCCCTTCTGCCGGAAATTAAGGAACAAAATGATAAAGGTTTTTGAAAAGGTGAGAGGAAATTCCTTGCAGAGGTAAAGAAATAAATAATTTTAGGGAAATTTGCAAAAAAGTCTATGCATTATGCCTAAATTGCAAAAAAGCAGGGGCTCTTTTTGCAAACTTCCCATAATTTTATCAAATTTACATATTCCTCTTGAATATTCTATTTGATTATTTTTTCTTTGTCGATCGAAGTAATTTATGATCATAGTTTTACTGTAAATTGTAATTGATCTTTGCCACTCCTTCAGTTTCTTATATTATATCAGAGCTATATTTAGAGACCTATTATATACATTTTTTTCTTTATTGACAGCTGAGTGCTCTTATAACTCAAATTTTAAGTCCAATTACTTATAAGTTATAATAAGTTTATATCAGAAATTAAGGATGGTACAGTTCTTCTTCTTCCCTTACCCTACTTAAAACCTTCTACAGAAATAATAGTAAAAAATCAACGAATGGGAGAAAAAAAAAACTAGTTAATCTACAAAACAATAGAAAATAAAGGAACTATTTGTTTACAATTAAACTGAAAAATTGAATAAGGTCTTGTTTGTTTTATTTGGCAACAAGTTGATAGTTTTATTGGTAGAAATGAATTGGAAAAAAAATTGTTTGAGCCACGGATATCAGATTGTACGTCTTTCTTTTTTGAACTTAACATCTCATTAAATTGATCAATTTATTTTTTTTATACTTTTTTCATTTTCATTAATTTGCTTTGGAAAAAACTATTAATTACTTAGCTGACTAATTTTGTACACTTTGATCCATCCAAGAAACTTTCTCTTGGTGTCATTGTATCAAATCACTATTAGTACCTACATGTCTTCTTATTTTACCTTGAATATATATGTCATTGAGCCACAACATCTCGTCAAATAACTCGTTTTTAAGAAGCTTGCTATCGGTATTTTATCACCTCCATATTACTTATGTGAAAATTCTCTGATTTTACTAGAACAATTGGCGACATGCATTGATAATTTAATCCAAAGCTGCATTATTTTCTCATATGTGTATTCTCTTATTTCAACTGCATTTGCTCTTCTGTTGTTAACAGTGCTACTTTTGAGATAAAAGAGAAAAGTAAAATACGTAATTCTTAAGTTAGAAAACTCAAGTTGGATGCCAATTCGATAATTAGTCTTACGATCACCTTGAACGTTGTTTTATTTATATCTAAAACTTTGAAATATTGGACTTGTTATTTAGTCTTCTCCAACATCTTATATGGTACAAATGGTTTTTGGTGAAAAACATTGAATTCGAATTAAAAGTGAAAAGAAATCATACTTGCATTTAGGCTTTAACAAGTGCACACATATTTATGCCATACAAAAGCAAAGGTAGGAGCATCACAACAATCTCATGCATCACAAAATTCACCAAAAGTATGATCCTTCTGTTATTTGATAAATTGCGGAGAGCTTAGCTGTCTTCTGTGAAATTATATTAATCAAATTGTCCAGTTACAGATGCAATTATCATTTGATGATAAAAATTACAAAATAAGGCAATTGAGAAAACGCCACATGCGGCAACCAAAATAATATTAAAAGACATAGTTGAACTTTAAATAATTAAAAAAAGTGATAAATTGACAGGTAGTATAGTAGAAAAATAAATTTTGAAAATAACAGCCATAACTTGTATTTCTATACCCATGATAATCATGACTACTATGCATGTAAATTTGTAAGCTTTAGTATTGTGCCGTCTGATGCCAAAAAAAAAAAAAAATTCTAGCAAGAAACTAATTTTAAATAAAAATAATTAATTGAGAAAAACTTGAAGCAAAATTATTTTCCTTGTCAAATGTGTAGAAGATTCTGTTTCCTTGTAAAGTATATTTTATCTATTTTCAAGTACCAAGAATGATTTTTTTGACCTTCAATCAATATGTGATTTGGCATTCTGTCAAATTAAATAATTAAAGGGCACGAACAATTTGTTGCAATACAGTCAAAAGATGTTTAAATTCAGCAGGTACAAGGATTCAAATATTACATTTGCATGATTGATTTAGATATGTTTATGTAATTTCTGAGATATTTAAATTTTAAATTTGTTTTCTTTCAAAATTTGGCATTAGGAATCCCTTATGATGGAAATTGGATGACAGAAGTTTCGACATTGTAATGTTTATTACAATATTTCCTTAATTTGGTGTTCAAATAGGAATCAAAACTTTGTGCGAATCTGGTATTATATTTAGATAAATGATGAAATCATTTTATTTTGCTATTTGCTAATTTCGTAATACATTTTTTGTTCTCTTTTTCCTTCTTTAATGATAGCTTAGTGATCTTATAGCTCGAATGCCTCCGAATTTTGTGTTTTTTTTTTATCAAGTTAATAAACTATATTTGGTAGAGATCAAAATATCAGTTTACTGATTGTTTCTGAAATTTCCTGTCTCACTGTCTGTTTGTCGAAAGAAAATGATTGTCATATGTTATTTCGAGAACAAGTAGCTTTTTGAGAATGTAAGTTATTTTTTTAATTTGGACCAAGAGTACTTGATACTAAGCCCAAACTGGAACAATGAGCGCTTCTCTTTCTTTGTCTCCTACAGAACCGGAACAAACACTTGTATTTAGTCCACCTTTCTTCTGTTAAATTTAGCCCACCTTTCTAATTTTAAATCTAAATTAGAAAATACAGTTCATGCATCTGTTTTTCATTTGAGAAAATTCAGCTTTTTTTCCGAATTTCTGTTCGTGCTTTTTGATTAGGCTAATCCCAATCTTAATTAATCTGTTATTTGTAAAGAATGATTGCTAGAAAATCAGAATTGATCTTCAACCAGTATATTATTTGGAATTTCGTCAAATTAAATAACTGAAAGGCACAAACATTATGTTCCCATACAATTAGAAAAAGGGTCAGCGTATATTCAAATTCATTAGGTACGTGGATTCAGAAATTATATTTTGTAAGATAAATACATGTTATGTAATAATCCAGACAGAATTTTAGTTTTCCTTTCGAAATTTAACATTATAAATCCCTTATGCTGGAAATCGGAGGAACAAGTTTCTTCGTAGGAAATGGAACTTTATACGCGGATCTGCTTTTATATTAGTAAATGATGAAATAATTTTATTTTACTAATTTCATAATACATTTTATTAACTACTCATATTTATAATATCAGCTGACTCTGAGTGCCCTGATAGCTCAATTAATAAGTCCAAATACTGACAATGGGTTTGCTGACTCAGATATACCAGAAATTAAGGATGGTTCTCTTACCCTATTCAATACTTCTAGTGACAATAAAGGCATTACACAAAAATCAAATTGATGAAAAATTATCTAATCTACAAAACAATAAAAAAAATAAAGAAAATATCTGTATGTAATTAAGCTGAAAAACTGAAGAAGATTTCTGAATTGTAGTTTTTTTGACAAGTCCGAATTTTGTAGTTATTTTATCAAGTTAATAAATTTTATTTTGGTAGAGATAAATATATAAGTTTATTGATTGTTTCTGAAAATTAATCTCTCACTAAAATGACACCTTTCTATTTTGTCGGAGTAAATTAGAGTGATTATGTCATTTGCTATTTTCAAAACTCAAGTAGCTTTTATCAGCTGGAAGTAATTGATGTGTTCATGCAGAGGAAGTGGTGAAATTTAAAGAGCATGTCATTAAAATGACTAAAAGAGCATATTGGATATGATTTTTATCTTTCGAACTTGACATCACATTAAATAGACCAATATTTTTTTTTTGTCCAATTTTCGTTTTCATTATATAATTTACTATATTAATATATTGTCTGAAAAAACAAAAATGAAATTGTCCTCTAACAATTTTTTTGACATCTTTATTTCTTTAAGAAACATTCCTTAGTATTGGTGCTACTGTATGGAAACCTAGTTGCTAAGCATTTGATCCAAATACCTTGAAGAATATAACTTGCAACTCTAGCCTTGATTAGGACATGTCTCTCGTCTTTGAGGTGCAACGATGGCTCATGATGATGCCCTCTAATCAACAATTCTGGAAACTCTAGATTTATTTAACATGATAATTCTCTGGTTTAATGCGAGCAATCGGTATTGTTCCAAATTTGAAAATAGATACCGTACTAATTGCATATTAGTGCAGTCTCTTATTTCAACCGTATGTAATCTCTCTTAGTTAACAGAACTGTTTTCCATATAGAAGAGAAAAAGCAGAAACATAATCCGTAATCACAATACTCAGGTCGGATATCAACTCGTCAATTAGACTTATGAATACCTTGAACATTGCCTTGTTTATATCTTACTTTTTCTCTTGCTATAATTGTAGTTTAGTCTTCTCCAATATCTAAAATGTTAACATGTTTTTTTTTTGACAAAAAATGTTGAATTCAAAAGAAATGAAAAAAATTATACTTGCTTTCAACAAATGCACATATATTTATGTCATCCAAAAACACAGGTAGGAGCATCACAACAATTTCATGTAGCAAGTTCGATTTGAGGTATTTCAAGTTTCATTAATACCTCAAATACATCAATGAGATAATACATTATTTTAAGGATACATAGGAGTTGTTTAATTAGGTGTATTTTGAATCATGCAAAGAAGAATCTCTTGTTTGATTTTTTTGATATAGATCTGGAATTTTAATTTTGATTCAAGTTAGTTATTTGATGATTATGGAATATGTACATAAAATTATGTATCAATTTTTCAAAAATATTTTGTACAGTTAAATTTATTTTATAATTCATAAATCTCACACATTACACATACAATTATTAAAACAAAATAAATATGTACCATAAGCTGATACAAATGATTAATTAAACAAAAAAAGAAATTAAATACAAGGAATTTCAACATAAAAAAAAATAAATATTTGATGATTTTGAAAAAGAAAAGAAAATTTTCATATATGCCATAAAATAAATTAAAATATCCAAATAGACCATCATAAAGTGCAATATCATAATATCAATTCAAAATTTGAGAAAGATAAATTTCATTCTTTACAATGATATTAAAATTGCTAGTTAAAAAAATAATTAAATTTGAACCAAAGAGATACTACATTTTTGGTTTAAGTGTTATCTCGTATTTTGATAAATATTACAAAATACAGAAAAGCTAACACAAAATACTGCATTTGATACAAATCAAGGGATTTTATCATAAATATTGTATTTCACTTTACAATCCTCCAAAAAACCACCAAATCAAACATGCCCGTAGTACAAAATTCATGAAAAGTGTGATCTTTCTGATTTTTGAGAAAAAGAAATTGTGAAACAACGATCATAGATGTTATTTCTATTCATATGATAATCATGATTCTTCATTTTAGACATGTAGATTTGTCAGCATAAGTATTATGCTATCTTCATGCGATTTATTTTTCTAACCATGTCTACTTTTAAATGAAAAATAATAGAATTGAAAAGATTGATGGTTGATATCATTTTTGGTCGACATCACTTCTAATGTTTTTTTGGAGAACAAGAGTTTTTATGTGAATTTTAAAAATCCAAAATTGCAAGAAATGAAGCAACACCCACATTGCAAAATCATAACGAATACTTTTACAGTCTCAATCAGTCAAACTCACAAGTATATTTGATTCATATTCTGAAAGGAAGGGTCAAACTAGACTTTATGCATGGTTATTTTGAATGTTTATACAAATAGAGTTACATCCCGAAACGAAGTTGGTGAAAAGTATGTCTAGTTAATTAGTCACATCTTGAATTACAAATAAAAATTATAGTTATTTAAATAATCTAATACATTAATTATCAGCATCAACCGAACTTGAGTTTTTCCAGGACCTGATTAGTTGAGTTCAGCAAGTTAATGTAAACACTAACAAATAGTTTATAACTGCCTTCATTCTTAAATAAATATTAAATAATAAAGTCCAAAATATCCATTTCCAAACTCACCGGTTTAACCAAGTGGGACTTGAATATATGATATGTAATTCACCACTCTTTAGAGTCATATCCGACAATATTCCTGTTATATAAAATCCTAGCCCAGAAATAGAATTTCCTCTTATATCGGAAGCTTTTCAACAAATAGATATTAAATAACATCCAAAGAGAATTAATTTAGAAAATAGCGTTTGTCCAATTTTATTTGCACTAGCTAATCTAACTCAAGTCTTATTTTAGTCGGCTGAGTTAGCGAAAGTTTGAAAAACTAATTTTGGAGTCTGAAAATGTTTAATTAGGACTATTATGCTAAAATTGTTTTTTCCCCTCATTTTTACTCTATCATGGAGCGAATTTACTATAGCAATATTTTTGCATTTCCGCCAATTCAGATCTTTTTCATTTCTTTAATTTAGTAATTAACCAAGCTAAACTTTCGCCAATTTATTTAGCGTAAATTCTATATTTTCGCCCAAACAGGATTCAGGACAAAAGCTAATTCTGCAAATAAAGTTCATCAAATACTATTTGCTTACATAAAAAAAATTTGGACCCTATTTAAGAAAAAAAAGGTCATTCAACCAAGTCCAAGAGGGACTTCAAATTATAATTCACTCCTCTTTAGTGTCATATCCAAATTATAATTCACTACTCTTTAGAGATCATATCCAAAAAATCCCTCCACTATATAATATAAACAGAATCTCCTCTTCCATTCCATCTTCCAAACCTTTTCATCAAACACCTTAAAACCCAAACAACAGCCATGCTTGATTTTCTCAGATGCATCTCTCTGCTCCTCCCATTCCCGTTCTACTACACTCTCTGGACCCGTCCTCAGAAATGGGTGGATTTATGCAGAGATTCCGTCGATCCCAGCCGCCGCATGACGCAAGTCTCGCACAATATAATATAATATAATATAATATTAATATAATATAATATAATATAATATAAATATATAATATAATATAATATAATATAATATAATATAATATAATATAATATAATATAATCCCACTGCCTAAAACAAAATCCTACTCCAGTCCACTCCAAAACTACAATCTCCTTCCCCTCTTCCAAACCTTTTCATCAAACACCTTAAAACCCAAACAACAGCCATGCTTGATTTCCTCAGAAACATCTCTCTGATCCTCCCATTCCCGTTCTACTTCGCTCTCTGGAACTACCCCCAAAAATGGGTGGATCTGTGCGGACACGGCGTGGATCCCTGCCGCCGCATGGCGCAGGTCTCGCACGCGCTCAAAGCGGTGCAGATCCTCGCTCTGCTCTCCGTTTCGAGATTTGTGTTCCCGCCTTGGTATTGTGTGGTTTTGTTTTGTGCCGGCCAGTTCCTCAATTTCAAGTGAGTTTGTTTGTGTGTTTGTGTTTGGAGTCTGTTTGTTGTTTGTGGGTTGTGGTTGTGATTTGTTAGGTTTGAATTTTGAAATGAAGAAATGGGGTTAAAGATGTGATTGCTGAAATAGTAGATTAGAAGGACTAATTCAGGAATGGTAATTAGTTTTTTAACAAAGCTTTGGTGTGATAAGATTAGAGTGTAATTGCTTGGTGAGCCATGCGAACAACATGAAATTTTTTGCTCTTAATAGAACAGATTCCATTGTAAAATGAAAGTGTGTGGGTTGTTAAGGACCTAATTGCAATTTGCAAAACAATAAAGAAAACTGAAGTACCTGACTGCACATTAGAGAACTATGGATAAAGGTTAAATCTTGTGAATGTACTAAGCAAAAGGCTGACTGAGTCCATTTTTATGAAATAGGTTTAAGTTTATCCAGAGGGAGAAGGAAATAATATAATATGGTGTAATCTAGGGGATTATTAAAAATAATTTATTGAATATTAATTAAATAAACAAGAATAATTAAAGAACAATGTTAATATGTAATAACATAACTGTACACTATAATTCTGGCATAATTCAGAGAAATTGTTAAAAATTCACTTTTTAACATGTTGAAAAATTCACTTTTCTAAATTTAGGGTTTAGGGTTTAGGAAGGCGTAAATATTTTAATGCACTTGGTACCGTTCATGCAAAAGTACCTGTCTTATTTATTCATAGAAAGTGTTTGCAATTAAAAAATTAAGTTTTTTTCTTTCTAATTGGGTGTAAATTTAGACCAAAGTGGATTAAATTGAGACAAACAATTAATGCATGATTGCAAAAAATGATCGTTGATCAAACCAAATTCAGTTACAACAAGTCTCAATTTCACTACACACAAACTAACCAAACCTTAATTAAACTAAAATATGATTAATGATACTACAATGATCATAAGATCTGACATTCAGAGAATTCTCACACTTGGAAAGTCTCTGACAAATGAATCCAACGTGTTTATAAGCATTTTAAAATTTCGAAATTAGGTTAATCCTAAACATTCAATTATTGTATTTATCAGCATTTATAAATATATTTTGGAACTTTTTGGACAAGTGAAGGTTTACTCTGATGATTGGAAAGTATGAAATAGTTATTAAAGAATATTAAAAAAAAAGAATCCAATGTGGGTAGTTTTATGTTTTGCAAAATAAATAGTTTTGATAGTAAGGGGAAAATGCAAATGGGGTTAATTATAGAATACATTTTGATCACCATTTATTTTGTCTAGTTTAATTATTTTCACTTAAATTGTTGTCTTCACATTGTTTGTGAATTTCTTCAATTTATCTTCTTTTCAATATGTGAACTCTAAGAAAAAGCTTCGAACAGTAAATAGAAATGAAATGGCTCTAAAGCAAGTTTCCATATCTAACCCTCTCACTTTTCAAAACACCCAAAACAAGTTTAAATCTTGGATTAGAAATTTTCAAAACAACTCAACATGTTAAAAACACTACATAAAACTAGAGAAATAAGTTGAAAATTAGGCTGCTTCGTTTATCTTCAAAAAGTTGAGGGAGGTCATATATATAAACTTGCCGTAACTATGACTCGATTCATATCAATATATATTTATCTTCTATGGCTCCAAAATAACTAAATAACTATTTTTTTTTATTTTAGGGTTTACCAGTTGCTGGGCGAGGCCGGCACGTACTACGGAATCCGATTCGGCAAGTCGGTGCCGTGGGTCACGGAATTCCCGTTCGGATACGTGAAGGATCCTCAGTACACTGGCAGCGTAATGAGCCTGCTCGCTTTGTTATGTTGGGTGCCGTTTAAGTATGTTTTTGTTTGGATTCTTGGGTATGTTTTCATGGTTTGGGTGGAGTTTAAAGAGGATCCGTCGACCCGTGCCAAGCCAAAATGTTGAGATTTTTTTTAAAAGAAATCTTTTGATGGATAGTTTAGGTTATTTTGATTTGTTTTATTTGTGATAGATTATGTAATAAGAGGGAATGAATGATTCCTGAGTACACTGGAAGCGTCATGAGTATGCTCGCGCTTCTTTGTTGGGTGTCGTTTAAGTATGTGTTTGTTTGGATTCTTGGGTATGTTTTCATGATTTGGGTGGAGTTTAGAGAGGATCCGTCGACCCGCACCAAGCCAAAATGTTGATACTTTTTTGAAGAAGAATCTTTTGGTGGATAGTTTAGGTTATTTTGTTTTGTTTTGCTTCTCTGTTGGGTGCCTTTTAAGTATGTTCTTTGCTGCATTATTGGGTATGTTTTCATGATTTGGGTTGAGTTTAGAGAGGATCCATCGACCTGCATTAAGTTGGTTTGTTGATGGTTTGGTTTACTGGATAGTTTAGGTTAGTTTGGTTTGGTTTGGTTGGTATTTTAGATTTTGTAATAAGAGGGAATAAATGATTTCCCGAGACAATGGAAGTGTAATGAGCCTGCTCGCGCTTCTTTGTTGGGTGCCTTTTGAGTATGTTGAGGGTTTGTTTTTATTTTATTTTGGGGGATGATTTAGGTTAGTTTGATTTTTCTCTTTCTTTTGCACGCAAAAAATATGTTTTAAGAAATAACTGAATATATAACTAACAAAATTGATCAAACACTTGCAAAACTTGTTGAGAAATTTCCACTAAATAACACCAAATATGAACAAACAATTAAAAATTATAATGCACACTGAAACCTAGACTACAAATCAATTGCCTATACAAGTAATAATACTATAAATCAACTAACCTCTTCATATTCACGCTAAAACACTAATCTATAATACAGCAGTAGCACCTATTTCTTTATTTTTTTCTACATCAACATCAAAAGCAATAGGCACTTCAATAATCAAAATGATTCAACTCAATATCAGAGAAGGGGAGATAATCTCTCCGATCATCACAATTCTTCAATTCCATACTACTTTCGCACGCATCTTACTCCATCGAATACAGCGGCTCCATTTATATAACATCCTCCTCTAAATCACTAACCTCAACAAACTTCTCAATGGACCCACCGAATTAGAACCATACGATTCATGTTCGTAATCAAACACAGTTGACTCGAACGTCAAAGGACAAAATAGATTCAAGATCAAACTATCCAACCGAATCGGTGTAGCGATCCGAGTCAAACAATCATCTATATCCATGCATTCATATGAATTCAGCTCAAACAAAAATGTTTCTGATCCGCCTGATCTGTTAAGACCAACTTCTGTGTTGCCCTCTTGTACCCTTTTCCTAACCAAAAGAGTAGACAATGGTTGATCCAACCATGTCACTCGATGATCCAATCAAGTCACTCAATGATGACAAGCCATCATGACCAACTGCTATTTCCGAATGTCGAAGCTTCTCAATCCTCTTTCCTGCCACACCCAGTTACTTATCCACCATACCTAACAAACTTCTCAGCAAGACTATTCTCAGATTGAATTTTCCGCAATTTGGCTCGCTTGGCCTCAATTTCCTTTTGCAAGATCGTATTCTGTTTCGCCATTCCTTTACTTTTTTCCTTTCTTGACATGCTTGAGAAGCACAAAATCAAGCTGGATAGATACATCAGAAACTGAAAAGAAGATATCTGAGTTCGAATCAGATGGCCTGTCGTAGACAATGGCACAGGTCGATGCTGCATATAGGAATGAGAGCATGCTGGCCTTTTTAAAGAGGCTGGCTTTTCTTTGCTTAAAAGCAGCAAGCCTCTTAAAATAGTCATTGATTGGTTGCAAGCTAATTTTAGACATGATACATATTTCTGATATATAAAAGCATATAGCTATGAATTATACTACTGTTATCATATACAAGATGTAAAACAGCTTATTTTGTCAATCTTGGAGTCCAAATGCATAACCAAACATTATTTAAAAAAATCAAATATAATATGCTAAACATTAACCAAAAAAATGTAATATGTGCCATTTTAAAGAACAAAAATTGGCAACAAGGTACCTAGGCCTCTTTGCAAGTGGTAAACCTTCTATCAACAAAAAAGAACCCAAAAGGAAAAAAAAAACTAGACAATATTCCAATTATTCCCGTTCTAATAGCACTATTATAATATTGCACCACTATATATATACACTCCAAAGAATAAGAGAGTTCTAGATAGAGAATTCTAGAGAGAGAGAGAGAGAGAGAGAGAGTTTTCTAAAGAGGAATCAAGCGGCGGTGCTTGAGAGAGAGAGAGAGAGAGAGAGAGAGAGAGAGAGTTTTCTAAAGAGGAATCAAGCGGCGGTGCTTGAAGTACCAAAGGAACCCCCAAAATATACAGATACCAGCGACTCCACATATTAAAAGCACCCAATTGAAAGCATTCGGTACGTCAAATAAAGCGATTGGAAAATTCATGCCGAAAATCCCAGCAATCACACCAAAAATTGCGACAACAAAAGTCGCAGTCGTCAGAACCAGCTCGAATTGGATCAATTGATTTCTCACATTATCCTAAAAGAAGAAAAAAAAAGAAATCAAACTACTAGTTAAAAAAAAAAAAACTAATTTAAACAAACAATACAAGTATAATCGGTAACATACATTAGGTTTTGATAAATTTGTCATGTGAAAAATGGTGGGCAAAATAATATAAACAAAAACAATTTAAAAAATTAACCGGAAATGATAGCATACAAGAAAAAAAATAAAGAAAAAGTACTTTTACATAAACATTCAAATTTATAAAGAAAGAGAAAATACCAGCTGGATGTTTATGAAATCCTCCGTGTCATCTATATACTCCTTCAACTACAAAAAAAAAACGAGAGAAATCAATAACAAAAAACAAATTATCACCACACAAAACTCCAATCACCAACGCACCAACAAAACAAAACCCAACAAATAAAAATGGGTATATATTTCACCACAAGCAATTTTACAATTTCACCAAATAATCCAACCAACTTCGAATAAATTTATTTTTTAATGAAACTTGAGTGACATGGAGGGGACAATTCAAAGTTGAGTGACCTATCTGGTCGAATTGTAAAGCTGAGCGAACTACAAAATCCCTAGATTTGAGCCCTCAAATCCAGGAGTTCACAAAAAATTTTGTTTGAATCAAGTATTTACAAATACAATCCACTCAAACACACCAAATCAAACTCCCCCAATTAAAAAACACAAAAAAAACGCATACCGAAAGCAACTTATTTTGCATATTATCAACCACAACAAAATACGCTTCCAACAACATCTCCAGCTCCTCGATATCCCTCCTCTCCTCCTCTATTACACTCTTCAGACTATCATGTCTACTTATAAAACTCTTCCCGAAACTCGCGTTCTTCTCCAGTTTTCTACCGGGAGTCAAAGCCCATCGATCAAATAAATCACCCAACTTTAAATAAATTTATTTTTTTCGTGGAGATTGGGTGACCTATTTGGTAAAATTTATGGTTGGGTGACCTATTTGGTCAAATTGTAAAGCTGGATGACTTATGGTGAAATTTACCCAATAAAACCTTGGGTGATCTATGGTGAAATTTACCCAATAAAACGAACAAAAAAAGGGTAAACTTCACCACGAGTCACCCAGCTTTACAATTTGACCAAAAAGTCACCCAACTGTAACTAAATTTTATCTTTTCATGAAAGTCGGGTGACCTGAAGGGGACAATTAAAACTCAACAAACAAAAACCCATACATACCGATAATAACTTATTATGCGTGTTATCAACCACAACAAAATACGCCTCAAGCAACATCTCCAGCTCCTCGATATCCCTCAACTCCTCCTCCACCACGCTCTTAAAGCTATCATGTCTACTAATAAAACTCTTGCCCAAGCTCGCGTTCTTCTCGAGCCTCCTCGCGCTGGGAGTCGAAGCGACGGGGGAGGTCGGGGCGGAGATCGAGGAGCCGGGGCCGAGCGAGTGGAGCATGTAGAAGTTCTCGATTTTTTGCTTCTTTTGGGTGAGGTAGAGCTCGGCCATGTCGCCGTCGTCGTCCATTAGTTGCTCTATTTCGTCCCTTACCTTAATTATTGAAAATGATAGAATTAATTAATTAGGGTTTAATATTGTGATTTACAAAATTAGGGTTTATTTGGGTTAATTAAGTTGTCTATCAGTTGTTCTATTTCATTTCTAACTTTCATTAGTTAAAAATGATATAATTAATTAATAAATTAATTATTTGTGGTTTGTAATTAATCAAATAAAAAATAAGTTCAACAATAATAATTAATTAAGTTTTCTATTTTTTGCTTTTTTTGGGTTAGGTAGAGTTCGGCCATGTCGTCGTCGTCGTCCATTAGTTGTTCTATTTCGTCCCTAACCTTAATTATTGAGAATGAGAGAATTAATTTATTGAGGTTTAGATTTGTAATTTAGTGAATTGAAAATAATGTTAGTAGTAATTAGTTAAGGTTGATTTTGTTTCTTTTGGGTGAGGTAGAGTTTTGTCATGTTGTCGTTGTCGTCCATTAGTTGTTCTATTTCATCTCTAACCTTAATTATTTATAAATAATATAATTAATTAATTACGGTTTAATTTTGTAATTTACCAAAAAAAAGGGTTTATTTGGGTGATAAAAATAAAACAAGTGAAAAAGATGGAAATTTTCAATTTTTTTTGTTTCTTTTGTGTTGGGTAAAGTTCATCCATTTGTTGTCCTATTTCATCTCTAACCTTAATTAATTAACAATAATATCGCTAATAATTAATTAATGGGATAAATGCACCGTTAGTCCCTGTACTTTAATAGGACTGCAATTTAGTCTATGTACTATTAATTTGACATGCTTGGTCCCTGTACTTTATGCAAATATACATGATTAGTCCCTGAATTACTACAGGGATTAACAGTATAAAAAATAATATCAATAATGATAATAATAATAGTAATTGATTAGGGTTTATTTTTGTATTTTACCAAATTAGGGTTTCTTTGGGTGATGAAAATAAAACAAGTGAATGAAATAAGGACGGGTCAAAGGGGTACCTTTTGGACTCGTCTGGTCAGAGCAAGAAGCTTGCTCTTTAATCGCCTCACTCTTTCCAAATTTAATGTGCTGATTTTGGATGTGAGCTCGTCTAGTAAGGGATATGCTTCTATCTCTAGGTCACCGGTCTGTTAATCATTTTATGAAAATACCATATATTATTGTTTATTTAGTATGATAATATACATAGCAACAAGAATGAAACAACAATTTCATGCAAAGAAGCTGTTATTTATTGAATTTTTTTCTTAGATGAACATGAGTGCCAAGCGACTTTTTATTGGATAACCAAAAACATATATCTTCTGTTTTTGTTAAATAATGCGATGAAGACCAATCATTTTACAAAAAAAAATAAAAAAAACTAACTCATTTCAACTAATTTTATGTTTAAATTCTTTGAATATTTGCCCTAAAAATATCCCAATTGTCAATCTCACGCATCAATTTAGCCCAGCTAAGACTCAATTTAACCCTCACCAATGCAATGACATCTCATCGTTATTCAATGCATTCATCCTGTCTAACTTAACTGTCCAACATATCAACCCTCATTCCGTAATTCAGCACCAGCCCCGCCTAAAATTAAGCCTAAAACCGCACCTGCGCATCGAGATACGTGCAAGCGGCCTCAAGCGCGACCTCCAGCGCCACAAACTCAAACGGCAGATCGTCCGTCTTCACCTGCAGCCTCCTCTGCAGTTCCCCCACATAGTCCCACTCGTTCACCGATATCAAAACCTCCTCCGCCATGATAATACACCTGATTCAAAAAAATGATTCCACTTTTCCTGGAAATTAGGCCTAAAAATTGAGTTTTTTAAGAAATTGGAGTGAAAATTGAAGTTATAGAAGGTTTAGTGGTGTGAATTTTACTATCAGTAATGTTGTGATTGAGAAGGATTTGTAGGTGAGATTAGATAAAGGGAAGATTTTGAGAAATAGGCAACCACCTACTGATTCAAAAAAGTTGATTACGCACCTGATCTTCTCCAGATTTACAACAATCGCCTTCTCCCGTCCCAAAATCGTGGACGGGTACACAAACAGCGGGTCGAGCAGGCGGAGGTCTCTCGCGGGCAAATCACAGAGCCGCATGACGGTGAGCTTGTCGAGCGAGACGGCACTGGATGCGCCGGTGGATGCCTCGACCCTGATCCAGCTCCGCTGGGCCTTCTTGGGCGCGGGTTTGGGCCGGGCGACGGGGTTGGAGTTGTGGAGGAGGTGCGGGGTGGAGGCGGAGGTGAAGGTGCGGGGTGTGAGGATGGGGTGAGGGCGTTGCGGGGGTAACAGAGGGTTTTTGAGGTCGTCCATGGAGAGGGAGGGAGGGAGGGAAGATGAGAGAGTGAATATAGTGATACAGTGAATGGTTGTGGGCACGGCTTGGGCAGTTTTAATGAAGTAGATTGACTGTTTAAGACTAACAATTATTAGGCTGACTGAGTCCACTAAATAAACAAAGGCACCTGATAGAGGCACTCTTTAACACGACTATTCACGACGGATTCAATAACAATATATATAATTTATTTTTTAATAATAATATATATATAATAATATATATAACTTATTTTTCAAAAACAGTATATACATAAAAAATGAAAACAATATATAAAATGTCTTTTTATATTGTTGATATACTTTTGTTGATATGTTTTCTGTATTGTTGATATGTCTTTTAGTATTTATCTCATTCATTTTTGTATTTTGATTTTTCTCTATTTTTTTTGTATAACTGTTATGTTTTTTGTATAGATGAAATATCTTTTTGTATTGTTGTATGTCTTTTGGTATTGCTGATATGTTTTCAATATTGCTGATATATTTTTTTGTATTTCTCATATGCCTTTTATATTACTCGTACGTTATGATGTGTCACAAAATCTGTAACACATTAACATGTTTCACCCACGAGCATGTGTGTGGGTGATTTTTTTTTGTGGCGCATATCGCATATGTTTTTTTGGGCAACATGACAGCTTCTGAGTGAGTCGGTAATGCCGATGGTATATAAGCCGGTGTTCTTTATCCGGACTCTTTCTGAATATAACTTAAGTGATGATACAGTGAATGGTTGTGGCACGGCTTGGGAAGTTTTAACGAGTAGATTGATTGAGTCCAGTTTTGGGACTACTAATTGATTATTAGGTTGACTGAGGTCCACTTTCTAGGACTAATTGTTAATTGAGAAATTGTAATTCTCTCAAAAAATTGAGAAAGTATAAAAAAATCAATAGCTTTTCTGAATGAGAAATTATCCGCATCACCTATTTATATACCACCTAAGCATCATCAACATGCTAACAATTAAAGCAACACAATTATATAAGGCGGCGCACTCAAACATCTCTAGCCTACGTTAAGCATTCTAAACACGCGGGTTCAATTTAACCACGCGATCCGTCAAACACACGACCTAAATTATTATCGCCTCCTTCAAATTCAAGAATCATTTATTACCAAACTCCATTTTCTCCGTAAATCTTTTGGTGTTGTTGATATGGCTTTTGTACTCGATGATATGCATTTTTGTATTGTTGTATGTCTTTTTCTATTTTGCTGATATGCATTTTGTATTGCTGATATATTTTCTATATTGCTGATATATCTTCTATATTGCTGATATGCTTCTGAGTGAGGCGGTGGTGCAGGTTGTATATAAGCCGGTATTTTTTATCCGGACTCTTTCTAAATATTCCAAAAACTATTTTTTTTTTGAATGTTTGCTCGAGAAAACTATTATATTTTTTAATTCATTCTTTTAGTTCAAGAACAGAAATCTTTTACGTGACAAAATTATATTTTACATAATATGAAATTGAAAGATAATATATTGTACAACAATTTCATGAAATATAGAACATTGTAGAATATTTATGTAGCAAAATTTTATGTAATTTTATTTATAATTTGAGTTGAAGAAAATAAATTGTGAAAAAAAAAAGGTTATTGGGTGAAGAGTTACAATGAAATCTTGTAGAGGATAAAAAAAGTTCATCCAATCCCTACTTTTTATTAAAGTTGGATGGGTGCTTGATGGATGATAGACTGACATTTGTCTGTATTTATTTTTTATATGTCATTGGATATTCTGTGGCCACTACATTATCTTATAGATAATGCGGGTCATTGTTAGCTAACATGTCAATTCAATACATAGTACATTCATATAAGAAAAAATAATTATGAGTCCCACATAAAATTTCCATGCCCTCGGCCAAGCCCAAAGAGCCATTCAATGAATAAAAATGTATCATTTGTGAAACTTTAACACTGTACATTGGAGAATGCATGACTGCAGAATTTCATGTATACCCAAAAAAAATGAGAAATATCAAACCAATAGTTGTTGAGGTCTTGAGACGAGAAAATTTCATTGTACCCAATAAAATATGAAGATATAGTGTATGCCCCTACAAGACATAAAATATACCATGAATAATTCAATTTATTTTGTACCATATCAAATTATCATGTCACTACGAGTACTAAATTTTTAATAAGATTCAATTTTATTTTTCCGCTAAATATGCAAATTTTACATATGCTCAATTCCGAAGCGGAGCAAAAGTACCATACTACCATCTAGCTTCTCTTTAAAGTTCAACAGGTGCAGAATGATTGACAAACTCACACTTGTTTTTTGAATGGTGCTACCAAGCTGCCACTACCTTCAATATAAATGCATTTATATTTTATCAAAGTATTATAAACATAAATTTTGCATTTCCTCAGTGGGAAGGGCTTTTGCTTACTATTACAATGAAAATAGGTTCGAATCTCAGTGCAACCAAGAATTTATTTTCTTTCTTTGCACAATTTTAATTTGTTATTAATGTTGGATGCGAGCAGAATATTTGACACGTGTCCTTTAAGATTTCTGTGACATTTTTGTTAGTCAAACGTATGAAACAGATTACTTTCGAGTCAAGATAAATATCCAACACATAGTTCGTCACAACATTTTAATTTCTTATTAATATTGGATGGATGCAGAACATTTGATACGTGACATTTTTTTAAGATTTTATGTGACAGTTTTGTTTTAATTTCTTATTAATACGGGATGAGTGCAGAACATTTGACACGTGACCTTCTTGAATATTTTATGTGATAATTTGTTAGTCAAGCATATGAAGCGAGTTACTTTTCAGTCAAGACAAATATCCGACACAGTTCGTCAACCATTTTAATTTCTTATTAATGTTGGATGGGTGCTGGACATTTGACACGTGACATTCTTTAAGTTTTCCTGTGACAGTTTTGTTAGTCAAACGTATAAAGCGGGTCAATTGGTGATAGTTTTGTTAGTCAAACATTTAATACATCTAACCAAAGTTTTTATTAAATTTCATATAAATAATTTTTTTTATAACAATGTTGAGTGGTTGAGTTTTATATAATACAAATAAACTAGAGTGTATATACGAAATTATATTAAATACTCCAAAGCAGAGCGAGGGTTCCCCTGACTTTATTGAATCTTAAAGAAAGAATCTATAAATATAAGGATTTTTCAAAATTTTCAATAAAGTTATATGCTTTCGAAAATTTTCCCTTTAATAGCTTCTCAGTGGTTTGTATCCTCATGTAACCTCTGTTTTATTTAATTCAAGCAAAAAAAGGACTAAAAAATATTTTATGAATCAAATGAGAAACTATGTAAGAGAGTGCTTTAACATTCTGCAAATAAATTAGGTCCTCTTTTCTAGTAATTCTCAAAGAATAAACAACATCAAAACTACTCTACAACACAACTACTAAAATATCGAGAGTCCATGACATTTCTCTCAAAAAAAATCACATAACCTCTCAAAAACAACAAACCAAAATTGCCCAAATTAAAATATCCAAAACCTTCACTCCACCTGAGCCTCCTCACTCGCCTCCTCACTCTCTTGCGGAAGCACACCATCTTCATTTAATGCGGGGGCAGAATCGTCATTTTTCGCAGGGCCCGGCCCGGCCGAGACCTTCACCATCGCGGGCCGTAACAATCTCTCTCCTAATTTGAACCCCTTTCTGAATTCCTGGATGATTATGCCCTCCTCGTATTCCGTGGATTCTTCTTGCATTATCGCCTCATGGAACTACAAAAATGTTAAAAATGATTTAACTCGCGAGGGTGATGTATAAAAAAAAGAGCCCAAATCAATTTAGAAAATTTGCAAAAAATCCCCTACATTATGCCGAAATTGTAAAATGGTAGGAGCTATTGCTATTTTGGCACTAACGTAGGGGCCTTTTTATAATTTCCAATAATGCAGAGACATTTTTACAATTTCGGCATAATGCAGGGGCTTTTTTGCAAATTTGCGTAAATTAATTAGGTTCTCTTACAAAAGAATTCAAACAATTAAGTTGCGAATAAGCAGAAATTCGTATGATTTACAAAAATAAACTAATTAATTTAGGGAAATTTGCAAAAAGCCCATGCATAATGCCGAATTTGCAAAATGGTAGGGTTTGCAATTTCCAGTAATGCATGTTTTTTATGCAATTTCGGCGTAAGCAGGGGCTTTTTTGCAAATTTCCCATTAATTTTAATACAATAAAAAATAAAAAGGAAAAACTTACCAACGGATCAAAAGGAGTACCGAGAGTCTCAACATCTTTGACTCCCAAACTCCTCAAAATTTCCATGAACTGCTTATAAATGCTCTGATAGCTCGCATTAATCTTCTCCTCTCCTTCAGTCTCGACTTTTATTTGCGTTTTAGCCCTCTCAAAATTATCCAATACCGCCAAAAGCCCCTCCAAAACCTCCCCTTTCACATTATCCATCAGATTGAGTTTCTCCTTCTCTGTCCTCTTTCTGAAATTATCGAAATCCGCGCTGATTCTCAAGATTCGGTCTCTTTCTATCGAGAGTTCGAGTTCTAAGGCGGATATTTTTGAGGAGAGAGAGTTCTTCTCTTGCTCGATTGAGAGGAGAAAGGATTCGATTTCTGAGACTTTGGATTTGTCGTTTGTGATTAGGGCCTCTTTGAAGGATTCTAGCGTTTGGAGCAGGGCGGAATTAGGGTTAGGGTTTTCTTCTGCATTGGGAACTGTGCCGTCTGTTTCTGGTTCTGATTCGGTTTCTGTTGGTAATTCAGCTTCTGATTCTTCTTCCTGGTTTTATTACAAAAAGGAATGGATTAAAAAAAATGTTTAAAAAGAGTTAATGTGTGTAATAGATTAAAAAGAGAGAAAAGATGTACGGAATGGCCAAAATGAGAACCAAAATTTAGCCTGTTATCTTGTAAATATTTTTGAGTTGTTATGGTCACACACTCTAGATAAGTAATAATAAACTTATATAGGTATCACGAACCAGTATATGGATTTAATGAAACAATATATATTTATTATAAATTGAAAATAGCAATAAGGCAATAGTTTACTATTACATGAATTCTGCTATCGTACAATTTTTAATTAGAATAGTTTAGATCCGTTATTATTTATTAGTCAAGTTAATTCATGCTTTTCATGAACTAATTGATTTATATTATTTAATTTAATAAACAGTAATTAGTAATTTTCAATTTAATACAGGAATGCTTAAAAACTCGAATCAACTACCGAAATTCCAATAATAAGAAAAAAAAGAAATTCAACAACTATAGTAAAAAGATTCCATAAATAAGATTCACAGGGACCAAACGCGAATACCACTTCCAACAAGGGCTACATCTACAAATTACCTGATTCACATTCACCTCCGTAGTTTCCTCCGCCTCCGTGGCCTCTCCAGACGCTGCCAACGGAGGAACTCTAACCTTCCTCAGAGTCTTAGCGCACGGCGAAGAAACCCTCGACACCCGCACAGGCCTCGAAACGGGACAACGCTTGAAACTAAGCCTGGAGGGAGACTCCGTCGGCGCTCCGCTGTATGACGGAGTGAAGATTGAAGCGGCGGCACGAAGGGCTGAAGCCATGTTGAGAGAGAGGAGTAGAGAGGGCGAGAGAGAGAGAGAGGGTTTATCGACAGGTGAAAGGTTCAGAAAGTTCGAGTTTGTATTGTAGAGATGGAAGCTTGAAGATAGACCCTGTGCAATCATATATTGCAAAAGAAATTTTCTCCCTTAGGCATGCCTTGTAGTATGCCTGTATAATCTATGTTGTATGGATACGGATACAGATATTGTGTTTGTGTCCGATAATATACGGATATGACGATATAACAATTTAAAAAAAGATTCAGATATGAAGTGTCAGTATTTTGGAGTGTCTATCAGTGCCAGATTACAGATAAAATTACAAAACAATATTTTTGTAAACACAAAAGCTATGGTGAAATTACAAAAAGGTATATTTGTAAATAGAAAAAGTATATCCAAGTGCAAATATATATGTGTAAAGCTAAAATTGTATGATGGGCGCTTCTGGGCACTCCAAAAACTGTGCACTCCGAATAATTTCTCTTATAGTATAATCTATGCTGCATGGATACAGATACGGATATGGATATTGTGTTCGTGTCTGATAATATACGGATATGATGATATGACAATTTAAGAAAAAAATTCAGGATGCAATGTGACAATATTATATATTATTTTAGAAATTGTATTTTATATATTTAATTACTTTTTATATATTTAGATATCGGGTTTTATTTGGGAGATAATAACAATTTGTTATTTATAGAAATATATCTTGATGTAAAATATTTATTTGTTATTGTTAGTTATATAGTTAGATATTTTAATTTTATTTTAGATTCTCATATTTGCTTGTTAGTAATCGAGACGCAACAGCAAACACAGAAAGTAAGACACAAGAACAAAAATATTTTTTACGCGGAAACCCTAAAGGGTAAAAACCACGGCCGCCGGCACTCAAACTTTCTTTATACTTGGAGAAAGAGAAATACAATACAATTGTTTGTGGTTATTGGAATAAATAAAATTCTACCCATACCCCTCTATTTATAAGATAGTCATACCTAATACAAGGAAATAACCCAAAAAATTACTGCCCCAATTAACACCTAATACATGGAAATACAAATATAAGGAAATAAACATATTTCCAATTCCAATTGTCACTTATAGAAATAAGTCATGGAGAGCAAATATGGAGAACTTTCCTATCTCCTGCCGGGTTTTCTTTTTTACGGTATCCAGAGTTTTCCAGAAGTCTCCACACAAAATAATCTCCCACTTGGAGACTTCATACTGACATGAATCCTTTGCATTGAATCCATTCTCCTTTTCCCCTGTATCTTCCTTGAGCCCGGCGACATGCTCCCACTGACTCACTCGACCAGCCCCACTGAGGTAGCACATAGCCTCAGCTTGTCGATGGGGACTACCTTGGTCAACTGTCCGGGATCATGCTTTAGACCGTACAAGCTTTTCTCGAGCTTACACACTAGACCCTCATTTCCCGGAGTCTCGAAACCTTCAGGCTGCATCATATAGATGTCCTCCTCAAAATCGCCATGGAGGAACGTTGTCTTGACATCCATCTGCTCGAGGTGCAAATCTTCGGCCACTACAATACTTAACACCATACGAATGGTTGTTAGCTTCACCGCCGGTGAGAATACCTCCGCGTAGTTAACTCCTTCTTTATGTAGGAATCTCTTTACTACCAATCTCACCTTGTACCGCTTGATGTCAGCTGGTTCATCCTTTATTCAATAAACCCACTTATTTTGTTGCTCCTTCTTGCCATCTGGTAACCAGGTCAATACCCAAGTCATGTTCTTTCCGAGAGATTCAATCCCATCTCTCATTGCACGCTCCCACTTGACAGAATCTCCCGTCTCTACCGCCTCATGGTAGTCCTCAGATTCGTCATTTGACATATTCTTGTAGTAGCGTGATCCGCCTTGGACCGGAGCCGGTCCCCACAAATCGCTCTACGCCAAGTCTAGTTTTCCCGTCTTGAGTTCTCGTCCACATTCGAAAAACTAACCCATTTTTCCTTGCCGAGCACACAGTTCTCACAGAAACCGGTTTCTACCGATTTCACCTTGGGTAACAAACCCTTTGAAGCCAGCACTTGCAGTCCTTTGTGACTGATATGACCGAGCCGATTATGACACAACATCAGGTCGGTTGTCGCTCCCGGAACCGCCAACAAATCTCCCTTGTTGTCCATCTGAAAAAGAGTTCCCATTTTTGTACCCTTTACCCATGGCATCCTTTATAATCTTCCGCAACCCGTTCCCAAACACGGTTTTGTACTCCTCATTATCCATCTGCCCAATGGATATCAAGTTTTTCTTTAAACTCGGAATATATCGAACTCCCCGCAAAGTCCATCTAAATCCGTTGCTCGATTTTATTTGAATATCGCCCATGCCCGATATGCATAGCGGTTTCCCATCCGCTAAGTAAACTTTTTCAAATTCTCCAGATTTAAAATTCAAAAACTTATCTTTCTGTGAGGTAGAGTGGAAGGATGCGCTTGAATCCAGAACCCATGAATCGATAGGGCTGTCGATGCATAGAACTAGGGCATCATCTGAATTCTCCTCAGTGGCAACATTTGCGAAACTTGTTTCCGCACTTTTCTCCTTTCTTGGGGATTTGCAGTCCCGTTTCATGTGGCCCTTTCTGTCACAGTTCCAACACTCCAACTCGCTGCGACCTCTCGACTCGGACCGCCTGTGGTTGTTGTTTTTCTGACCTCCACGACCCCGACTCCCTACATTCAAGGCTGAACTCGTGGAATCCGAGGCTTCGCTCCGCTCCCTTCGCCGAATATCCTCGTTCATGATGCGGTCCCGTACCTCCTCAAAATTCAGATCCTCCTTGCCGCCGATAACTTCTCCTGTCGTTGACCAGCTTTCCGGCAATGATGGCAACAACATAAGAGCCTTCATCTCTTCACCCAGGTTCAATTTAAACGAGTCTAACTGGTTTGAAATAACCTGAAAAGAGTTCAGATGCTCAGCCACAGATCCACCTTCCGCCATCTTCAGATAGAAAAGACGGTGCATCAGATGCAGCTTGTTTAATGAAGACGGCTTCTCGTACGTGTTGGATAGCGCCTTCATGATTCCAAAACCCGTCGTCTCCTTCGCCACGTTCTTGGCTAAAGACAATTGTATGTAGCTTAGCGCCTCGCGGTTCATTTTCTTCCATGCAGCGTCGTCGGTGATCTCTTCTGGCTTCATCTCGAGTAGCGCATTTTCGAGATCCTTCTGGCATAGCAACGCTTCTATTTGCATCTTCGAGTAGCCGAAGTCTCGACCATCAAACCGACTCACCGACACCTTGCTCTCGTCCATCACTCGTCTACGTATCGCCTCCTCGTTCTCACCTAAAGGGAATTTTCTTTGTACCTTGGCTCTGGTACCACTTGTTAGGAATCTAGACGCAACAGCAAACACAGAAAGTAAGACACAAGAACAAAAAAAAATTTTACATGGAAACCCTAAAGGGTAAAAATCACGGACGCCGGCAATCAAACTTTCTTTATACTTGGAGAAAGAGAAATACAATGCAATTGTTTGTGGTTATTAGAATAAATAAAACTCTACCCCTACCCCTCTATTTATAAGATAGTCATACCTAATATAAGGAAATAACCCAAAGAATTATTACCCCAATTAATACCTAATACATGAAAATACAAATATAAGGAAATAAACATATTTCCAATTCCAATTGTCACTTATGGAAATAAGTCATGGAGAGCAAATATGGAGAACTTTCTTATCTCCTACCGGGTTTTCTTTTTTAAGATATCCAGAGTTTTCCAGAAGTCTCCACACAAAACATTGCTATCATACAGGTGTAGGTATCCGATACGATACGACCCGACACGGCAATAATTTTGAAGTATCCGCTAACATAGCTTATTATTCGTGTCAAAAAACATAGTTATTATTGGAGTGAAAATTGAAGAAAAAGCCCCTATGTTCTTGAGAAATCTAAAGTTATCTCTCAGCTTAATTATGTTTAACACTGTTGCTTTATACCTTTATTTTTAGCTTTGATTTGATTGCTGCTAATATTAATTTCTCTTAACTCGTATTCTTCATCTCATTCAAAACTTAAAAAAGAAAAAGAAATGACTGGCCATTCAACAATTAATATTTCACACTTCAATCGAGCCAGAAATCTTTTTTTTTTCTGAGCCAGCAAGCAATTGTGTTGGAATCAAAGTCCCAATCCATTATGCCAACATCGACAATTAAAGAGTTATTAGCAAGTCTCAAATGTAACACTCTACAAAAAGAGCCACTTGATGCCGAAATGACAAACACCATGGCTTAATACTGTGGGGTAGATATGGAAAATATGTGTACTCCCAACAACAAAAGGCAATCCTACCTGCTCGCAATGAGCACGGAAAACAAATATAAAAAGGCAGATGTTCATCATGATCATTTATTAAGTGATAATGGACCGAGCTTTGGTTCATTACAAGTACTAGAAGAGGCGGGTTGTTGGGATCTACAAGGCTATGAAGACGAGAAGTTGTTAGAGGAAGAAGACATGGAGTATGAAGAGGAGTGGCATGAAGATGGATATATGGATGATAATACATAATAACAAGACTATATGCGCCATAGTTTATGTAGCAAACAAGCAATAATTTTATCTTATTTAGCAAACTATTGTAGTCTGGTTGTGATGGCAGCTCTAGACCGAGAAACTTGAATATTTTAACACTAGTATAATCTTCCTATGTATTTTTGGTTGACTTCTTGGTCTGTTTTATTTTCTTTTTGAGACTTGATAAATCCAAAACTTTGTAGCTTTTATTTTAATTACTTAAAGTCTTTAGTAGGCGATTTGCCTACTACAAAAAAAAAAAAAATTTGGCCAATCGAGTAGAAGTCATAGCACACAAAATAACAAGTCCAAAACACAATTTCACAAAAAAAAACTTTTTTTCTTTTTTAATGAAATCTAGCATGCAATCGTCTAGTACTAAAAAACACACAATTTCACAAAAAAAAATTAAAAATCATTATTCACAAAAGAATATATATTACACAAATATATCAAAAAAACAGCACACATATCTGTTCAAGAAGATGATCCAAAAACATAAATAGAAATCTCACCAAGTGTTTGTCAGTTGTTGAATCTCACACTTCAATTTCTCACTTTCTTTAATTGCGTCATCACGATCCTCTCGCATCTTACTATAAATTGATTCAACCAAATCGAGCCTATTCATCGCAGCTTCCAACATAACTTCAAAACTCGTTTTTCGTCCGTTCAAATCTTGAATTTTGATACCATTTTCATCTTTAGTAGTATAATTCAATTGAATCGAGTCGAATCGGTTCATTGTGGCAGAAAGAACTAATTCCAGTTGGGATTTTTCATGTCTTAGCACATCAATTTCTTGTTTCAGATCTTCGTTTTCTTGTTGTAGAATCATTTTCTCCATATCTCTGCTGCTTTGATGCTTCGTTTGATACCATTTCTTCGAATTACACAAAAGGACAGAAAAAGATTATGCATAATATATAAAATTTTGAAAAAAAACACATTTTCATGTCAAAGTACTACCTTAGTTACTTGATTGCGAGATATAATAGATATAAAAATCTGAAATTGGAAAATTACAATTACCTTTGATGGAGTTCTGCCGATTAATTTGCTAGATGTTGATGGTTCATCCGTCACTGTAATTGGGCTTGCATCCCTATTATATCAATTTATTTTTTTTTTCTTTTAATTCGAGATGCTTAAACTGTCCATTTTATCGATTAAAAAAAAACTACTCATTTTATATATTTAGAGAGAAGATTGCTATATTAGAAGAACTCTAAACACATTTACAGAATTCATGGTTATGACAGAAAATATCAATCAATTAGATTAGCATTCCGATCCTCTTTTATAGTTTTTTTTTCCTTGTAGAACAATACTTCATATAAATATTAACCAACAAAGTTTATGATATTTATTATTTTAATTTTTATCTAAAAATCATGTAAGATTGTAAGAGTGCTTTTAAAAGAATCATACCTGATGAAGACTACCTTACCATACCAAACAAACCATAATTTGCAAGAAGCATTTGCCACAGCCAGTTTTTCAGAAAACACACTGAGATTCGAAACATATAATGAAAATTTTTAACATTTTTAACTTATATAGAATATACATATACTAATTATGAACCGATCTAGTAATACCTCGTTACAGCGAGTTTCTTGATCTGATGCTCTCTAATTAGGTCTAAAACTCCATTTTCAAAATCAACACTAGTACTCATCATTGTTTCGGCTTTATATTTCAGAGAACTCTACAAGATAATTAATAAATCTTCTTTTAGTTAACCAATGTACAATTCTTCACTAGAATGTAATCAATGTATTAAAACAAGCCTCTAATACAAATACAAGATTTTTTTATCTCTTTCCGAAGTTTTGTAGGGTCAAAATAAAAGGATGAATATAGTTTATACTATATGTACATTTAATGATGAATAAAATTCATGAAAAAGTTGCACCTTTTTTGTGCGCTTCTTAGGGTGGCGCTCGGCAAGAGTCCTATTGATTGATTCAGTCAATGCTGGTAAAGGATTACCTGTTAACAGATATGAGCTTATTTAAACTACCTTATTTAGATATTATTAATCAATTGCAAAGCATATAAAACTTCTAATAGACAATCAGCTAACGATAAAATTTACAAAGCGGATATTTGATTTTTATGAATAAGTTATGGAACAAACTAAAGAAAAAAGGGAGCTATGATTTTTTATCTAAAGACATGGATTCTAGCTAGTACATCTCTCTAAACAGAAATATACAAAATTTGAATTCAAATCAAATTGATAAATTGAGAAAACACCAATTCTGAACCATTTCGGTTTCCTGTTTTTTTATCTGCTTTTTCTTAAACCCTTTTAGTTGAGTTCAAACTTATGGAAATGAATCAATGAAAAAGGGAAAAAGAGGGGATATTTGTATAGACTACAAAATTTGATTCATCCCAATTTGACTATGTCTCCTCTCTTCTCATTCATTAAATTGGGTAATATGGAGAATTGAACCCATGAAAATACCATTTGGGGGAATTATGAAGATGATTGTGAGCTTGATTTTCTCGTTTTGGAAGTTGGTAAGAGCCCACCAAAGAATGCAAATTCCTTCCATGGAGTCACCCTTCAAAAGCAAAAACACTCTGTTTTGATCTTCTCTCGACATTGCTGAGTTAATTAGAGAGCTAATTAAAATATTCAGAGAAGAAAGAGGACATATATGTTTTGAAGGGATTTTAATCAAAGAAAGCAGTGGAAATGGAGATGAAATGAGATCGGTTTTTATAGAAGACTTTTTACTCGGCTACCAAGTAAATTATTCTTAATCTGTTCATGGATTTGACTAAGTTTCAATTAACCCTCAGAATTACTTATTAGGGAAATATTCAAAAGCACCAGAACTTTTCTCTAATATTTTTAGAACCTGATATGTCACGACGTTACTGTAGTATGCCGGATCACGACGACAATGTGTGTGTGTCTATATATATATAATTTATTTTTTATAACAGTATATACATAAAAACTGAAAATAGTATATAAAAAATAAAATAGTATGTTAGAATAGTATATATAAAATTCAAAAATAAAAAAATAAAAAATACATAAAGAATAAAAATAATATATAGAATGGTAAAAACAATATGTAGTAATATATTTAAAGTGAAAAAATAGTATATATATCGTCCGTTGTGATCCGGCGTGCTACAGTGCCGTCGTGATAACAGATTTTTCAATATTTTAATATAAAATAGATTCTCTGGTTTCTATGATTTAATTTATGAGAGATATTTTAGTCAAAATAAAATAAAAAAATAGGGGGTTGAAATATTTCCCTACTTGTCATTAATGAAAAAGAAACAGCTAATTTTATTTCCATGCACATGTTATTTTATTTTGCAATATAAGATTTTAAAAATCAACTTTTCTGTTTTTTTAAATTTAACATGAAAAAATTATTCTAAATTAAAAAATGAAAAAAATTATTTCAAACTCTCAAAATTCGAAATAGGAAACTTAACCTTGAATTCTTAGAATTTGAAAACACTGTTTATATATATTTATACATAACATGTTTTTGTTATTAAATTATTTGTGAAAAGGACTCTTGAAAGTCATACTTTTCTTAAAACTAGGTCTAGATTTCATCCTTTTTTTTTCTTCTTTTGATACTCCACTCCAATTACGGTTTCTGATCATTTCAGTTGAGTTGATACGAAAAAGAATCCACTATTTGAATATTTTAAATTGAACGCAAATTTTGGTTTGAATTTGAAAAATTTTGTATTTACTATCATTCTTTATGAAAAATATAGTCGTCTTATTTTTGTATAAAATGCGCGAACCTACGCATGAAACATGAGTTTTAGGTGCAAACAAAGATTGTGGAGAAATATTTCAAATTGAACACAAATTTTTGTTTGTATTTGAATAATTTTGTATTTAGTATCATTCTTTACGAAAAATCTAGCTGAGTTTTTGTTTCATGAAAGGAGCGAATAAACGCATGAAACATGAGTTTTAGGTGCAAACAAAGATGGTGGAGAAATATTTTAAAATAAACAAATTACAATATATTAATTAATTAGTCCGCTATGAAAGTTGAAACGAAATTCCAGATGTTACTTTTTTTTTTTCTTAGAGAAATTTTTATGTTCATTTTCAAGACTATCGTTTTCATTTATAAAAAAATCTTTCTTCAATGCATTGAATATGATGTCAACAAAATAAATTACAAATAAACTTTCCTTTTTTTTTCTGAAATTTTCTCAATGATTATGACATGGTGAAAAGTAATTATTTAATTGCCTAGATTTAAATATACTATTTAATCTAACGGATGAAAACAATTAAGGTGGTGTAATACAATGAGAATTCTTAAAATGAATTGAAAAAAAAGGTGGGAATAATTATTTCTATTAAATTGATTATTAAATATTTTAGAAATGATGATTAAGATATAAAATTAGTAAAAAAGTTATTCTTAATTGGTGCTACTATAATAAGATTATATTTGTCATTTCATATATAAAAAGCTATTAATTTACATTCCAAAGAGTTTATATTTGTACTTTAAACAATAATATCATCATGACATGCTAATGTTATTTAACTTATTTCCATCAATCACATGCTCTTGGAATGCTAATACGATAATTTACAGAATTTAACTTTTGAAATACATTGTGTAATAACGATTTATCATTGAGACTCTCGGATCCGCCAAGTGGCTGTAATAAACCCATAAATCCACCAAGAAAATGCCCCTTCAACTCAGCCCCTGCCAATTTAAAAGAAAAACCTTAGCCCCTGGACCTTTGGAATGATCAAGGGGTGCCTCTGTTTGGCAGATCTGTATTTTCTATACTAGATAGTATGTGAAAAATTATAATATAAAAGATAGTATGTGAAGATATAATATATAAAAAATTGTACTTGGACAAAATATATAAATTTACACCTACGAAAGTGTGTACTTATCCAAATAAACTTATATAATTTTTGTGACAACTAAACTTATAGGTGATTTTCATTTAAGGGAAATGGGAAATCATGACGGAAGTACTGTAGCAATCCTATAGCGACGGATTAAAATTATATATTGTTTTCTTGCGTTTCTATATAATCTATATACTGTTTTCATTTTTCTAAATATATACTGTTTGCCGAATGAATTCTTATATACTGTTTTCATTTTTTAAAATATATATTGTTTTACCAAATGAATTTTTTATATGCTGTTTGTTTTCAGTTTATATATTTTTTTTCAGTTTTTATATACCGTCGCTACAGAATCGCTACAGTACTTTCGCACAGTATTAGCTCCCTTCATTTGAATATAGAGTCCAAGTTGATACAAATATAGAAAACAAAACTCTTACATCCAGAATCAACAATGAGCTTTGATTGTTAAAAATAAAATAAAAGAACAAAGCAAATTATAAAATCTCTCAACAACCTACCCTCAAATTGAGTAACGACTACGACACTAATGATCAGAAGGTTTTAGGAGGGTTTCTGAGTAGCCACTCCCTTGGTAGGGGGAACAAATCATATTTCCGTCGGTTGAGACCCTGAACACCTTCGAAAATTTCGCCAAAGAATCTGCCTGCTTGTTTTCCTCTCGAGCAACATGGAGTACCTTGAAGCCCCTATTTTTCATATCAACCCTAACATTCCCACACGATTTCTTTCCTCAAAAAAAAAAAAAAAGAAAAACATTCCCGCACGGTTCTTGCCGCCCGTCAGTCATCTGGCCATAAAAACTCATTGTTTGGGATGCAATTAGTTAAGTGTAACGAATCGGTATAGAAATGACGATTTTGAATTCCTTCCGTGCCAACTCGTGACATAACTTGTTTAAGAGCAAGACCCTTTTGAAAGTTATATAAATCCATCCACCTTGAAGTTCCGTCCAAGAACCATCGCAATAGCAACACCACTCGACCGGTACCATCAATGGCGCACGTGGCAAACACGGGGGCCGAAATTGCCATAAATTGGATGCTTTGTGTACCATAATCGATCCTGATTCGGTTTTTCATTACGAAAAATGGCCCCGTTTCGAAGATCCCAATTGGCCGACAAGACATTGCACGAGTACACAAAATCGACTGTATTGAGTTCATTATACATCTCCGGTAAGACAATGTGCCCTCATAACTCATTCCCAACTTGCTAGAAAACTAAATTCAACCCAAGCACTGGCATTCTATAAATAGATGATCTGCCTCCTCAAATGCATACTTGCAAAGAGAGCATTCGAATTGAATATGTGAGACCAGGGTGTGTTTGTTGAGTTCTCTGATTTGAACTTACATAATTAGATTTTAAATGCCCTATAGTCTATAATTGATCAACAATTTTTTTAAAAGCCCATGGGCCTAGATTAAATTAACATTAAATAGCATAATTAACTTCCAATATTTTTATATGTTTTTGGAGGATGATACGAGAAGAATATCAAACTAGCCTCTTTTGGCCCAGCATTTTATAACCATTTTACCATTATTGCTCCCTCTGTCTTTCTCCTTCCTTACTCTCTCAGACCCAAAATCACTCAAAGAGAGCCCCAAAGCGGCGCGGATTTGTTCGTAAGAAATACTATCTTGGTAGCGTGATTTGTTTGAGTGATTGAAGGGAGTTTTCATATTCAGGTTGATTTGTAATTGATCCTTCTGAATATTTTGTCTAGTGAAGTTTATATATTTGCACGTTGTTTTATCTGTGTGATTTGCGGAAATAGTTTCTCTTTAGCCACATTAATAGTTTCTTGCATTTGCTTCTCTCAAAAAAGTAGTTTGTTGGATTCTTGTAATTTGACGGATTGGGGATGAAATTTATGATTTATCTTTCTGAATAATTAATTTTATTTGCACATTGTTTGTACGGATATATAATCATCATCTAACTGAGAAACTTGTTTCTTTTTATCATTTATTTTCAGCTTGGCTTGTGAGGGTTTGGCTCAACAATGGGTTTAACTGGTTTAAGGTACAAAATATTATTTT
The DNA here is from genome assembly GCA_027726005.1 of Juncus effusus. Classification (NCBI taxonomy): domain Eukaryota; kingdom Viridiplantae; phylum Streptophyta; class Magnoliopsida; order Poales; family Juncaceae; genus Juncus; species Juncus effusus. Next base: position 5,169,032 of record CM050898.1, read on the forward strand.
TTTAATTATACGTACTGTTATGTTAATAATTTCAGCAATGGAAGTTGATTTGATTAAGCAATTTGAAGATTTTTTTTTTCTCTTACTTTAGGTCTGGATCTGAGAAGAAAGAATCTAAAAGCTTTAAGCGGAAGATCGACAAAAAAGTCAGCTTTTACAACAGTAAGTTGCTTTTTCATTTTGATTCTGATTCTGATTCTGATTCTGTAACTGAGTTTTATTCAAGTTTTATATGTTATTTACGTCTGATATCTGCTTTAATCCCAATTAAGTATAGATACATAGGAATTAATCAGCTAATTAGATATATATTTATTTTATTTTTCAGAAGTGAAAGATTCAGTGGTATCACTAGGGGCAAAAAAGTCGTTAAACAAGGTGCTATTACTTTCCCTTTTGCATTTATGTTTCTTGTTACTGTTTGTAAAAAGGCTGGTAAATTCTGATGGATACACAATTAATAGATAAGTTCCCAATTATTTATTTTCTTTTTTTTAGAAAAAGAGATTGAAGAAGAAAAAGAAGCTAAAGGCATATGATCTGTCAGTTCTCTCTGAGTTTTTACCAGATTTGGAAACCTTAACTAAGAAATCTGCTCAACAGACTGAATTGAAGATCAATTGCAAGTCTAGGCAAACCCTAGTGTAAATATCCTACTAAACTTTTTTTAATTTAATGTTATTATATTTATTTTATTTTTGTTTTTAGTACTTGGCAGAATGCGCATCTCTGTTAGTCGTAACCTGTGTCATGTTTTCACTGATTATTGAAGTTAAATAAATACGTTAAATAATATGAAACAAAAATAAATGTTAACTTTTTTGTTGTAGCGACAAAGTAAACTTAAAGTTCCTGATTTTTTTTGTTCAGTTTTGATAATCAACTAAGCTGAATAAATCGAAACAGAAAAAATAGTATAAAGATGGTGACAATATTTGTTTTGTTTCTTTCATTATTTACATATTTTTTTCTTTTAATTTTAGACAAAAGGAAGCGGCTAGAATGCAAGCGGTACTTAACGACCCTTCTTTCATTAAGGACCCATTTGAGGCCATACATGAGCATTTACTAAAGAGCCAACTGCCAATTCAAGAGGAAAACAAAGGCTCTTCAAAAAGCTCTTCAAAAGAAAAAAAGAAGGAAAAAAAGAGGAGAAAGAAGGCAAAATCAGCCCCACAGGAAATGGAGATTTGATGGGTTAACCTGTTGAACCAATTTTGTATTAATTTAATAATAATGATAAGTATCCATGGTTTTAAGTTATGACTCAGTTCAATTTTTGCTCCTTGTAGAATTGAATCCAATTCTAGTGATTCATGCGAAATGAACCCCATTATGAGAAATGTGCTATATTATTTATAAAGAAAAACAATATTACGCATGAAATTTACTGCACTTCTACTTTATATACTTGTTACACACGAAATTTACTGGATGGAAGTGCTGAGTACTTGAAGATCCTTAAATGAAGTTATATTTTGTCGGAATTATGCATGTTAAAGTGATATATAGTCAGTTAATATGTTTTCATTAACATTTAATAAGGATAGAAGAAAGTTGAGCAAGAGAGCTCTGGTATCTTAATCTATTTGCTTGAAATTTATATTTGGCTATTTGTTCATTACAACTTTCCTATATACAGTTGCTCCAACACACATTAAACATTCTGTGCCTTAATATAACTTTTAGTATAATAATTTGTGATTTATTTATTACATGTGTTGATTATCATTTTCGTTATGCTAATCAAATGAGAATTGAGTCATGGCGGAGCTCTACCTAACCAAAAAGAAGCAAAAAATCGGAAACATTTAAATTCTACACTCGCTCGGCCCCCAGCTCGTTTATCTCTGCGCCAAAAGAGTTTTAGCCGGCACGATAGCTTGAAGAGCGTGGTGGAAGAGGAGATGAGGGATATCGAGGAGCTGTAGATGCTGCTTGAGATGTATTTCGTCTTAATTGGGGGGTTTTATATTTTACCTTCTAAAACTTCAGAATATCATGTTTAAAATACTAAAAGTGAAAATATAGTATTTAGCGCTTGAGAGTTATCAAATCTATCATGTTTTCTGAACTATATTCTCTTATATATATTATTTTGTCTGAATTACATACTGTTTATCATATCTGTTTTTATTAAATGTATATATTGTTTACTTCACATATATATTATTATTTGGGTATTGATATATATACTATTTTTGTCTGAATTATTATACTCTTATATATATATTGTTTGTCTGAATTATATGCTATTTTATCATAGGCCAAGTTTCATATATACCCTTGCAAAATCTCATAATTTCACATATACCCCTACAAAAAGTGAAATATCACCAATACCCCTACAAAATCACTCAAATATCATGGATACCCCTACAAAACCACACATATATCATGAATACCCCTATAAAATTCTTCAAATATCATTAATACCCTTGTCGTTAATATTCCATCAAAATTTGTCAGTCAAATGACATATATAATGATTGCATTAGTATTAATTAATTTATTAAAAATATGAAAAGACTATTATATACTAATTTTTTTATGTTTTATTAATTTCGTTTAGTGAATTGTAAGTTTTTCTCTCAAATATGTGCATTTGAACCTACCATATATAAATTTATAAACTAAAAAGAACATAAATTACTTAATATAAATCCTTACCATATTTAGATGGAGAGAAAATAGAAAAAAATAAAAAAATAAGGTTAATCTTAACACTAAATATATCATAGGAGTATCCATGATATTTGAGTAATTTTGTAGGGATATTGATGATATTTCACTTTTTTTAAGGGTATATATGAAATTATGATTTTTTTTTGTAAGGGTACACGTGAAATTTGACTTTTATCATATATATATATATATATATATATATATATATATATATATATTAAATGTGTATATTAATATATATATATATATATATATATATATATATATATATATATATATATATATATATATATATATATTGTTTCTTTGTCATATAAGTTTTGTATATGTATTGTTATGATCAACTACACAAATTCTTTCTTTGCAATTGCAAAGAACCTCTCCATCTCCATCACTTCGGTTGCATCGCCTCGTCCGGAACAGGACCGTCATGATTAAAGTATGATAATGGGAGTGAGAATCAAGCTCGTCGCGTGGCCGTCATCTCGATGGGGTTGATATCAGCCGTCGCGCAGAAAAATCGTGCTCCGATCCATCGTGATATATCCGGTCTCTTATATTTAATATTACAACGCAATTTTTTTTAATAAATTTATAGAAAAATAGAAGCGTAACTTTATTTGAAAAAACTAATATCGTTGAAATTCGTTGTGCGCAACTCGCTCTGACCAGCTTGCCCTCCTAAGTCCTACGACTAGTGACCCAAGCTGCTCGACCCTACTGTCACGTACTGCACATATCAAAACAACATTGTTGGCGTGAAGTAGCAATATATAATTGTAACAGAAATTGCACATAAATATGAAAAACAATACATATCAGAACATAACGGTGTATAACTATAATAAAAGAGTTTGTACGTAGCAGCAACAAAACACCTTATTAATAGTATATAGTTGTAATGCATAATATAGATATACTGAAATAATAAATAGATATAAAAAATTGTATGTTTTTATAACAAAATAATGTATAATAACATGGTATATAGTTTAAATTAGTTATTATATAATAAATATATTGGAAAAAATAAATAGTACAAACAAATAATAATAAAATGCAGATTATAAACTATAAATTCAAAAGTTTATATAATCTCAATATTATATTTGTATATGATACTGGTGAATTAAGTGAATATGTCAGTATCATTTCGTAATGACTTGAGAAATATATCATGTTTTTTATTTTAGTTTAGATTGACTCTTGCAAATTGAAACGTAGAGAAATGAAACCACAAAAGTGGAAACTAAGGGCTCGTTTGGTATTGTTGTCGTTTTCTATTTTCTATTTTTTTCTTCAGAAAAAAACAAAACGTGTTTGGCTAATTCGTTCCGTTTCCATTTTTTTCTGTCCAAATAGCAAAAAATAAACAGGATTTTGAAAACGAGAAAAAGTTGTTTCTTCTTTTTCTGTTTTTCGTTGTCAAACCTATAAATGTCCAAAACTATACATAATTAATATGATAGCACTAAAAAAATAATATTGACTTTGAAACATTATGTTGCGCTAAAATAGGTATGTTGGCGCTAAAAATGGTATATTCGCATTAAAAAAAGAATATTAACCCTGAAATTTTATATTGCAGTAAAAAAGGTAAGCTTGCACTGAAAATAGTATAATGATACTGAAAAGTAATTATTAATACTGAAATCTGTATATTCACACTGAAATGGTGTATTGACACTAGAAATGATATATCGATATTAAAAATGATATATTGACTTTTTTTTTAATATTAAAAATAATATTTTGACATTAGAAGTGATTTATTGATACTAAAAATGGTATTTTGATACGCTAAAAGCAATATATTTTCACTAAAAATGGTATACTAACACAAAAAATGATATATTAATATTGTAAACGGTAGATTAACACTGAAAACTTAATATATCGGCATCGAAAATTGTATATTAATACAAAAAATAATTACCGAAAACAAGATATTAATACTGAAAATTATAAATTAACATTATAAACGATCCATTGACACTGAAAATGATAATATATTAGTACTTAAAATAGTATATTGACGCTGAAAAAAATATAATGAAAATAAAAATATTATATTGATACTATAAATGACATATTGGCAATTTAAACTTGATATATTAACATTGAAAATAATATAAATATATATTTGATAAAATAATAAGCAGGAAAAATTATTGTCAGTTTTAAAAATAAAAAATAACTTTTTTGGAAATAAAAACTGAAAAACAGAAAACTGATTTTTGATTTCAAAAAACGAAAAACAGAAAAACAGAAATAATACCAAATGAGACCTAAACAATGATTTCATTTTTTTCCCGACCCAACCCAAAAAAAATGGAAACTAAGACCTTGCAATTGCTACCAAAGTCCAAACACGTTTCATTTGTTTTATAGCAAAAGTAAACCAAAAAGGCAGCCCATCAAGCCCCACATATTTAAGGAAATAAAATCATTGTTTATTTTTTTTGAGAAATGTGCAAACATGATGATCCGGTACCACGATTGATCACGATAGTACTGTAGATCATAATTGTTCAACTCGCGAATAATTCGCGTATTATACACGTATTTTCCGAATTTTTAAAAATTCGCGAAATTCGCGTCTCTATTTCAATAATTCGCATTCATTCGCGAATTTTTGACATGACAAAATTCATCCCGTATTTTCCGAATTTTTACCAAATAATAATATTTTCTTAGTTCTTTTTAAATAAAAAATATATATTTACATAATTTTATATACCGAATTTTTCCGAACAATAAACCGAATTAACGAATTATTACCGTCTCCATTCTAGTTGACCGAATATTTGACCGACTTAGAAAACGTTCAATACAAATTATACACGAACGTATCGCGAACCGTATTATTCACGTATTACGAATGACTATGTTGTAGATATATTATTCTTCTATTTTATATATTGTTTTCTTATTTTATATATTGTTTTTATTTTTTATATACTGTTGTTTATTCTTGTATATTTTTTAATTATTTATTTTTATATATAGTTTTTTATTTTATATACTATTTTCTCAGTTTTTATTTTTTTATGAATATATTATTATTAGAAAATAAATTATATATATTATTGTGATCGGTCCCTTCCTTTTAGATTTGAATGAAAAAAAATGAAAACAGCCTTGCCAAACACGTTTCACTTTCTATTAAAAAAAAAAACCTAGAAACAAAATTGTTTCCAAACCAATTGTTCCATTATATATCTATTCGTCTATCAATTATCCAAGCTTAACCAGAAAATTCCTGATATCAATCGACCGATTTTAATTCGAATCCTCTTTCTCTCTTCTTCTCAGACTCGCTTTCGATGGACTGCGTTCTGAATCAATGGGTTTCGGATCAGTTGATGGAACTAGTGGGTTTCTCCGAGCCATTAGTTATCCAATCCGTTGTTGGTCTCGCAGAAAATGCTTCCTCTGTAAGTGATTTAATCTCAAAACTGGTTAATTCTGAATTTTCTCCATCTTACGCGACAGACAATTTTGCTGTTGGATTGTATTCTAGGGTGAAGCAGAATCAGAAGGAGGAGATAAAATCAGAAGAAGAAGGGTATGGAATCCCGATTTTAAATCGGAATTCGGAGAAAGAGAAAGCGTCTTCTTGTTGTTCTTTAAGTAAGAAACGGTGCAGAACGGAGATTGAATTAAGAGACAATAATGAGGAATTAACTGCTCGCACACGGAATCTGATGGTTCGGAAATTATCTGAGCAGCGACAACATGGAAATAATGAAATTGGAAAATTGAGGAAAGAATCAAGGAACAGGTATGTAGGGAAAAGAGTGGGCAAGTGTTTAATCGAGCAAAATGATGCACTGAGAATTAACAAAGAGGTTTATGAACTTGCGATAAACTGTCGGCAAGAGGATAATAATACAAATGAGTATAAAATGCCTGAAGCTTACGATACAATTGGAGTTATAAATCAAGAAAAGAGATTTTCTGTTGCTAAAGAGAAATACAGAGACCCTCAAGCAGGAGAAAAGATGAATTCTTTTGCCGAGCAGAACGCTTGGGAGGATAATCAAATCGGAAAAGCGACGCTAAAATTCGGATCTAAAGATGGAAAAAATTCACAAAATGAGTACAATTACGTCTTTAAAGACCAAATTGATTTGATAAAACTCGCCGATTTAGATACAAACCAGTTTAAAAATCAGCCAAACAAACACCAAGCAGCCAAAACCATCACAGAAAAACTCCAAGAACAAAGAAAAACTCTCCCAATTTACCCTTACAAATCCGAATTATTAAAAGCATTAGAGCTTCACCAAATCTTAATAATTGTAGGTGAAACCGGATCGGGAAAAACAACTCAAATTCCCCAATATTTACATGAATCAGGTTATACCAAAAAAGGAATCGTGGCTTGTACACAACCAAGACGAGTTGCGGCCATGAGTGTCGCTTCTAGGGTTTCTCAAGAAATGGGGGTCAAATTAGGTCATGAAATTGGTTACTCAATTCGGTTCGAAGATTATACCTCTGATAAAACTGTAATAAAATACATGACAGATGGTAGATTATTAAAAGAATTTTGCAGCCAACCGGATTTAAAACATTATAGTGTGGTGATGATTGATGAAGCGCACGAGAGAACTGTATGGACCGACATTTTATTCGCGTTATTAAAAGATATAGCTAAAAGTCGCAAGGATTTAAAACTTTTAATTTCTAGTGCGACTTTAGACGCGAAGAAATTTAGTGATTATTTTGATGACGCGCCGATTTTTTATATCCCCGGCCGGAAATATGAGGTCGAGATTTTTCACACTGAATCTCCTGAATCGGATTATTTACAAGCCGCTTTAGAAACTGTATTAAGAATCCATGTGAAAGAGCCAGCTGGCGATATTTTGGTGTTTTTGACCGGTCAAGAGGAGATAGAAACCGTCGAAGAGATGTTGAAATACAAAATGAAAAAATTCGGAAAGAAAATTTCCGAGATGATAATTTGTCCTATTTACGCGAATTTACCGACCGATTTACAAACGAAAATATTCGAGCCGGCTCCAGCTGGAGCAAGAAAAGTCGTCTTGGCCACAAACATAGCCGAAACCTCTGTAACAATAGACGGTATAAAGTACGTAATAGACCCTGGATTTTGTAAAATTAAAACTTTCAACCCTCGTACTAGAATGGAATCTTTGCTTATAAATCCGATCTCCAAAGCCTCGGCCAATCAGAGAGCGGGCCGAGCCGGCCGAACCGGCCCTGGCAAGTGCTTTCGCCTTTACACAAAAGAAAGTTTTAATAGTGAGTTAGAAGAAAATACGATTCCAGAAATATTACGTACGAATTTGACAAATATCGTACTTATTTTGAAATCGATTGGGATTGATGATCTGGCAAACTTTGATTTCATGGACCCGCCTCCTATACTAGCTTTAATTAGCGGTTTGGAGCAGTTGTATGCATTAAATGCGTTGAATCATAAAGGGGAGTTGACTTTAGTTGGGAGAAAAATGGCTGAGCTTCCTTCTGATCCGATGCTTTCCAAAATGATTGTGGCGAGTGAAAAATACAAATGTACTGAAGAAATTCTTACAATTGCTGCTATGATTTCGGTCGGAAATTCGGTATTTTATCGGCCGAAAAATAAACAAATGCTTGCTGATAGTGCGAGAATGATTTTTCATAGTGGTAATGTTGGGGACCATATTGCGCTATTGAATGTGTATAATTCATGGAAAGAGACCGATTATTCTACACAATGGTGCTATGAGAATTACATTCAGGTAAAAAGCATGAGAAAAGCGCGCGATATTAGAGACCAGTTAGAAGGATTAGTTAAGAATCTTGAAATTGAAATTCATTCGAATCTGAATGATTTCGATTCGATTAAGAAGGCAATTACATCCGGTTTCTTCTTAAACGCCGCGAAATTGGAGAAGAACGGATCGTATAAAACCCTAAAAATTCCTCAAAAGGTTTATATACATCCTTCGAGTGGTTTAGTTGAGGTTTTACCTAGGTGGGTGATATATCATGAATTGGTTCTTACTAAGAAAGAATACATGAGATATGTTACAGAATTGAAGCCTGAGTGGTTGAGTGAGATTTGCCCTAATTATTATGAGGTGAAGGAAATAGATGACTTGGCGATCAAGAAAATGCCACGCGGGCAAGGGAGGTCAGCCTTGAAGGATTAAAGATAGTTTTTGAAGGATAAGTTTTATGTTTTTTTTTTCTTTCTGAGGGATAAACTCTGTTGTGTTTTTTTATTTCGGTAATTTTGATGTTTTTCTGATGGATAACTTGTTTTTTTTTTATCCAGGGATAACTTGTGTGTTTTATTAATAATTAAAACACGAGTAGCCAGACCTTGGACTTCTAAGTTAATTAGTTTGGGCTGAAGTGATTTTGTTGGGTTTGGAGTAATTTGATGCATCATTGATTTTTTTTATTTTTTATTTACCGTGATTCTCAGTTATTTATTTTATTTTATGAATATATATATGGTAATTTGGTGCTACTTTTATTTGATGCAGTTTATACTCATTTAAGGTTTGAGGTGATACGAGCTATTCGAGTAGGATTTTCAGATCTTCTAAGTGGTAATTATTCCAAAAATGTTTCAATATACATTGATTTATATCATTTAATCCAATAGTATTTTTATTCTGTTCATATGCACATTCAAGATTTGTTCAGTGAATTTATAGTAAACAGTAACCTTTTCTGGATTTTCAGGAATTTGGGGGAATTGTCAGGGTTATTTGTCAAATTTTAAGGTTTATTTTAAATTTTTTGATTTCTATGGTAATTTTCAGGTTTTCTGTGTTTTTAAGTGGAGTTTTTAGGGTTTGATTCATTTTTAAGGGGATATTTCAGGGGTTATGATTTTTAAGATATTTTTGAATAGTAAATTTTCTCGGTTTTTTGGGGATTTGCATGGTGTTCCTTTGAATTTTAGGATTTTTGAGAAAAAGATAATTTTTCAATGTTTTTGCATGGTAATTTCGAAAAAAGGTAATTATCATGTTCGTAAGGTTTTATATGTGAATTTCGGAGTTTAATTGAACTATCATGATATAATTTAATTTTTCTAGGTATTGGGAAGGGAGAAGACTAGGTAAACTGAAGTGGTCTAGAATTTATATTGGTGTATAATAATATGATGATAGTTTTACAGCAAATAATTTTGTTATTAATAAAGACCAATTCTATTTTTATGTCAAATCAATTTTAAAAAATAATAAGTTAGGTCTGTTAATAAAGAACTTGTCATATACTCCTATTACCATCGGTAATTTTTTGTGTGATCCGAAGCTGGCTTACAATATTTGTTCTTCCATCAAGAATAATCACATGAAATTGAATATTATAGTAAATCTATTAACTGAAAATGTTTTTATGTTGTTGATCCGAAATAATAAATTTCGTATCTTTTTTTAGATTGTGCACTAATTGTCAAAAATTTCTAGTTGTGTTAATAGTTTCTGTTTTGCTTTGATGTGAGATCTTCCTATTTCTGCTAGTTTTAATCAATCAATTGTCTTTTGGTTTGGTTTGGTTTGGTTTGGTTTGATCACCACAAATTAGCGTCATAAAAATTTAAAATGAAGATAATCATGTAATAAATAAATCACAAATCATAGTACTTAAAAATCTTACTAGGGCAGAAATGTGCTAAATGTGTTCTGGAGCAATGCGTAAAGGAAAGTTATGAAAACAAATAGCCAAAGTTAAATCTCAGGATTATAGAATAAGAGTTCTCTTAACTCAATTTCAAATAGCCAAAGTTAACTCTCAGTGGAATAAGAGACCAGAGCTCTCTTAACTCAATTTCGTCTTTCTTAAAAGTTCATAAAAACATATTAACTCAATATTATCACAGGATTCTTACAAATTTCTATAGAAAAAAATTAAAAAGAAATGAAATCTAAGACTGTTCAACAGTAAATTTATAGATTTTCTCAAAATAAAATAAAAATAAATAAACAATTACCTCTGCATCATTACAGAGGTACCAAGAGGCGTCCTGACGAATTATGGACACATAATGTCCATAATTGCCAGAAACCACCCTGTGCTCGACAACTGCACTCAATGTGTATCTGGTGCGTTCCTATTATGAAAAGAAAAGGAAAAAGAAAATTTGTTATGAAGTTTTTTTTAGGGTACAATTGAAATTCCATCTAAAAAGGAGACAAGTCAATAGGCACCAAAGCAATTAAAAAAAAAAGACAGAAATCAAATCATAGTTGAAATGAAATGCCAGTTTAATTTCATATTTCAACAGGCCAATTATTTACACTGTTGTTGAATAAAATAAACAGAGTTGTCCAATTAGTTGTATTATCTTATATATATTTTGGGTGTATTTGGTAAAAGTGGCTTGAACCTCAACTTTATTCTTCCTTCTTGTCTAATCTCTCCTTTTTCTAAACCCTAACCCTAAAAATCCAACACACAATCTTAGTAACTCATATATCAACAACCAACACGCTTAAACCTAAAACCAGAACAAACAAACCAAACAACCAAAAAACTGTCCTAAGGTAAACGGCGAGTATGAATAGGAAGTTAGGGTCCCTGGTAAATGGCGGCAATAACTCTAACTGTCCTAACGTAGTGAAATTAAAAATAAAATAAAATAAAAACTCACATCAGCTGTATGGTGACTCATATACGGCGCCAGGTCCAGTTCAGCCGGATACTCGACCTGGTGGTCGACTTTCCGTGTCGCGCGGCCATCAAATTGGTACCTCTGGAGCTGGACATCCAGCACTTCGGGCAGCCGGGCCAATAACTCCGTTTTCTCCACCCTGCTGGAGCAGCGGGATGCGTCCAACCTGTAGCTTTCCACTATGCCGCCTGCCGTGTAGGAGTTGAGGGCTTGGGACAGGCTGGCCGCTGGGAAGACATCAATGCCGAGATGGTTGAATGGGAATACCGAGTCTCGCTCTTTGCCGCACCGACAGCACTTCAACTGACAAAAATGTTCTTTTTTGTTAGAAAAAAATAATATAAAATAGGAAGTTAGAAATGGACTGGACTGGAATAGGAATGATTTTAGGGTTTAGTATTGGATGGATAGGAACACACCCTTTCGGTTAAAAGGCCGCTGAAAACTTCTCCAGCCGCGCCTTCTAGTCTCTCTAGCACTTTGACCAAATACTCGTGCGAATCGGCTTCCTGGCCCGGCCAGTAGGGATGAATCAGATTCAGATATGGTCATATAGGAAATACAAAATTACATCAACACACATAATAAAACAAGAAAATACATTTATTATCAATGAAATATAAAGTAAAACTTTTACTTGGATTGTCATTAGTGAAATTTAATGGAAAAATCACATCCTATGGCAAGAAGAGCAATCAGTCCACACTCATAACAGAAGTCTCCAGCTACAGGATTAATATCACATAGTTAAAAAAAAAAACCATTCTATATTTTCCCAAGTTGCAAATATAATAAGAAAATAAATAAAATGACAATTTAATGCACTTACATGAGCACAGAGCGGGATAATGAGTTGATGTTATTTTCTCCATTAGCGGCTTGCAATGTATCAGACACTGCAACACCGCATTCATGAAGCACGTCTTTCCCAAATTTCTTAGGCCTTTGACCTGCCAATTTACACAAAAAAGGGAAACACATAAATAAATTAAAATTATAAAATAAACCAAAATGAGACATACAAAATGAGAATTACTAACCAAAATGAGACCTAAATTTTTAGGGAAATTCTTCAAAAACCCCCTAACTTTTCTAGAATTTATCAAAAACCCCCTATCTTTTTAAATTCTTCAAAAATCCCCTATAAAGTAGATTGAATTTTGTTTTTGCCCCCTATGGGGTTAACTTTAAGGAAAATGCATAAGTTAACATAATCTTTTTACTACGAGTCTGACTGAAATAATCTGATAGTTTCAATGAGTTTCTTTTTTATGTTCTGATGGTTAATAATTCTAGAAATGAGAAGTCTGGTTGATGAATTGTAAATAAAGGAGAAGCATGTTATATAAATAGTGGTTTATATAGGGCTTTTATCCCAACTTCAAACTAGCTTCCTAATAAAACATAATGAATTTTGATATCTAAAACATTAGAAGAAAATATGTCACCTGAAAAATTGAATTGATTTCCTCCAATGTTTTATTATAATTAAATATTAAGTAATGAATTATTTTGATGATTATGTTGCTGTAATGCATTTGTTTAATCTAGAAAAAGTTCTGTTTTATAACATAAATTAATGTGCTTTTCATGACTAATCATTCCTTTTGTACTATGATTAAATTAGTTATGTGAAATAGAAATGGTGTGTTGTACTTGTAGCTTAACTTCACAAGGAATTATGCATGCCAAATTAGGATGTGAGAAGGTATGTGTGATATATAGCTTGATGTTTGATCTCAAATTAATATTGTTATATTACATTGTCATAAATTTAATAACATAGCTGATAATGTGTTATCCATTTTAAAATAGCTTCATTGAATATCACGATACGATCAATTGTGATAAAAAAAAGATTTACATAATATAATATTATTTTTTTTTAGAAAATTTCGAGGGAGCTTAATATCCCGCTTAAAATACATATTTTATATATATTTTAAATATTTACATAATCCTTCTTACACATTTGCATAAAAAAGATTTAAAAAAAAATGGGCTCTCATCTAAATCAGGCCCCAATCCCTAAAAAATTCTAGAAATGAAAACCCGGATTTGCAAGCCTGACTTATCTAATTCCCGACTATTGGAAACTCGGATTTGAAAATATAATATAATATTAATTTGACGGATCTTTTGTATGTTTATTAGTTTTGTTATTTTATGTATAACTTTCAGTTTAATATTTAAAATGAATGTAGAACTTCAAAACAAACATTTAAGGAGTCATGGAAATAAAGCTAAAGAGGGAGAAAGATTTTCTGTTGCCTCTAATTGTTATTAGATTTCCATTCATTAATCTTATCATATCAAAATCCTAGATTTCAAATACTGCATTATTTATTAAGTGTTATTAATTGTGCGACAGTAGCATGACTTGTAAGATAATAATTTCAATATGTTTATATGATGTTTAAGTAACACCTTACCAAATATTAAAGATATTTAGAAACTGATTTTTCATAAATCTAACACTAAAAATAACTAAAATTAATTAATTAAGCCATTATGCACATGACATGCAGCCAGAAAAAATATGTTGGAAGCATAAATATGCATACATTCATCAGTTAATAACAAACTAAAAAATATGAACAATTAGCAAAAAATAAATAGATAACTAAATAAAGCAACGTTTTATGGACACTCAGATATATAGGAGAAGGTACGCATCTCTCGCCAATGCTTCCTTATCCGTAATTTTGGAGACCTAAAAGAAATAAAAAGTTTTGATTAGTGCTAACACAAACAATAATGAATAAATAAAATTTGCAACACTATTAACAGATTTTTACATCTCTCTCTAAGTACAGTGAACAATAAAAAAATAAAAGAAATATGAGACATTCAATGTATATATTTATGCGTAGTTTTACTTTCAAAAAAATAAAAAAATAAATACCTGTGAGTCGTTGCATAGATACCAAGAGGCGTCGTGACGAATTATGGACACATAATGTCCATAATTGCCAGACCACCCTTTAGCTCCATAATTGCACTCTGTGTGTATCTGGTGCGTTGCTGTTACGAAAAAAAAAACAGAAAATATGTTACAAAATATTTCACATATTTTTAAAAGGGATATGTCATACTTAAGGGCTTTTTAGGGTACAAGAAAAATAAAACTGTTTCATGTTACAACTAAATAGGAAAAACAGAAATCAATCATATTTCCAAATGAAATGTAAGCTGGTAGGGTTGATTAAACATTGGGATATATGGCCAATTTTATAACATGTATACCTTTATAAATTTTAACATGCATACTTTATACTGACATTTATGTTTACTACAATATCAACTATATCACCACTATGCACCCTAATCCCATAATTCTTCCAACATATCCCCAAACAACTCATAAAATGAAAAAGTTAAATCTAAACTAAATGCACAACCAAACAAGCAAAAAAAAGATAACAAAAAACAAAAAAAAAAGCTCACGTTGTTGGTGCAGCTGCTCATGTATGGCGCCATATCTATTTCGGCTGGATACGCCACAAAGTGACCGAGCTTCTCCATCGACATGCCGTCGTGCGCGAACCGCCTGAGATGCACGACGAGAGAATGTTATAAAATATTTCATGTTTTTTTTAAAAGAGATACGTCAAACAAGTGAAATTTCGTGTACAAAAGAGACCAAGTAAATATGACACCAAAACTGTTTGATATTACAACTAAATAAAAAAATAGAAATCAATCATAATTCCAAATGAAATGTAAGCTGTAAGCTGGTAGAGTTGATCAAACTTTCGGATATATGGCCAATTTTATAACATGTATACCTTTATAAGTTATAACATGTATACTTTACACTGACAATTGTTATATAAATAGTGTTGTTATATAATATAAATGCAGTATTGTTATATAAAGAAAACCCAACTTCGTGTCCTAACAAAACATATAATGAATCTTGACAGCTCAAACATTAAAAAAAATGTCACCTGAAAAATGAATTGATTTCCACCAATGTTTTATTATAATCAAATATTAAGTAATAGATTATTGATGATTATAGTTACTGTAATACATTTATTTGATCTAGAAAAATTTGTGTGATGATTCCATTTGTGCTGTGATGAAGATAGTTATACGAAATAAAAATGGTGTGTTGTCCTTCTAGTTTAACTCCTCGATGGATTTTATGCATGATAAAGTTCAAATTATTATATTATATTATATTATATTATATTATATTATATTATATTATATTATATTATATTATATTATATTATATTATATTATATTATATTGTATTGTATTGTATTATATTATATTATATTATATTATATTGTATTGTATTATATTATATTGTATTATATTATATTGTATTATATTATATTATATTATATTATATTGTATTATATTATATTGTATTATATTATATTATATTATATTATATTATATTATATTATATTATATTATATTATATTATATTATATTGTATTATATTATATTGTATTATATTGTATTATATTGTATTGTATTATATTGTATTGTATTGCATTGGATTGTATTATATTGTATTGTATTATATTATATTATATTATATTATATTGTATTGTATTGTATTATATTATATTATATTATATTGTATTATATTGTATTATATTATATTATATTATATTATATTATATTGTATTATATTATATTATATTATATTATATTATATTATATTATATTATATTATATTATATTATATTATATTGTATTATATTATATTATATTATATTGTATTGTATTGTATTGTATTATATTATATTATATTGTATTGTATTGTATTGTATTGTATTATATTATATTATATTATATTATATTATATTGTATTGTATTGTATTATATTATATTATATTATATTATATTATATTATATTATATTATATTATATTATATTGTATTATATTATATTATATTATATTATATTATATTATATTATATTATATTATATTATATTATATTATATTATATTGTGATAAATCTAGTAACATAATTGATAATGTGTTATGAAAAAAGTCATCCATTTTAAAACCGTCTTATTGCAAATGATCCATAGACTAGTCGATTAAAATATTTGCATATGTAACAAGAGGTCACGGGTTCAAGACCCGGCAAATACAATCATATAGCATATATTTAGCAAAGTCTCTCAAGTCTTAACTCAACGTGTAGAACATAAAAAAAAAAACATTTTATTGAATATCACGGTAATATCAATTATGAAAAAAAATTCTCTTTGTATAGTTAGCTAGGATAAGTGTTCCATTTCCCCATGAATATTTGGTTATGCTGCTTGTTCTTTCTTTTCTCCATTTTTTAATAATCTTTTATCTGTTTATTGATATTATTATACATTTATACTGTATATTGTGATAAATCTAATAACATAACTGATAATGTGTTATGAAGGTTCTTGATTTATCATTTTATGTTCAACTTTCAGTTTAATATTAAAAATGAATGTAGAACTTCAAAACAAACAGTCAAGGATTCATTGGAAGAAACCAAAAGATGGAAAAATATTTGTGTCGTCCTCTATTTGTTAATAGATTTCCATCCATTAATCCCATCCTATCAAAATCCGAGATTTCAAATCCAGCATTATTTTATAATCCGAGATTGGATTCTTAACTTGTGTGTTATTAGTTGTCTGACAGTAGATGACTTGTAAGATAATAACTTCAATATGCTTTTATGATATTTAAGTAACACCTTACCAATTATTAAGGGAAATTTCCACTTATACAATGTTTACTTTGCAAATACCACTAATACACAACCATTTAAAACAATTCCCAAAATAACATTTTAGTGCATTGCTGTTATAAAAAAAAAATACAACCAAATTATTATTAAAAATGTTAAAATAAAACAGAAATACTAAATAATTAAATAAGGCAACAGCTCAGAAACTTGAGTGCATCAAAGTTATGCACACCAATATCAACAAAATGAAAAAAAGGGGAATTCTCAATAAATAAAATATAACTTCCTTTTCATCCATCTGTGTGACCTGTCAAATAATTAATTAGGTAAATAAATAAATAGTTAATTAAATAAGTCAATAAATAAATATTATTACTTGTGCATCATTGAATGAGAACCACGAAGCCTCATGGTTAATAGCTGATATGTAATGGCCATTATTGTCAGCTCCACTATGCTCCACAATGGCATATAAATTATATTTAGTGCATTGCTGTTATAAAAAAAAAATACAAACAAATTATTATAAAATACGGACGCATATACTTATGTCTTATTGGTTGTATTCCAAATTGAAATGTACGCATGCTTGATCAAACTTTGGGGTATGGCCAATTTTATAAGATCATGAATGTATCATTTGTACAGTAGACAATTACCCTTATTTCCACAAACTCTATTCATACATGAAAAAGTGAGAATCTCTATTAAGCCCTTCTTGTATTTTTTTTCTCATAAGATTGGAGGATGAAAATTCTTGAAGTATTCAGAGTGGACTCTCGCTTCACTTCAGAACTATAATATCTTTGAAATAAAGTTAATCAATCGACTAATACCAAACTAATGATTTTTAACCAAAAAAATGAAACAAAAATTTTTGAAATAAATTATTCTTTAATACATCAAATCAAATATAGTAACAACTACAATAACAATAACACCAACAACAATTGTGCATAACATATCATTTAAATGTTATTATTCAATGGGTAGACCTTAATGGGAAGATTTTTACGGAAAACTACGGGACGCAGTGAAATTGGGCTCAGCGAATTCCCAATTGTAATTAAGCAAAGAGTGGTGCAAGAAAATCGCAATTTCTATCCTCGCATGTTCTGTCCCATTGCAGAGACGTACACCACCACCAAATGGCATCCAACTGTTAGTTTTCTTCATGGTCTTGACGAACAAAATTTTGAAAAAGAAATAGTTATGTTACTGTTAAAGGAGCTATTATTATTTGCAATATGCACTATCAATATTACATTTTTTTTCTCATTTATATACATCAAATTTTAACAACGGTTGATATGCTATTAGTAATTATATGTTTGGAAAGTACCTCCCATCTCCATGGATCAAAGCATTGAGGTCGCTCATATACATTGGGGTCCAAATGCATCGCTGCACCGTAGGCTAAGATAGAGGTTCCTTTAGGAATCAGATAATCTAAATAATTTCAAAAAGATAATAAGAAAGTGTTACATGAAAGCCATAGTAGACAATGGTGTAGAACTGTTTCCCGACCCCTTACTTGAAAAATCGTATAAATATTTACAAAAAAAAAATATAGTTCATAAAGATTAGTTATAATTTTTATAAAGACAAAATTAGTTATATATGTCGCTATAAAATCGATAGTATTTATTGTTAGGAACCGAGACGCAACAGCAAACATAGAAAGCAAGACACAAGAACAAAAAGATATTTTTTACGTGGAAACCCTAAAGAGGGTAAAAACCACGGCCGTCGGCACTCAAACTTTCTTTATACTTGGAGAAAGAGAAAATACAATACAATTGTTTGTGATTGTTGGAATGAATAAAACTCTACCCCTACCCCTCTATTTATAGGATAGTCATACCTAATATAAGGAAATAACCCAAGGAATTACTGTCCCAATTAACACCTAATACATGGAAATACAAATATAAGGAAATAAATATATTTCCAATTCCAATTGTCACTTTGGAAATAAGTCATGGAGAGTAAATATGGAAAACTTTCTTATCTCCTACCGGGTTTCCTTTTATACGGTATCTAGAATTTTCCAGAAGTCTCCACACCAAACAATCTCCCACTTGGAGACTTCATAAAGATACAAATCCTTTGCATTGAATCCATTCTCCTTTCTCCCCTGTATCTTTCTTGAGCCCGGCGACATGCTCCCACTGACTCACTCGACCAACCCCACTGAGGTAGCGCACAGCCTCAGCTTGTCGATGGGGACTTCCTTGGTCAACTGTCTGGGACCCTGTTTTAGACCGTATAAGCTTTTCTCGAGCTTATACGCTAGACCCTCCTTTCCCGGGGTCTCGAAACCTTCAGGCTGCACCATACAGATGTCCTCCTCCAAATCGCCATGGAGAAACGCCGTCTTGACATCCATCTGCTCGAGGTGCAAATCTTCGGCCGCTACAATACTTAACACCGTACGAATGGTTGTTAAGTTCACCACCGGCGAGAATAACTCTGTGTAGTCAACTCCTTCTTTCTGTAGAAATCCCTTTACTACCAATCTCGCCTTGTACCGCTTGTTGTCAACTGGTTCATCCTTTATCCGATAAACCCACTTGTTTTGTAGCGCCTTCTTGCCATCTGGTAACCAGGTCAATACCCAAGTATTGTTCTTTCCGAGAGACTCAATCCCATCTCTCATTGCACGCTCCCACTTGACAGAATCTCCCGTCTCTACCGTCTCATGGTAGTCCTCAGATTCGTCATTTGACCTATCCTTGTAGTAGCGTGACCCATCTTGGACCGAAGCTGGTCCCCACAAATCGTTCTGCACCAAGTCTAGCTTCCCCGTCTTGAGTTCTCGTCCGACAGTCAAAAAACTAACCCGTTTTTCCTTGCCGAGCACGCAGTTCTCACAGAAATCGATTTCAACCGATTTCACCTTGGGTAACAAACCCTTTGAAGCCAGCACTTGCAGTCCTTTGTGACTGATATTACCGAGCTGATTATGACAAAATATCGGCTCGGTTGTCGCTCCCGGAACCGCTAACAAATCTCCCTTATTTTCCGTGAGATAAAGGGTTCCTATTTTTGTACCCTTCGCTACAACCATTGCACCCTTTACAATCTTCCACAATCCATTCCCAAACACGGTTTTGTAGCCCTCACTATCCATCTGCCCAATGGATATCAAGTTCTTCTTTAAACCCGGAATATATCGAACTCCCCGCAAAGTCCATCTAAATCCGTTACTCGATTTTATTTGGACATCGCCCATGCCCGATATGCATAGCGGTTTCCCATCCGCTAAGTACATTTTTCCAAATTCTCCAGATTTAAAATTCAAAAACTTATCCTTCTGTGAGGTAGAGTGGAAGGATGCGCCTGAATCCAGAACCCATGACTCGATATGGTTGTCGATGCATAGAACTAAGGCATCGTCTGAATCCTCCTCAGTGGCGGAATTTGCGGAACTTGTTTCCGCCCTTTTGTCCTTTCTTGGGGATTTGCAGTCCCTTTTCATGTGGCACTTTCTACCACAGTTCCAACACTCCAACTCGCTGCGACTTCTTGACTTGGATCGTCTGTGGTTGTTGTTTCTCTGACCTCCATGACTCTGACTCTCCACATTCAAGGCTGAACTCATGGAACCCGAGGTTTCGCTCCGCTCCCTTCGCCGAATATCCTCGTTCAGGATGCGGTCTCGTACCTCCTCAAAAGTCAGATCCTCCTTGCCGCCGATAACGTCTACTGTCGTCGACCAGCTTTCCGGCAATGATGACAACAACATAAGAGCCTTCGTCTCTTCACCCAGGTTCAATTTAAACGAGTCTAACTGGTTTGAAATAACCTGAAAAGAGTTCAGATGCTCGGCCACAGATCCGTCTTCCGCCATCTTCAGATAGAAAAGACGGCGCATCAGATGCAGCTTATTTAATGAAGACGGCTTCTCGTACGTGTTGGATAGCGCCTTCATGATTCCAAAACCCGTCGTCTCCTTCGCCACGTTGAACGCCACGTTCTTGGCTAAGGACAATTGTATGTAGCTTAGCGCCTTGCGGTTCATCTTCTTCCATGCATCAACGGTGATCCCTTCTGGCTTCGTTTCGAGTAGCGCATCTTCTAGATCTTTCTGGCAGAGCAACGCTTCTGTTTGCATCTTCCAATAGCTGAAGTCTCGCCCGTCGAACTGACCCACCGACACCTTGCTCTCGTCCATCGCTCGTCTACATATCGCCTCCTCGTTCGCACCCAAAGGGAATTTTCTTCGAACCTTGGCTCTGGTACCACTTGTTAGGAACCGAGACGCAACAGCAAACACAGAAAGCAAGACACAAGAACAAAAAGATATTTTTTACGTGGAAACCCTAAAGAGGGTAAAAACCACGGCCGCCGGCACTCAAACTTTCTTTATACTTGGAGAAAGAGAAAATACAATACAATTGTTTGTGATTGTTGGAATGAATAAAACTCTACCCCTACCCCTCTATTTATAGGATAGTCATACCTAATATAAGGAAATAACCCAAGGAATTACTGTCCCAATTAACACGTAATACATGAAAATACAAATATAAGGAAATAAATATATTTTCAATTCCAATTGTCACTTATGGAAATAAGTCATGGAGAGTAAATATGGAAAACTTTCTTATCTCCTACCGGGTTTCCTTTTATACGGTATCTAGAATTTTCAGAAGTCTCCACACCAAACATTTATTACTTGTAAAACAGTATTTAGTTATACCAAAAATAAGTAAATCAATATCAGAAAACCATATATAGATGTAGAAAATAATATATATCGGAATACATGGTTAATATCAATGATGTTGTTTGGTCAATCCAGCTAAACTATTAGGGCCTGTTCGCTCGTGCAGTTTTGAGCAGGATTAGGAAACTGCATCAAATAGCAAGAATATCCGGATCCGAATATAAAAAAAATTCGGATCCCTTTGGATCTGGATATGGATTCAGTAATGAATTTTAGTGTTCGATCCAGATCCGGATTCCGGATAACTGTAAAAAAAACATATACTCATTTTTTGACCTGAATTGTCAAATACGGGTATCTATTTATGGACCTATTAAATTTTGTACCGATTTGATTATCTGTTAAGTTTATATTACAATATATTGGAATATCTATAAAAAATAGTGCTGATAATTTAAAATTCGTAATATGGCATCATATAAGACAAAGTCATGAATGTTTCCTTGCTTATTCATATTTCTATGGAGATTTTTTATATTTTGTATTTTTTTTTTCAAATAATGATAATTTTATATAGTAAATATATGTTTTTAATAGAAATTCCCTATGTTTTATGTATCATATATGAGACTTGAGAGTTATAAAGAAAATAATTGTGTTATATATTAAATATTCATTCTAATTATTTAATTAAGATTCAAATTTGTATATGTTTCTAGAATATTTGAACCGTATCCATATCCATTATACCCGAACCGTATATGGATCCGTTTTGATCCGATCTATCTGTATCCGAAAAAATCAAACGGAAACAATTATCGTATGATCATTATGTGAACCACATACGAACCGTTTACACCACTAAGTCTAGAAGTGTCGAATTGTATACAATTGGATCTATAATGTAGAGAACAGATGAATATGCATGCCTGGCCTCTTTTTTTGAGTTAGAAACCATGAATTTTCATGCCGGATTCCTGTTTCATTTTGATCTTCCTTTTTTCCTTCATCTTAATCTATTTTTCCCCTACTTGGTAGTTGATGAAGATTTTTATATTTGCATGCTTTGATAACTCAACTTTGAATTTTTTTTTTTTGTTTTTTTGAGGGACGAATTCGTGCGACAAATGACTGAATTTAGTGGATCCAAGGCAGCCAACTTTGAATTGATTCAGCATTTTGATATGTTTGAAGTTCCAACATGTAGGCAGTACAAAAATGAGAACACACCAACAGAGTTGACTAAGCTATGAAAACAAATGCTTGAGGAAATTAAGCAGAAAAACAACTACAGGAACAAGAAAGTATTTAGTTATCTGAATTAGGTTCAAGTCATATTAACATGATGAAACAGAAGCAAATTCATCCTACCATAACATACAAGAATAAACATCCCAATAAACTTCAAATAGCGGGAAAAAAAAATGGATTCCAAAGTATTGCAGATAGATAATCCAAAATAGCAAAAAACAATAAACAATCGTACCAGATTTTAAGTTCTGATAACTATTTACACCCACAAACCGGAGCCATCATCATCAATGGTGCAAAATAAAATCAAAGGTTAGATAGAGTTTCAGTTAATAAGAGTAGCAAAAGCTTAAGATGTGGCGCTGGTACAGGGTTTCTTAAACTGCACCAGCACCATTGTCATGTTGTCACATCCTTCACCGTGTACTGAAGAAGGAGGTGCCAAGCAACGGTCCATTACTTTTTCACAAACAGCTGATAATTTAGTCTCCTGTATTTTTTTTTTTAAGAAAAAGGGGGTAAGTAAAATACCAAAAATACTCAAGACAATTAATCATCAATTGTGTGTATCAGACTAAATTAGTTTTGGTTCAAGTAGCATGAAAGAAGACAATTTAAGCATCTTAACAGTCATTAACAGAAATGAATGGAGTACAAAATGGTCAAACGTAAGTCGAACTATTAAAATAAAATTAAATAAATAAATAAAAATAAATAAGATAGGGAAGTGACTAACATTATTGAGGTGCTCATGTATGAAATCTACGAGCTGCTGGCTTGACAAGACATCCCTGTAACAAATAAACACATACAAAATAAGTTTATTAATTATTATAGCCAAAAACATTTGGAATGATGTCATTCTTAAAGTACCCTAAATTGAACCTCAATTAAGTTCAAAATTATGCATCAACTTTGCAATATATCCCCAATTTAATTCAACCTCACATCAATTAACACTCATCTCTCTTTCCTATTTCACCCAATTCGGCTTCAACGGTGCAACATAAAATGAAAAACTGGTTAAAACACAATTGGTACGGAACGGCGATACATATTACATGTTTTTAGTTAGATTTGCTTTAACTTCAAGAGCAAATAAGAAATTAGACAGCAATTACAAACCAAAACAACGTTTATAGAAATTAGAAAAAATGAAGTTTTAAGAAAGAGGGTTTACCAAATGCCATCACATGCAAGAACCATGAATTCATCATCATCAGTAAGTTCAATCTAGCAAAACAAATAAAAATTTCATCATTTCTCATGAAATTTAGAAATACACTAATTCATTAAAAAAAAAAGATCACAGGTAACTACTGTAAATTCAGACCCTTTGGGAATTAAATAGTATTAATTGATATAATTATTTTCTTGTGTGTATTTCAGCTGCATATTAGATCATTTTTAAAACAATAAATATTAATACTTACAACATTAATATCAGGATTGCAAGTCACGACCTGCTTTTCCGCCGGTAAGAACTTGTTCTGCTTGAATTCCATGTCACCTGAAATATACATAATAATTTACCCTAACATCAAATTTTGCACAAGAAAATAGGGTACTGAGATATTTTTATGTCAAAATACTTCTTTAAAAGATGACTAAAGACTCACATATCTCAAAAATATATACATAAATAAATAAATGGGATAAATGCATCGTTAGTCCCTGTACTTTAATCAAGTTGCAAGTTAGTCCCTATTCATTTAACTCTTTTAGTCCCTCTACTTTGTAAAATAAGGTATGGTTAGTCCCTGACTTAACGGAACATGTTAACACCGTTTATAAATTTTCAAAATGACCATTTTCCCTATAAAAGAAAAAAGAAAATATCATTTTAAATTGTTAAGAACATATTAGAATAAAAAAAATATTTTCTAAACATTATTAAATGATCATTTTAAAAAATAATATTAAAAGAACAAATCCTTTAAAAATTTTGAAAAAAAATCTTTAAAACTACGAAGGACAAAATGGTCATTTTAAAAAATTGTTACGGTTTTAACATGTTCCATTAAGTCAGCGACTAAACATGCATTAAAGTTGCAAAGTACAAGGACTAAAAAGTTAAATGGGTAGTACAGGGACCAACTTGCAACCCAATTAAAGTACAGGGACTAACGGCTCATTTATTCCTAAATAAATACAATCCTACCGAATTAGTCAATAATAGTATATATAGTTCAGTAGAAAGAAAGAAAGAAAAAATACATACCAACTGCTCTTGCAAGGCTTAAAGTGCCATTGACTCGGCCTACATGCACAAAGCCACCGGCTTCCAATATTCTCTCTCTCTCTACAATCAGATCCGGCTTGTGATCCTTCGACAAATCAATAGCCTAAAAAAGAAAGACAAAAAAAATCACACTAAAAAGGATACTTGTGTTGTGATCCTTTATGATTCACTACTGTTTTTAGTTCAAATCGATTAATAATATTATTATATTACCTGACGGTTTCTTGAGAGAACGCAGCGGGAATCTCCAGCGTTACCGACAATTATTTGCTTATTTTTTACGACGGCTACACAGGCCGTGCTTCCTTCTGTGGGCCCCGGGAAATCAGAGTGCGGTCCCTAAACAATTTAATGTTTTCATATTTATTTTAGTATTTTAATCTGAGTCCAGTCCCTGAATAATAAAATATATTTACAGTAGAAAGACTTGATCTACATAGATCTCAGACCCACACATATACACCAATAATTATAACGGGAATTTGCCCAAAAGCCCCTGCATTATGCCGAAATTGAAAAAAAAAATTCACTATTGGAAATTAGCCCCTAGAGTAGAAAACTAACGGCATTAACTTCAAACTAACAGCAGGGCCTTTTTTGCAATTTCCAATAATGCAGGACCTTTTTTTGCAATTTCGGCTGCTTTGGGCAAATTTCCTAATATTAATAAGGGAAAATTGCAAAAAAAAACTTCAAACTAACACTAAGCGCTTTTTTGCAATTTTAACAATGATATAGCGACTCTTTTGCAATTCCCAATAATGCAGGGCCTTTTTAGCAATTTCGTCACAATGCAGGGGCTTTTTCAGTTTTTTTGCGAATTGCCCTATCATAATCACAATATTACTATTTGTTTCTTTTCAAGGAAAAAGAATTATCATTACGGTTACCTCCTCGAATGCCCAGTCGTCGAGAAGTTTTTTGTTGTTGTTGGCGGAGTCGCCGCCCTTGGGAGAATAAATCCAGGTCTCGATCATGCCGCTGAACTTCTGCACTTTGTCGCTCAGCTGCGCGATCTCCCTCCATCCCCTCTGCCCCTGCATCATCTCGTCCATCCTGTCATAAAAAAAAATAAAAGAAAAGAAAAATTGTCAGTTTTGTTGTTATAATTCATAGGGAGAGTTTCCCTGTAAAATATCAAAATGGCTTGGATGCCCTACGGAAATGGAGCTTGACATGGAGAAACCTAGAATAGGTAGGAAGTATCGGATATACTATACCCCGATAAAACATATGAATGAATAAGTATGAAAGAGTGGTAGTTTAGACATTATTATATATATATATAAGAGGAAAGGAGGGGTTTGAGAGTTCTCATGTTTTGCAGGGCATGTATGATATTTCATGTTTTGGAGGGTATTTGTGATATATTGAGGTTTTGTAAGGGTATATCTGAAATTCTGCCTGATTATAGCTTGCAAGAAAAGTATTTTGAAGAATGAAAATTGAGTTTTAAATACCATTAAAACAGAATGAACTGTCGATGTTTACTCACCAAAGTAACAAATGTTGGCAAGTGAAATTCAAATTTCAAAGGTACTTTTGACAGACGAAAAATGTGTATTGAAAGAAAGAACGCATAATAAGCTCAGACGATTATAAAATAGACCAGATATTAAACGGAAAAAATGCAATATTAGACCTAAGTAATTTTACCTGAAAAAGGATTTCTTTAGTGACTCGGGTAAATTGCCAGTTGCAGCATAATTCCTCATGGTCTCCAAATGTAAATACTTAGCGCAAAACTTTGCTACAGCTTTCCCTAAATAGAATATAAGAAAAAAGATAGCAATTTCTTAGAAACTCAATTTGTTTACAGAAATATATATATTGCACACTAGTAGTAATAATAGTATGAAATATACTCATATCCATACAGCATGTGAAGAAAGAGGCAAATATAATGTAAATAAATATAATTAACGTACAATTAAGGATTTTTTTTTTGCCAAATATAGTACTGGGTAGATCAGCATGAGAGGACCAAAAGAAGTAAAAATTAAAATAATATCTCAAAAGTAAAAAATACAAAATACAAACCGAAAAATTTAAAGAAAGAGAAAAATTAGAATACAAACAAACCTCCATGACCATCATAAACGCCAAAAAAGGATGTTTGCTCATCCAGATCCAACTCAGCTGCATGCTACACAATATATTCAAAATATTATGCATCAAAAATTAATGCATATCAAATTACTAAAGAAAGGAAAATTAATAAATAATATAATTATATTGTACAGCATCTTCCATAGTAGAGCGCCAGCCTTGCATGGAGGAACAGCCAAACTTAAGCGTCGAATTTTCTCCATCTTCTGACGTTTTTTCAGTTTTTGGTGTACTTAAATATACGCCCATTTTGTCTCAAATCTATTATAAAAAGAAACCAATCAATATTAAGTAATTTGTCTGTTCTTGTATTAATCGATAAATGGCATACATTAAGTACATTGAGAAGTAACGTAATGTATGGTAGTATATATTCCAAACATAAATTTTGTTCCATCTGTACTTGTCGATTTAAAAATAGATTGACATTAAATCGGGTAAATTATTGGCGAAATAATGTGAGTGCTTTATTTGTCATCATTTTGAAATTGGAATAAATGCTTTGATCTGAATCAACGAGCAGATTTGGACTTGAAGTTAAGTTAGATTTTCAAACGATTTGGACAAAGAGAACTGCTAACTATATGCAATTCCTCGTACGAAATAGATTTGGAATTAATGTCACATAATTCATCCGATTTGGAAAAATAAAACAAAAGGATGCTAAGAAATTCAAGACAAATAAATACAAATAGATATAGTTCTTGGAGTATATCAGATAAGTATAGACAATATAAAGAAATATCCGCTAATTATGTCCGCATTTGAAACCGGAAGAAATTTTCATTTAAATCAACAAGCCAATCAAGACTTGACTTTGTATTTCAAATGATTTGACCAACAGATTCAGAATTATCGACCCACAATTCTGTTAATCTTTGATAATTGCAATCATACCCTTTTTCAACGACCCAAAACAAATGCAGACATTTCTACCGAAATAAACGAAAAACAGATGAATTCAAGCCATCCCAACAAGAAAATGTCAAAATTAAAGACACAATTGAGAGAGAAATAATACCTTGTGATGAAGATATCAATTGAGAAAGAGAGAGAGAAAGAGAGAACGAGGCAACAACTAGGTTTTGAGGTCGTGCGATGAGAGAGAGAGAGAGACGACTTGCTTCGAGTTTTGTTTTGTTTTGTTTTCTGGAAATAAAAGAAAAGGAAAAAGGAAAAGGATTGAGTCTTAGTTTGTCAAACAAATGATTAATGAGGGAACTAACGTCATGATCAGATCGCAGAATAAATATCTACCAGCATTTTTCTAAGGTTGTGTAATTTGAAGCTGTATATGTTGCAGCCACAAAAAATCTCTAGTAAATAGGGGTGTCGATGGATATCCATAATCTGATAACCCGATCCGAATCTGAATGAATGAATTCGCATGTGGATCGAAAAAAAGTGTCCGATAATAAAATGGATTCGTATTTGAATTTTTGAAAAAAAATCCGCTAGTTTAATGGATTTGCATTTATCTTGAAAGATCCGAATCCAATATGAATCCGATAATTAATATATATGTTTATATATAGTAAATATGTATATATAACAACAAAATAATAAATGCGAAATAATGGACAAGAAATCTCGTATGTTTATGAGATAGATGTAAGAAATTAATTATGGTAAATATTTGGTAAGAAAAAATGGGCAAGAAATCACTTATCTTATGATATTTACTCATTTATAATTTTCTTTTAAACTTGATGATATGATCAAAAATTCGATCCGAAACCCATTTCGTTAATGAGTTTGAATTCGCATATGGATCTTTATTTTCTTAATAGATTTGGATTCACATTTGAATTTTTTGAAATTAAATTGAATTCGTATGTGGATGGTACCTGGATCCTACCCGAAACCGATCCATTGACACACCCCTACTAGTAAATCATGAATCATAATTTTTTCTAAGAAATTTGCAAGAAATGCCTGTATTATGCAAAAATTGTATCAACCCTCATGCAAAAGAAATCTTTTTCAAGAAATTACAGAAAAATCCCTTCATTATTGGAAATTGCAAAAAAAACTCTATTTTAAAAAAATTACATAGATATTCTTACTGTTAATTAAATTTGACACTATCAGTTAACAAAGAAAAGAGAAGTTTGGTTGCTATCATCCGTCGGCAGGGATGAAGCTAGGGGGGACCGGGGGGAGCGGCATCCATCATGAAATCGAAAATTGTATGTATAACAAAGAACTGAGTATAAATGGATCATTAATAGTAATTGATTGTAGCGCTGTTGGTTAGTTTCTTGCTTGGGAAATCATTGGGCGTTGGTTCGATTCCCACTTCTAGCATATTTTTTTCGGTTTTCTTAACAACGAAAAGAAAATTCTTTCAACTAAAAACGACTCCACTGGATTTCAAACCCACATTCATTGGAAATCGAATCTATACACGCTACCATTAGTGACTAGACCAACTGCTTTTTTGTGATAAGTAATGCCCCCCCCCCCCCCCCCCACCCCAACACACACACACACACTATATTTCAATCCTAGTTTCGTCCTTGTCCGTCAGGATTAGGATCAAGACTATTGTCTCCAAATCCAATCATCTCCCATATGACTACAATAAATAGCCTCAAAAGTTTGTATGGTTGTTCGCCGTAGTGGTAGAACTCTATGAAAACACACAATTAATATGTTTATATATAGGGACTGCTTAGATAAACGCATTACAAACTACATGAAGAAGTTGAAACTTTTCTACTTATAATTTTTATAGTCGGGGCTCAATTACTGATGTTTGCGTGTAAGAAAACTTTAAAATTATTGTTGTTGAAAGTTTTGATGTTCAAATAGAAAAAAAAAAAACTAAAACTATCATCATTACTATGTTTTACGTTTGGCATGATCTAATTAGTGGAGGGTCTTAATAGCCATTACGGGCAGCGCCTTCCTCTATAGATTTTGAAATAGTAGTATATATATATCTTGTGATAGGTTAAGGTTATATGTACATCACCACTAGATTTAATGCACTCGTTACGGCCGCTGCATTGATTTGGATCAAGATTTACCGTGCTTACTTTAAATTGTAATCATCCAAGCAAACAGATTGGACTTTGTATTTCTTGTTGCCCAAGCCCAATAAAAAATGATGCCTTTAATATTTCCTATATAAAAAAAATGCTAATCAATAACAATAATTAAAAATTAAGTGATAACATAAAATTAGCATCTGCAGTTATGTAGTTTCTGTTAGAGCCTAGTACATTAACTGGCCCAGCCAACCTTCAGACCTACACCATATTATCATGAAAAAAAGCTTAAACTTGGTTGGTGCTAGTAGTTAATCTACTATTCTATTTAAGTAATTCCAATTTTTATTCACTACTCAAGGTGGGACTAATCAACTAGCCCTCATTTCCACAATTTAGTTCCGGGGTGTAACAAACCCCCCACTTAAATTTCTGACGTCCCCGTCAGAACTAGCACCTGGTCTCAGTCTCATCTAGTATACATCTGTGCGCACCTTCACCCCATATATGTATCCCCACTGAGTCATATACGATCCTCAGGTTCTCTGGGTATGATAATAGTATGGTACGTTTCCGACCGCACGATAGTACCCCAGGATCGAACTGCTCTGATACCATTTGTTAGAGCCTAGTACATTAACTGGTCAGCCCAACCTTCAAGCACACACCATATTGTCCTGAAAAAAGACTTAACCTTGGTTGGTGCTAGTAGATAATAAAGTTCTATATATAACTTGGTTCATTAAATCATTTTTTACCCATGCATTGCAGAAAATTAAAAACTTCAAAAGGTATTTTATATATATATATATATATTAAGTCTTACGAGATTGCTAAAATTTGCTAATAAGAGGAATATTCATGTTGATTGATTACATTTTCGAAAAACCCTTAAAATTGTTGAAATTTGCTCAAGGGCCCTTTAAAATGCTGAAATGGGTAGAAATATGCTGACATTTGCACATAAACCAATCAAATTGTAGAAATGTGAAATATGCAAGTTATGGAAGTACAACGTTGATGGTGTTATGCCCTAGGCCAAAGTGTTTGTGACCTAGATGATGGATTGTAATAACAAACATTATAATTATTCTAAAATATTTCATATAATATGTGCGTATAGGTTATTTTAATATAATTAAAATAGACCATGAATATGCAATTCAACTTTATGTCATCAAAGTGCGTGACTTTGATAGTAAAACTATAAAGTGTTATGAATGCTATTCTAAATCGTCCCTGGTCATTTATAGGATATTTGTGGAGACAAATATACTGACGGATATAAATAAATATATATTTATATACAAGCTATAAATGTACACCAGTATATTAGTTGACTGATGATCATGTTTTACTGATCATGGATAAATAGTTATCAAGTCATTAACATAGGTATATGTTAGAGACTATATACTGGACTGACCCGCCATAAGAATGCTACATGATTTACGTCATTAGCGATTCTTGTAACATAAAGTATTTATAGTCCTTTGACCTGAGATTGTCTCGGTTCCCAACATGAGTAATTTTATACTTTAATATAATCTAACACTGCCTTTAATCGGGTGGTCATAACGGTTATGATTAGGTATACAATAAATCATGTAGAGGGATGAGTGCAATCAAGACGGGATTTGTTCCTCTCATAAATGAGAGAGATATCTTTAGGCCTCTTGATGAATTGAACTGAAGAAATGTATGGCCATACTCAAATTAATTAATAAGAGTTATTAATGTCATTTGTTCTTGTTCAGTTTAATTCGGGATCAAGAAATATTAATTCGATTAATATAAGGATGACGTATTACATGCCTTATGATCGATATAGATATCGTGTGACAAAGGGACTAAATACGTGATTGTTGATTAGGTAAATCGGATCACCGATATTCACTTAAATTGGGTAGTCATGATGGCTTGCTAGAGTCCGCTCATGATTTATAGACTGTCAAGTTTATTGCCAACATTAAGTGAACCTACAGGGTCACACACAAAGAACAAACTGAAACGGGCACAGAAAATCCTAGCGACTTATATGATGAGTTGCATAGGAATGTCACAAAAGATATTGTCATCTTATGTGATAAGATGTGATATATATGTATATAAAGACTATGAGCACACAAGATCATGTAATCTAGAAGAGTCTAGATGATGATATGTGGATAATGATGAGTGATGTCATACACATCTTTTAGTGTGAATAGACATGACTCTTCACCTCTATATAAGGACATAGAGGGCTCCAAATTCATTGTACAAAATGATTCTCTCTCTCATTATTTCTCATTCTCTTTTGTGAGACAAAAAGAGAGAAAATATCCTTTCTCATTTGTGTGACAAAATTACTAAAGGGTTCTTTCCTTTTATATGAAAAATGAAAGGGTGCAATTATATGAGAGAATTATACATCTTTTGTGAGACAAAATAAGAAGAAGAAAAAGAGTTTTCTTGTGCAAGAGAAAAACAAGCTACTAGCATATATATTGTTCTTCTTCCCGTTTTAAGAAGTTTGTTCGTGTGGATACCGGTAGAGGCGTTCGTACTTTCGGCGCTTGTGATCTATTCGGCTTAAGAAGATGAGAACGGGTTGTTGAGAGTTTTGGTGGAGACCGATTGTGTGTGTGGTAGATGGCTTCCGCATGATCCGACCTAGACGGACTAGACGGACGGAAAATCGGTTAGGACTTTAACCGGTTTAGAGGCGCTTGGACAACACGCATGGTTTGAGCGTCACGGATTAAGCGTAATCCGAAAGGTATCTTTAAGATTTATTTCTTTGATTTAACCGATACGCACGGATCCTCGGATTGGTTTTGGACGAATTTTTTTGTTTTCCGCTGCGTTATGCATGTCCGAAACCCAACAAACGTGGCATTCAAAATCGTTAAGTTCATGTGGATGGCTCAAAATCGGTCATATTCAGTAACTTTTTGAGGGCTTATAAGGACATTCAACAAAATCAAATAAAATAAAAGCAGTGCTATTTTTATTTTATTTTTATTTTTTATTTTGCTTTTTTTACTGCCCGTGGGCTTTCCATTACTCAAAAAGTTTATTACATAATAAGATAGAGTGTAGTGAGGAACACAATTATTCCTTTGCACTCTCTCCATAAACAGCACACAAAAACTATCCCTATTACAAAATTTCCTAAGAGGTGAGAAAAGATAAAATAAAAACAAAAAGAGCTTCCAAAATGTTTATCATCCCCTACTTCTAACCCAGGCCATCCAATGTTAGCCAACCCCCGCATCGTCCACTTGTTGGCCCGGCAATGGATAGATAGTCCCACTCGTCACCACCTGATGGACACTCGCATATCTCGCTAGATAATCCACTTCGCCATTTGTCTCTCTAGGCGTATGGATGAAGGTTGCCCCATTTAGCCTTTTCGCCATGAGCTAACATTGCCAAATGGATTCCACCGCTTGCCACTTC
Organism: Juncus effusus; assembly: GCA_027726005.1. NCBI lineage: Eukaryota > Viridiplantae > Streptophyta > Magnoliopsida > Poales > Juncaceae > Juncus > Juncus effusus. The sequence goes on from CM050898.1 coordinate 5,202,786, forward strand.
GGCGGTAGGGGGAGTCGTTCATCATATAGGGGATTAACGAGGCCTAGAGAGTCGGAGAAAAAAGTGCAATCCTTGCCTTGTCTTCTACTCGTTGTATTGCCGTGACCGTGACTTCGGCCTCCATTCACAAAGCGGATTTGCCTTCTTGTAGGCGCGCATAGTTCTCGATTAGCCGATCCCAGTCTTTAATGATGAGCTCGATTCGTCTTTGCCCTTGTTGCGTCCAAGAGCCATCCGTTTAACAAGTGAGTCCCATTAAGGATGCTCCATTGGAGGGTTACGGTTGTCGGATCATTCAACTCAGTGAGTCGGATGTGATAAGGAGAGCATGCTGAAGGACACGAGAAAGGTCAAACTTGACTTTCCTAAATAGAAGGTCGTATCTAGCGGATCAAATTGTCCATATGATTTTTGATGCAAGCACGAAACCTTGATCACTTAGGTTATTTTTCAAGAGCGAGATGGCTTGAATTGGGCAAGGTGGAAGGTCATGGGGTCGAACCCCTAGATTCGAACGGAACCAAATTGCACAGCCTGCCGGGCATTGGAAGAGGATGTGGGCCGTATATTCAAAATCCGACCCACAAATAGTGCAATCAGGTTTAATGTGCGGGATGACCGCCCCTAGTTTCGCCCCGGTGGGGATTGCATCCATGCAAATTCGCCAAAGAAAAACGCGAAGTTTTGGCAGGAGCTCCTTGGCTCCCCATATGACCTTGCATATATTGGGGTCCAAGACGGTCGAGCTTGCTCTGGCCATTTGCCGGAGGTAAGCATACATTATTTTAGTTGAGAATTGACCATTTGGGGCCGGTTTCCAAACTAGCCGATCGAGGAGGTTGGCTAGATATGGGTTTAGCTCGGCCGTTGGTGGTACGGAGAGTTGCCGCGAAACTGAATAAATGGATTACATCATTGAACTTCCATTAAAGAGTATTGTGGTTGAAGAGGTCGGCCACTAGTGTTGGGTTTCGAGTATATGGCCGACGGCCTTCGAACCATGGCTAGGCCAAAGTCGAACAAGTCCGGCCATTTGTAATAATCCATATTGCCTCGGGTTTCAGAATGGATCGTAAGCAGAAAAGTTCTCTCCAAAGTGGTGTGCAATTGTAATCTCGCTCGGTAACCCATAGGTGTCCCCTAGGATAGTATTTAGCTTTCGTGATCGGGGCCCATTGGTTGTTGGAGTGTGACGCCATTTTCCAAAACACTTTAGACACTAGTGGTTTGCTGAAAAGTTCTAGATCCTTTAGGACGAGGCCCCCCCTCCTTCTTTTCTTCAATTATGTTGCTCCATGAGGTGTGCAATAGGTAACGGCCTTCCATTTTTCTCCACCAAAAATGGCGCATAAGACTTGTGATTTCCTTTATGGTTGTCTTGGGAAGGATGGAGGAAGACATCCAGTAGACCGGTAGGGATTGAAGGCACTCACCTAGGAGGACCAATTTGCCGGTACATGAGAGTCTCTTAGACTTCCACGTTGCCAATTTGGATTTGAATTTATCGGCAAGAGGTTGAAAGTGGCGGGGTTTGGAAGATTGAAGCTGGCACCCAAGGTAGATTTCCTCCTCTCCCGCCAATTGCATTGGTCAAGCGTATAGTATTTCTTCTTTAAGATCGTCATCCACCGAGTGGCTAAACTAACATTTCGTTTTGTCGTGTCCAATTAGTTGACCCGAGAAGGAGCAAAAAAGGTCGATGAGTTGAAGGATAATAGTGACTTCGGGTGGAGAGGCTTCTCCCATGAGGATGTGATCATCTGCATATAAACCGTGTGTCAATATTGGTGCCGTAGGTACAATTCTCAAACCGCGAATACTTCCCAATGCTAGCGCATCATTTAGGATGTGTGTTAGGGGGTCCATCGCGAGGATGAAAAGATACGGAGAGAGTGAGCACCCTTGTCGAAGTTCCCGCTCGGGTTTAAAGAACCCGTCCCCCATGTTGGAAAATCCATAGCCATGTACGTTACATGTGCAGCGGAACCTACGGATTCAACACGCCCTATGATCATCGTTAAGGGAATAAAAGTACGAGATTAACTATTAAAATTTATACCTCAGATCTTCCTGATCCGCGAGACGAAGAACGGATATAGGTCTGAACTTTTCTGACGTGCAACCTTCTCCTTCCTGAAGCTCGACTTCGCGAACCTTCTTGCTTCTCCTAGGGATGAAGAACTAATCGCTTGCTTATCTCAAAAGTAGGAGATCTCTACTCATATCCACGCCAGAGTTCCGTTCGACCGGAACCTGTGTTCCGTTTGACCGAAACACTGTTACCATATATGTTTCGTTCGAACTGAGAACTGGTCCGTTTGAACGGAATCTGTTCCATTTGACCTGAGGATTATTCCGTTCGACCGGAACAATTTCAGCCTTTGTAAAATTTTAGCATCTAATGTTTTATTCTTTCACCAATTTATACATCACATGTATAGCTGTTTCTGAGGTATTTTCTTCCCGAATGAATGGAGTTCATTGTGTGACCGTGTAGGTTCCATTTAACGCTGACAACGATCTTCTAAAGATCGTAGTCATGAGTAACCTCTAGACTGATGTCATGACTACCCATGTTAAATGAAATGATCAGCGATCATAAACCTATATGAATAGACGTTTGCTTATTCCTTTTGTTCTACGATATACATCTTGATCACAAGGCACGGTAATATGTCATCCTTGAGTTTGATCAAAGTCTCTTTCCTGATCGAGAATTAGACTGAATAAATACAAAATGATATTAACAACACATGTTAATCCATTTTGAGCATGGCAATGTATTTCCTTAAGTCCTAGTTCATCAGGGGGCCCGGAGATATCTCCCTCTTGACGAGAGGAACAAATCCCATCTTTGTCACTCACATTCCTCGTCATGATTCAGTGCATACCTAATGATGATCCTAATGATCATCCCATTACGGATGATGTAAGATCATATTAAAGTATGCAGTTCCTCATACAGGAATCCATGGTGACCTCAGGTCGTAGGGACAAGCAGACTATTCATATGAGAATCAGTAATGACATATACCATGCATATTCTCATAGTGTGGTCAGTCCAGTCCGTGTTCTCTAACACGTGCCTATATTCCAGACTTGACATCCCTATGTCCATGATCAACAGAACATGATCATCCAGTCTACGAATATACTAGTGTAGATATGTAGCTTCTTACCTGAAGTATGTTTATCTCTATAAACATCCTGCATATCACTAGGGACAGTTTAGAATGTCATTCGTTGGTCCACTGTTCTACTATCAGAATCACGTATTCTGATGACGTGAACCCGAAGTGTCATTCATGGTTGATATAAGATATATAAATGTACATTGACAACCCATACACACAGATATATAAGAAACAACTTTTATTGAATAAATAATAATGTCTTAATACATAATCCATTTCCTAGCACAAATATATTTGGCCTTGGGCACTAATCCTACACCCCCGACCATTGAGAATGATGGTGTAGTAGGCCGAAAAGACACAACACATGATCCAAAAAATGAAGATGGGAGGGAAGTTGTAGGCCTTTAGAACCGCTTCTAGATATTTCCAATCGAGCCAGTCGAAAGCTTTGGAGAGGTCCGCCTTAATGCAAATTTCCCGTAAGGTCATCGGTCCCGAGTTGAAGGAATGTATAATCTCATGAAGGAGAATGACATTGTCGGTGATTTCCCTCCCCTTTTGAAAGACGGTTTGGTTTGGGGCTATTAGATTGGAGATGAAAGCTTGCATGTGTTGAGTGAGAATTTTTGATATAATTTTGTAAGTGATGTTGCATACACTAATTGGTCGAAAGTGAGAGGGAGCTCATTAATTTTGGGGATTAAGACGAGGTTTGGCTTGTTAGGGAAGTTGTCCCGTTGAGAAGAAGTTAGTTGTTGATTTCATAATGGCCGGCCCAAAATCTGGCCAAAAAACTTATAAGAGTTTCGTCGTTATGCCATCCGGTCCCGGGACTTTGATGGGCCCTATATGGAAAACCTCATGGGTGATTTCCTTGGGTGTCAGAATTGTAGAGATGTGGGCTCAATTCTCGGCCGAGACTTGGGGTAGGTTGGCTAGTAGATGCGGGGACCGAGGACAAGATGTCTCGGTTTTGATTGTGAGAGAAGAGCGATTTGAAATTTGAGACGAGAATGCTTTGAATTTCATGTTCATCCCCCGCCCAAGAACCGTCCGGTTTTTGTAGAGTGACAATTGTGCTATGCCTTCTTCTTACTACGGTGGTCACATGGAAGAATGCGGTATTTTTATCCCCCAAGTAGTGTTCAATTGAGTCGCATCCTTTGGTGCCAATAGGTTTCTCGAAGCCAGAGGAGCTCGTCGTGCTCTTGCTCAAGTTATACTTGGTAAGAGGCCATGATGTCTTTGTCATGGAAGGTTTGTGAGTCGAGCATTTGTTGATGCATTTGTTTCTCAACAGCCTTCAAAGCTTGGTCCGGTGGTGGGAGCTTTTTTGACCACTCTAGAACCCCTTTCTTAAAAAAAATTGTAGCATCGTTCCCACAAATCGGTGCCATTGTGAGTCCACTCCCGACATAGAGTTTTGAATTAATATTTTTGCAACCACCAATGCTCCACTTGGAATTGTTTGGGGGCCCGCCAGTTTGGAGGAGGAATGTAGTGAAGAAGGATAGGGTGATGGTCATTATGGAACTTTGGGAGGTGAAATACGAGGGCGTTTGGGAATAAGGAGCTCCAAGAGGTGGTGGCGATAGCCCGGCCATGCCGCTCGGCTATGTAGTCGGCATTATAGGACAGACCATGGTGGCCGAGATAAAGTAGGTCTAAGCTATGAAGAAAGCAAGAGAAACGCCGATTATTGGCATTGAGTTTCCTTTGACCGTCCCTTTTGTCTCTAAAGGTGGGGACCGCGTTGAAATCCCCACGGTACAAAGGGGAAGGTCCCAATCGATATAGTGTTGTATGTGTTTCTAAATTGAAGAGTTGTTTGAGTGGTGGGGATCGTCATAGATGGCGGCGAGGATCCACGGAGAAGAGGGGGGAGAGGAGATAGAAGCGAAAGTAAATTTTTTGAAGTTTCAAGGATGGATACTTGCAAGCCGTCGGCCCATAAGAACCAAAGCCCTCCCGACCAGCCTTCGGAAGGTATCACTTCAAAATTTAGGAAAGGTAATTGCGCCAAGCGATGTTCGGCTTGAGATTTATTGCATCGGGTGTCGGAGATGAAAGCAATAGTTGCACCCGGGCCGTGGAGGTAACGCCGGAGTTGAGGAATTGTCACGAGTGGAGTGGTGGAGCGTTATGACCCGCCGCCTTCGCTCTTTTGAGTAGAGGGTTTCCTAGATTGTCAAGATGATCAATGGGATTTGCTTGCCCCGAGGGAGATTCATCAAGAGGGTGTAGCACAGATGGGGCAGAATAGTGGTTAGTTGAAGAGAGGGGTGATCAAGAGGGTGGGAGAATTTAGGGGGAGGACCTCTTTTTGATCGTGGGGTTTGGGATTGGGAGTGTGGGGGGTGGGGTAGATCGGAACTCGTGGGAGATGGGAGGCGGAGAAAATCCAAATGCCCAACCGATGAGAGAGGATCCTTGTGAGGACATTGTGAAGTATTTTGCATGGACATTCTGCACCCACAAGACATCATCTCTAACAAGCGTCCACATCAATTTCTGGATAAAAGCTTCATTTACACACTCTATGTCCCTAATATCCATCCCACCAAACTCAACATGCACACTATGCTGAATACCACTTAGCAATGTCTGAGTTGGACCAAAAAATTTGTTTCACAATTGACATGAGTATTCTGATCACTATATCGGAATTAAGTTCACCGCGATATAAAATACTATATTACATATATAATTAATGCCAAATCATATATAATTGATTTTATCTAAACTATATTATATACATATATATATAATGTGTAATTATATATATATATATATATATATATATATATATATATATATATATAATGTGAAATTATCATTCATTATTTTCTTTTAACTCATGCCACTTGACATTAAAACCACATAAAATTATAAATAATCTACTATTAAACTCTCATCAGGCAATAAGCTTTTGACAGAGACCTAGTTTGCTTTTTGCATAGCTTCTTGGTTTTACTTACATAACATTTTCTTTTTCCTTGTTTATATTTTGGCTTCAATCTCAATCTATATTATATGAAAGAGATCAAATATTACCTTAGAAGGGCTAAATATAAATTATTAAAGACTAGTAATGTATTTAAGATTTATAGGGGAGTCAAGGCCCCACCCTAAACCCTAAACCCTAAGTCTTTCACACACACACGCGCGCGCACACACACACACACACACACACACACACACATATATATATATATATATATATATATATATATATATATATATTATTCTAATTTAAATAAACAATCCAAAAATTTGAAAAATTAACTATTTTTTACATGACAAATGATCTTTTAGCTTAATACTTGCATATATTGATTGAGATGTTGTGAGTTCATCATCATTGGATAATCTAGTGGTATGACATTAATCCCATATTTTCATAGATGTGAGGTTCAAATCTTGTATCTAGCATGATTTATTTAAAAATTTAGATGAAAATATATGAGTATACCGTATTTTCATATATTATAATATATTAACTGAGGCGAGGAACTTCAAAAAAATAATTTTACCCAAATAAGTTAATCAAAAAAAAAAATATACAACCAAGTGAAAATACGCGTCCCTTAAAGAAAAAAAGGAGCTGATACTGCGCGACGAGTACTATAGCGACCCTGTAGCGACGATATATAAAAATTAAAAAAACATATAAACTGAAAACAAACCGTATATAAAAGATTCATTCGGTAAAACAGTATATGTTTTAAAAACTGAAAACAGTATATAAAAACATATAAACTGAAAAACAAACAGTATATAAAAATTCATTCGGTAAATAATATATATTTTAAAAAATGAAAACAGTATATAATTTCAATCCGTCACTACAGAATCGCTTTAGTATCCCGGGTATTATTTTCCATTTCCCAAAAAAAAAAGTACAGCAAAGTAAAAAAGAAAAAAAGCAACGTCAGCCCCAAACCCAACCAGCGGGGCGTAGGCGTCATTTCACGGAGCGCCGTCTCACCCGCACTCTTCGTAGGGTTTACACCGCACCCTATTTTCTACAGCCGACATTTCCAATTCCCCAAAATACCCCTCCTCCTAAGCCCTAACCGATAAAAGACGCCTTCCGTCGTCCGAAATTTCTCTCTTCTCTTCCTCAACAAAAAGAACGATAGAACAACGAAAGAAGAGAGATTATCGGTTGGATTTTTGGTGGGTTTTCTACAGCAGTTGAATCGGGGATTTTTGGCAGGAATTGATCTATGCAGACGGATCAGACGGTGATTAGCTTGAGGCCCGGAGGCGGGAACCGAGGCAGTCGGTTTACGGCCGTGAGGTTTCCCGACGCGCTCGCGGCTGTGACCACCGGGTATGGCGGCGGAGGTGTTGCGGGGTCTGGCAAGGTGGGTTTTTATTTGTTGGGTTGGTTTCAGATCCGATCTGGGCTTAATTGTCTTGGGTTTGTTACAGATTTGATAATGGGATTTATGGGATTAGAAGCCCTGAAAGTTTTGTTTTTTTTTGTTTTAATTTGGTTCGTAATTTTTTTTGGGGTGGATTGTAGGTGTATTTGAGAATTTTTTTTCCCCTGGAATTCTGGAGTTTTTAAGGTTTATTAGGATCTGTATGGTAGGTTTCTGAGTCTTTTCATTACGGGTTGTGCGGGAATTAGTGAACGAAAGTGAGTTTTGTCTGTGTTTATTTCAGTTTTGTGCCGGTAAGTATACGATCTAAACATTTTTTGTTCTTTGATGATAATTTCGATACTTGATATGATATCTGCTTGACGTATTGTCGTGGGATTTATCTGTGAAATTTTAAAGTTCGGATCTTTTCCTTCATCATTCTTTACAAATGTAGAGTTTTGCAGCAATCAAGTTCACCAATTAGACTTTTGCAGATCATTTCATATTTATGCCATCCTGGGAATTTGTTTCTCAAGTTTTTATTCTTAATTGCAATTTTATTGATATATTAATATTTTTTTTTTATATTTGTTTTAGATTGGAGATCGATTTGAAGCACGTGAACGCGTCCGTTACACAAAGGATCAGCTACTGCAGTTTCGCGAGGTATGTGTAAATAATGATTGATATTAATTATTTTAATTTCTTATATATGATTGAGATTATTATTATTTGCCTGCTTTGTATATTTCAAAAATATTTTGGTATTGTTGCATACTTTTGCCACTACACATGAAGTTTCCTGTTAGAAAAGAGTTTTAATTTTATTTATTAGCAATTATTCAGTATAAAAGTTATATTACCTATGGGGTTACTTATTGTATAAAATAACTTTCTTGGCCTTAATTTGTTTCCACAAAATTGCTCATATATGCCCCAAAGTTTTAATTAACTAAAGCTAGTCTTTCAACAAACTTTATATAGAAAATGTTGAATTTTGATAATTATGGATAAGTTTGCATGATTTTATTTTGGATATATTTAGTATAGTAAAAACTTGTTTTGTAAAACAACCCAGTAGTATGTAACTAATTGTTGTGAGTTCATTTGCTTATTAAATTTATGCAACACATTTCTGAATAGATCAGTTTGATCACTTATTTCATTTTCCATTTAGCAATTAAAGATCCAAACTCCAAATTAAAGAAAAGGGAAACTTAAGTAATCTAAAAGATATTAAACTGGTGAAAAGTTAATATTGTTATAAACAAGCTAATTTTGTTATAAACAAGCTATGCAAGATTGTATAAAACTTCATTAAAAAAATAGATTGTTATTCAGATCCTTTTCTTAAAGTCATTTGAAATTATCTAAATTTTGTTATTCTTCTATTCTGACATTCAATTTTGCAGTAGCCTTTTGTTTGGTACTTCTGTTATCATGATTAAATTTTTTTTGTTTATACAAAACTAAGATTATTTGTTTTACATTTTTATTTATTTAAGGTTGCTGAAGTACCAGAAGAGATACTGAAAATTAAACAAGAGATTGAGATAGAGCTTCATGGCGAGGATCAAAGTTGGGTCCGTGCTGAAGCAAATGTGAGTTTCTTCTTTTGCAATTTTTTTACTTTCATTTTTCTTTGATATTAAATTAAGAAATAAATGCACATAGAATGACAATTATTTTTCATTCCGCTCTCCCTAAAATGCCCTTAGATTATTATGAAATATTCATGTGAAATTTTTATAGAAATATACCTCTATTAAATGATTTTTGCCATTGTTTTCGACAAAAATCTCCTTATTTGCTACTTAAACCTTTGCACATAAGCTTTTTTAAAATATTTAAATTGCATTTGAGCGTTTATTTAAAGGTTTCCACACTCATTGGTATTGTAATCTTTGATAGCAATTCTACTTCTTAATTTCCGTAATAATACTTTTCTATCCGCACTTTATTACATCAGTTGTACTTAATACTTTCTAGGCAAATATTTTTCCGTAATAATTTCTTTTTTTTTTCTGGACTTTTTATAGGCGCAACAGGCTCAATCATACATGCGCTATTCTGAGCCGGACACGAGAGACTGGCGTGGCCGTTCTGACAAGCCGCCAGCTGGCGGGTCTGACGAGAAAACGTGGGATTCGCTGCGGGACCGCGAACCGAATCAGAAGACTCAGCCCGAAAGAGGAGCCCAAGCTCCAAACCAAGTGGTAATTAAATGTTTTGAGAGTATTTTTTTAATTAGGTTTTAATGCTTGCTTTGTGTCTGATTGTGACTTTCCTTTTAGTTATTGTTTTTTTTTTTCGAAAGATGGCAAGTACTAATAATGTTTGTTTGTATGTTTTTTTTTGTTATGTCAGGCAACTGGTGCTCTTATAAAGGCTGAGGTGCCATGGTCTGTGCGAAGAGGCAGTCTTTCTGAAAAGGACAGGGTTCTTAAAACTGTTAAAGGGTAATAATAATTTATACATCTTACATATCTTGTATTTCATTCAGATAGAATACATTCTTAAATTATGACATTGTATATGACCACCTTCATATACCCTGTAAAATTTTAATTAACTTACCACCCTCCCCAGTGAGGAATTAATATTTACCAACTTTTTTTATTGTGTTACATCAAAGACTCAAAAGCTGAGTCATAGTCATTGTTTATTTCATCTGGAATTCTGATAAAAAAAATTCACATCTTTTATTTTAAAATCCAATCATTTGTTGGTAATTCTTTGAATTAATAATTTGAATATATTTGCAGTATTTTGAACAAGCTGACTCCAGAGAAGTTCGATCTTCTCAAGGGCCAGCTCATTGATTCTGGCATCACCACTCCCGACATTCTAAAGGTATAGCTAAATAACAAACACACTTCTCTCTCTTCACCTTCACATTCTATATTTTCTCACCTCTTCATTTCTCACATCAAAACCTTTTTTTCTATCCCATCATAGGGCTTCACAACCCTAATTTTAAAAAATAATAAATATACTTTTCCCCTCTTTACCATCACATTTTTCTTCTTCCTCACATCAAAACACTTATTCCTACCCCATCACAGGCCGTTATAACCCTAATTTTCGAAAACAATAAATATAATAAATATATATTCCCTCTTTACCATCACATTTTTCTATTTCCTCACCTCTTTATCCCTCACATCAAACCATTTCTTTCTCTCTCATCACAGGGCGTGATAAACCTAATATTCGACAAGGCGGTACTCGAGCCGACCTTCTGCCCGATGTACGCGCAGCTCTGCGCAGATCTCAACTCCAAACTTCCCAAATTCCCGGCGGAAGAAGCCGGCGACAAAGAAATCACCTTCAAAAGAATCCTGCTCAACAACTGTCAGGAAGCGTTTGAGGGCGCGGACAACTTGCGTGCTGACCTGGCGAGGATGGACGGGCCGGAGAAGGAGAGCGAGAGGAAGGACTTGGAGCGGCTGCTGAAGTTACGGACGCTCGGGAATATTCGGCTGATTGGGGAGTTGTTGAAACAGAAGATGGTGCCTGAGAAGATCGTTCATCACATTGTGCAGGTATGTTGTTGAATTATTATAAAGGCGGAAAAGGTTGTGTGTAGAGGTTATGAAAGGTCGAAATGTGATACAAGGGTATGTAAATAAATTCTGTAATGTAAATAAAATGTAACGTACACGAAGGGTTTGTATATACAAGGGCAGTTCTTATGTTCTTTTAAGAGCATAGGCGATATTTCCTATGTTTTGAGTGACATCCATTATATTTCTCGTTTTACAAGGGTATACAATTACACGATCCTCATAAATTACTCTCCTAGCACACACTTAAATAAACCTAACATTCTTTCATATTTTCTTTTCGTTCAACCAGGCGTTGTTGGGGAGTGACAGGAAGGCGTGTCCGGAAGAAGAGAACGTGGAGGCGATCTGCCACTTCTTCAACACGATCGGGAAGCAGCTGGACGAGAACCCGAAATCCCGGCAGTTCAACGACGCGTACTTCAACCGGCTGAAGGAGCTCACCACCAACGCCCAGCTGGCGCCCCGCCTCCGCTTCATGGTCAGGGACGTCCTCGATCTCCGCGCCAACAACTGGGTCCCCCGCCGCGAAGAGGTACGTTTGTTGTTCGTTTGGTTGGTTGGTTGTGGTTGAGGAGTTCTTTAAGGGTTTTGTATATCCTAAAATAAAATAAAAAAATTGTGAAATGGATAAAGATTTTTTTTTATTATTATTATTATTGTGAGGGATTAATGTATTATTAGTCCATGTACTTCAATCGGATTGCAATTTAGTCTATGTACTGTTGATTTGGCACGTTTTGTCCTTGTACTTTTAAGAATTCATGCATGTTTTAATTGAGTACAGGGAACAAGCATTTCAAATTAGTAGTACAGGGACTAAATTGCAATCCAACTGAAGTACAGGGGCTAACGTTGCATTACCCCTTTATTTAAAATCTTGCTTAAATTTCAACCATATTGATGGGGACATATCGTCTTGTAAATGTGCCCATGCTGGCCATACTCGCATTACATTACGTTACAACGCCCATAATTTTCTGTTTGAAGTTCCAGTAAATCCTCCATTTGTCAAATCAAGCACCAAACTAACAATCTATTTAAAAATCACTCAACCTCCTCCTTGCCTGACACCTTTTTTGTCTCCACAGGTGAAGGCCAAAACCATAACTGAAATCCACACGGAAGCGGAGAAGAACCTCGGCCTCCGCCCGGGCGCGACGGCCAACATGCGCAACGGGCGCAACAACCCGTCCTTATCCTCCCCGCTCTCGCCGGGCGGCCCGTTGATGGGCCGGGCGGGCACGGGCGGGATGATGCCCGGCATGCCCGGGGCCCGCAAGATGCCCGGCATGCCCGGCCTCGACACCGAAAACTGGGAAGTCCCCCGCTCCAAGTCCATGAACAGACGCAACGTCGATCTGTCCGCCTCTCAGAGCTCGGTTGTCAACAGGCCGATCAGTATTAATCCGAAGTTGTTGCCGCAGGGGAGCGGAGGGCTGATTACTGGTAAGAGTGCTCTGTTGGGGACTGGTAGTAGTACAAAACCATTTACTAGCCCCGTTTTAGCGCCGGTTATTAGTCCTGCTGCTGCTGTAGCGCCGCCTGTTGCTGTCGCTGATAAGCCTGTTAAGAAGGGAAATGTTGTGGAGCTTCAGAAGAAGACGGTTTCTTTACTGGAGGAGTATTTCCAGGTGAGATTGTTGGATGAGGCGTTGCAGTGCGTGGAGGAGCTGAAGAGCCCTGAGTACCATTCTGAGCTGGTTAAAGAGGCCATCAATTTAGGTTTGGATAAAGGGGCGGGCTTTGTCGACCCGCTCGTTAGGCTTCTTGAGTATTTACTTGAGAAAAATGTGTTGAAAATTCGAGATTTGGGGACAGGATGTTTGCTTTACGGGTCGATGATTGAGGATTTGGCGATCGATTTGCCGAAGGCGCCGGTGCTTTTCGGGGAGGTTTTGGGGAAGCTTATCGTTTCGGCCGGGTTGGGGTTTAAGGTTGTGGAAGAGGTTTTGAAGAAGATTGAGGAGGCGGGGTTTAAGAAGAAGGTTTTGAATTCGGTTGTTGAGACGATTGAGGCGGCCGGAAATGGTAAGGAAGTATTGGCTCAGCATGCGGATGAGATTAGGGTTTGTAAAGAGCTGATTGGTTGAGTTGAGTGTGTTGGAGTTTTTTGATGATGGAGTTTGTTTTTGAGTAATTCTTTATTTCTGTATCGTGAATTGTTATATTTTATCTCCTTTTTCCCTCGTGGGTGGGGATGAGAAAGAAAGGTACTTTTTTAGTTGTGATGTGTGGTGGTAGGTGTGAGAAAGAGGGTAATGTTATGAGTTGTTGTACATTTGATTTTTGCGAGATCTTTAATGTTATGTTGTTGAACTGTTGTCTAAGAGGACGAGGTAGAAATGAAAAAAAAGTACCAAGATATGAATTTTTGTTTCTTGGGCTTATGGATGTTTTTGTAAGCTTGAGGTAAAAGAAGGCACAAGAATTGTTGTTGCATGAATGTGGTAGGAGATTTCTGTTTAGCATGCTTGAAATGTGCTACTAGCTGCGGCTCTAGTGCCTTTTTAGAAAGGGAGATATGAAAAGCTTCTAATTGAATCTCCTTCTACTAGCATATGATGTAATTAAGCTTATAACAAAAATGTTTTGCAAAAATCAACAAATTACACCTGAAGGTCAGAAGGTGTGCGGAAGGGGAAAGGGGGATAGAAGGGAAGAGATGTGAGGAAAAGAAAAAAAAATTTTAAACCCCCTTAACTTTTCTGAATATTATCAAACCCCCTAACTTTCTAACTTTTTAGATTTTCTCATAGCCCCCTAATGTTTTATGTTGCCTCTAAATCCCCCAACTTTTCTTAATAATTATATTTTCAAAATGATAATTTTGCCTTCATGAAAAGCAATAATTATAGTCAATTTACTCTAAATGATTATTCAATACTATTTACATAAAACAAATTAATTACATATTTTTTGTTTTTCTTAATTATAATGAATTGAAATATTCGCAACGTAAAGCAAGTATCATCCTAGTATTAATTACATTATACAATGAATTAGATGTGGCTCTCAGTGTGTGTGTGTGTGTTGTGTATGCCTATGAGCTATTGTCAAAAAAATATTTAATAGCTAAAATAATTAGGATGATGTAACAAGTAATATCATGGGGATGCTCAAATAGAGTTAAAAAATAAAAGGATGATGTAAGTTACAATATATATATGGTCATGTGCTAATGGCACTAGTATGGCTTGCTTATCGTCTTGACACTCTTGTCATATATAACTAACACGACGAAGTAGAAAACAATAGTGTTTGCAAATGATCATTGACATTGTTCTTTTGTGTCTTCTATATATCTTTCCTTTGGTGCTCAAATAGAGTTGAAAAATAAAAAGATAGTGCTAATGACACTAGTATGGCTTGCTTATTGTCTTGACGCCCATGTCACATATGACTAACAACAAAGTAGAAAATAATATTACTTACAAATGATCACTGACATCATTCTTTTGTGTCTTCTATATCTCTTTCATTTGGTTTGTGCGCTTTAGATATTTATGTATCGATTTTAATGTCACTCACATGATGAAATTTTGTTGGGCATATTGTTGTTCCACCATACTATTCTTTGTTCCAGTAAGAAATGGTTGTTTTAGTTGGAATTTGAATGAATTGACTAAATATTTTTTGGTTTCTTAAACAATGCGAAAATAATAAATAACTAAATCTTTGTTTTGTATTCTATTTCATTTTGGCTCAAGTGGCTTAGCATATCACTTCGCTTCTTCTTTAAAATACGGTATTATGCAATATTTTCATGCATTAAACATAATAAGGAGAACTTCCCTAGCACGCCTACACGGTCTGTGTTTTTTTTTAATTTTTAATTAAAAATGAATTTATTTATTGTTATTTATTTGTTCAACTAATTTACTGTAACCATATGAGACCACATCATTAAAAAATTTAATGACCGTGCGATTAATCTCACTGGATACAAGAATAAAATATGCTCGATCAATTTAATTTACCTCCTTGTATATATTAAAAGTTCAGGTCTTTTTTGACATTATTTTTTGGTGTTTGAAAAAACTATTTTTTCTAAAGATTGAAGACAAAATTATACTGATAGGAGATGACTGTTTCTAAAGAAACATTATACTGACAGGTGATGGACGGAGATGATTTTAGATGTATAAAGGACTAAAGGACTCCGATGTAAAAACTATAGAAAAATGATAAATAGCAACACATTCAGAAGAGCCCTCTCTGAACTTTCTCAAAAGAAAAAGATGTATAAAGGACTTTTTAGACATATAAATTTCTTATTCTAAATTATGGTTAGATTGGATGGTGAATTAAAGATTTGGATATATTTGATAATCTATTATGTTTTTAATGGATATATTTTATCTTTTTTATTTTGAAAGGATAAATTTGATATTAATTAAGTTTTTGAGGGATAAATTTGATAATTTACTTTTTTAGAGGGATAAATTTCATATTTTGAGCTTTATTAGGGATATACCCAAAATTTCCTTTATTTATTTATTTTTTTTTTAACTCTTGAAGTAAGGAATATTTTGTAAAGAATGAAATAAAGAGGAATGCTTTGTATACAAGTGGTGTGATTGAATTCCCAACTTCTTATATCTCAATCAAAACACATACTAGGCTAAGGGCAGTTGCGAAATTTTCTTTATCATAAGTTTTATTTCGGAGAATCAATTTTCTTACCCTCATTTTGTCTCAAATCAAACTTTGCCTACTTTTTTTTTTATTTCTCAGGGTCCAGAAAAAAATTCGGCCTTTTATAGTTCTCTTTACTTTTTTGGGTGCGAGTGGTGGTACTTGTTCATTGGATGACTTTTTCTGTGTAAACCCTAGAGTGCACTGTGCAAGCTGAGACTGAGAGTACTTTCTCCTTCATTTCACGCAAAAATCCATGGTGACTCTCTCTCTCTCCCCCCTTTTTTATTGAGTCCGATTTTCTGTTTTTAGTCCAGTCTGTGTATGCTTTGGTCTTCCTTTATTAATCTTGAACCAATTAATTGCTTCTGGTCTATTTGTGGGAGCATCACTTAGATCAGAAACTGAGTAAGTTAGTAGCCTTGAGTAGATAAAGTTTTGCAAAATAAACAAATTATGCAAATGAACCTATAATTGGTGAAGATTAAGTTTGGGTGGATATTGAGTTAACAGTCTTATTGGTTTATCTTTTTCATGTCACTTTTTCCCCTCTCAATGTTTTCATTTTTGAATGTTTAATCCAACAATTTTCTAGTCTTTTATTATTTCGTCTTAATTCGATATATTACTTTGAAGGTCAAATATGCATGTTGAGAAAAATTTCCCTGTATACATGCATGTAGAAATTCCCAATTTTTCAATTTTGTTTTTTTTATTGAAAATTGATTCTTTCTATTTGGGTATTATGAACTTAGCCCGGGTTTTTCATTTATTATTTTTTAAATTTTGAAGCAAGCAATCTTTTCTAACCAAATTGCATGATGCGGAATAATGCTAGAATCAATCAATTGCTTTCGACTTTTCTGTTCCACATTTTGAAAAAAGTTATAACAAATTAACATTTTGAAGAATTTCGGGTTTTCAGTCAATAGCTATGTAGTTGTTTTGTTCTGATTTTTCTATTTCTTTCTTTATTTTTGTCCTTTTCCTTTTTATAATGTGATATTACTGTAAATGGGCATCTTTGCTAGATTAGAGGTCTTCTTGCATGCATCATGCATGTGTAAAAAGTAAAAACCACAACTTTTATTTTGGTTTCTTTTGATACTATTTCTTTCATGATTTGGTCCTTATATAAGAAGCTTCTTTTCTTTTTGTTTTTATTTTTTTATTCTAATGCAGTAATGTAGTCGATTCCTGCTATTTACAATAGCATCACTTAGTATCAGTAGCTTAATTTAACCCCTTTATTTTTTTTTGAGGGACTAATTTAACCCCTTTATTATTATTATTTTTATATAAATTGCATATTTTTAAAAAAAGAACAAAAGCTAGGGATACTATGGATTAAAAAAAAAATACTCTGATTGATCCTTAAGATACTTCTAATTTTTCATTGGGGCATATAATATATTATATATAACTGTTGGATATACAGCTGAGTTTTTGTAGCGTAGAAAAGCAAATTGGCTCTCTTTTCATATAAATAAACACAATATATTTCTCTTTTAATTCAGGCAAATAACAAGCATACAATTATACTAATGCAACCAACCCCAAATCGAATAACACGAACATTTATGGACTATGCTTCAATTGGTCAAGCAATGGAAGGTAAGCCTTCTAATTTCTTATTTCTTTTATTTCGTCAGTATCAATTGGTGAACAATGAATTGGGTCTTAAATTGAAAATTCAGTAACCCTAATAAAACTAGAATTGCAATACAATCTGACCTATCTATGATATGTTTAGTAATTCTTATTCTTAGGAGGTTATTATGTAAAATTGGCAGGGCTATGCTCAATGTATGAGAAGAAACTAAGGGATATAAATCCAGCAATGCATAACTTAACTTACGACATTTCTGATTTGTTCAATTTCATAGATGGAATGACCGATTTAAGCGCTTTAGTGTAAGTGTTATTTTATTTGATTATTTCGTTCCTTCTTTTGCATATGTAACCTAAGCTCAAAAGTTTTCCAAATTGGGAAAATATTTTATAATTTTAACATTTCCTAGTACTCTTTCCCTTTTAAATTATTCTAAACAGTCAACTCATCGGATATAGGTTCATGAATATTATATTTCATTCCATTGATTTGCAGAGTTAAATTCCATCTGGAAAATAACTAAACCTAAGTAACAAATATTCCAAATATTATACCAGTTTGATAGTTGGTACCACTACTGAATAACCTGAAGTAATACATGTATTGTTTTCATTTTAGGTATGATTATACTATACAAGCGTATTTGCCATGTGACAGACAGTGGATAAAGACAAAAATACATCGACACCTTCGTTGCCTCGCTAGAGACAGAAGCTGACTTATTTAATTAAATCATTAAATGATTTTGTTGTAGTTTTAAATTAATAGATTTTAATAAAAGTAATTGTGTGTTGTAAAATGTGTGTTTCTCATTTCACCTGTTGTGGATTTAATAATCTGTTTGTGGATTGCAGTTTAAAGTTGTTGTGGCCGAAGGATTAAATTATGAATGGTGTTCAATTGCATAATTCTGTGATTAATTATGTAATTGTTGATTGTTCGACTGATCAAACTTTTATGAAACTGTGTAATTGTACTTTGCATTCTTTTTATTATTTGATTGATCAAATCTTTTTCTATGAAAATGAACAACTGTAGAATTTGCTTTTTTTTGGGGACCAGAAATGCACCTTCAACTTTTGGATCGAGCAGCACCCTCAGTGATTAGAGAGATGTAATGGATATACAAAATTGTATATTAATATTCAAAAATGTGTATTAATATTCAAAAATGTATAATAAATATACAAAAAGGATAAGAACGAATTTTGTATTTAAGAAATCTATAATGTTCCAGAAGGTTTAACAAGCATGAAAAAAATGTAATAAAAACATACTAAGGTAGCTGATAGATAAAATTGTATGACATAACATAAGCAGCGTTTAGTCAACAAGCAGCATATAACTGATGATGGAAAATATTTTCTTTCTTAATCGAGTTTGTCATGCCAAGTGCAATTTACACTTTGGATTACATGACATGTTCCTACAAGAACAATTTGTTCTTTTGTTCAGAGTGCGAGAGCTTAAACAACTGTACTGTATTATTGAAATTGATTCTTTCTTGGGTAGGAAAATTTGCAGAAGTCTCCTTGTTTATGTCTAAAGAACCTAAAATGCATGAAAATGGAACCCATCCATCATTGCAAATAGCAGACAATCTTATTATTGTTCTAAAATTATCCTTCCCTTCGATTCCATCTAATGATGTTCAAGTCGTATAACAATAGCCGAAGTTTCTGATAATGGAAAGATAACCACACTGCCAACAAAATTCAACAATCAAATTTGATTGAAAGAAAACACTTAATCAAAGCACATCATTAAACCCCTAAAAATAGTTAGATTCACTCAAAAAACAAAAACCACACAAAACATGTTTCTGTTCGTCTCAACATACACCACAAAACAAAGAGGCACAAAATAAAGTTCAAAAACCTCAACTAGGGTTTCACAATATAACAAAACAAATTTCAAAATCTCAACTAGGGTTTCACAATATGACAAAAGAAATTTCAAAATCTCAACTAGGGTTTCACAATATGGCAAAACAAATTTCAAAATCTCAACTCGGGTTTCACAATACGACAATATCATTATTATTATCACTCTTCCATAGGTGCGGTCTCTTTTTGTGAACGAGCCACCTTGACTTTGATCTTTTCCGGAAGAGTAAGTGAAGGATCCTCCAATTGGGCCATTGGATGCTTCACAAGACTTATGCTCTGTTCCAACTCCACCTTTTCGCCCTTCTTCAACAATTTCTGTCCCGGCCTTAACCTATCACATTTCAAATTTATCATTTGTTAATGAATCTGATATTTGTTAAAAATGATTTAAATGTTGAGAAAAAGAGAGAGAGAGAGAGAGAGAGAGAGAGAGAGAGAGAGAAATTTAGTTACCTCTTCTTGATGTGAGCTTCCTCTCTTTGAGCCCTTGTCTTGATAATCTTTGGAATTGCTTTTAGGGTTTCGGCTGTGACGTTGCGGTCGTATCTTTCTGGCCTGTTTCTCTTCCTCTCGAATTCAAATGTTGCATCCTGTTTTTTAGAAAAAAAAAGAATAAATGCAAAAATAATACACAAGTAATAAATAATAAGACGTAAAAAATAATAATAATAATAACGCAACTAGTGAAAATACAAAATTCTCACATCGCATTTAAACAGTCTACTTACAAATATAGGGGACTTTCGCAAAATTTCCATAATTTGTTTTAGGCATTTCTGGCTGTTTAATTGAAGCTTTTTTAAACATTACGACTTCCATCCAAAAAAGAAAAAAATGCCCTTGGTATCAATACTGTCCAATCTATAAGACTATATAACCTAAACCCTAAAAGATTTAAGTCAATTACCTGTGTCATGTCCTTTCCATGCAAGCGGCGATAAGCCTTGGTCCATTTCACCTTGCGTGGATTTCTCTTCATTTTGAAATTTTTGTGACATTTTGACCGGCAAAACCTAAATATCTGCATAATTTTAGGGAAAAAAATGAATACAGGCTTCAAACTAGTGTTTTTAGTATATTAGAGAGCAAAATAAATAATTCATACAGCAATTCGGTCAAATAGAAATTAATCTTTCTTTTCATAATTAAAATAAGAAATGAAATGTAAAATTAACAAATTAACGAACCTTTGCATCATTTCTTACAAACTGAATACCATGACCAGGATAAATAGTAGAAGAACAGAACCAACACTTCTCTAATCTCATGGCTTCTTAAATCCTGTATATAGAAAAATTCCAAATTTTAATAATCTATATGAAAGAATCACAGTGCAAGCACTAATTATGTAATTTATTTGTTGCATTAGTTATTTGAACTTTCCCAAATCACGGAATAAGCTAATAATCTAAAAGTTACCTTGTATTTACAATACATTAAACTAAAGTAAAACTAACAACTCCAAAAAAAAACTGAAGGCCTCTTTTCACAAAGAATAAGCAACTAAATCAATCCAGCAGAAGACAGAAAAGAGTTAGAAGTAACAGAAATCAATTTAGGGAGAAAATTGGCAGACACCAATGAAGAAACCCTAAAGATCTCTTTGGTCTATAACAAAAGCCGGAAATATGGAAAAGAAATTAGAACCCTAAAAGCTACATAAACAATGCTAATATTAAATTGACCCACATAACTAAATACTTCAAATTTCTAAAGGAAAACAAAAAATTAACCCTTCTACATGACCCACAAAGAAATCACAACAAAATATCAGCAAAAACCTTAAAGAAAATCAAACAAAAACCTATTATTTCCCTTCAAAGGTAACCAAATATCAAATCCAATCCCAGCTGAAAACCCTCGGTTCCTACACTTCAACGAAAGTATACTAAATAAAAGAAAGAAAATAACCAACAACTGAGCAAAGAAGAGTCAAAAGGAGAACTTACTTACCGGCTGGCGGCGGCGGCGGAGAAAGGCGCCGAAGGAATTTGGGGCGTTTTGAGGGTTTGGGTTTTATGAAAGAAAGAGGGTATATGATATGATATATGAGATGAGATTGGGTGTTTCGCAGGGAATATGCAAACACTATGTTGCTTCGTGTTTCACCGCTCGATTAGATTTAGGAGGAGTAGGAGATGGGGATTTGTATATTTATTACAATAATACCGGGCAAACAAACTAATTTGACAAATCACAAACAAACGATTGATGTGCCACTTGCCTATTTTTTCACGTCACACATTATTCAATACATATTTAGAAACGGAAGAGAAAAAATCATCCATTAATTTTCATATTAAGTCGTTTATTTGTGATTTGTCAAATTGGTTAGTTTGTCTAGTCTTATTGTATTTATTAACATTCCAAGCTAGATTCTTACCCTTTTTTTTCTTCCTTTCTTAAACGAAGTTTTTTTGGTCTTATAATCAGTTTTGTTTTTAATGTAAGATCACTAATTTTAAAAGTAGAGAAATTTGAAAATGTGACTAGCTTGAGTGCGCCCAAAATATGACAATGTACTGTTTTTTGCTTTTCAATATACTTTTTGTTTTCTATATTGTTTTCATTATTTTACATATATATTGTTTGGTGACTCTAAAACAATGATTTTTATATACTGTTTATTTAATTTTATATAATGTTTGTTATCTCTATATACTGTTTTTTCGCGTCGTGCTGCATGACGAGAAAGTCCTTCGTCCAGCATCATGTTCCTTAATAGTGTATCACACAATGCCACTAAATTTTAATAATGTAACTATGTCATGTTAATAACTTTAACGATACCATGATGCGTAACGAAATTTGAAGTTTAATGCTAGTCATTTAGTTTTGAAATATTCAATATATTCTTAAAACATATGATACATCTAACGCAATAACATATATTCTTAAAACATATGATAACAAATATAGAATCAATAAAATAAGATTAAATCATCTAATCATATAGCTAGTGATAACAAATAAATATTTCACATCAACATGTTTCTATAATAATAAATATTTAGTATCTTCTTCATACTATATGGTTGAGTATCTTTTAGTAGTGCCTTCTACTTTATCTTTTTATCTTTTTTTATTATTTATGAATTATAATTATTTGAAACCAGGCTTTTTCATTGTTTTCATTCAATTGATCTATTTACCAAGGTTGGACGAGATTAATCACGATGATAGTGTATAGTTAAATGGCACATACCAATTAGTACGATTAATTGTGTTTTAAATATAACTATTCAGGCCCAACCAACAGTCATATTTATAGCAATTTTTTTTAATTGAATAGAGATGATTTTTTATCTCACTTCTAGTTTAGTGCCAATTGAAATTGAATTCACAACTTATGTTTTATGATACAGGGACTCAATTACTAGACTATGAGTTCATTGATATGTTTAAACCAAATTGTAGTGAGAATACATTGTAAAGAGCTTTTCTGCGTACTCTTCAAAAAAAAAAAAAAAAAAAGTTTTTCTACATGTTTTCCATGAATCTTTTCTACGTTGACTATGGGCCCTTTTGTATTATTTTGTTTGAAAAATTGTTTTATATTAAATTTGGGCTAAAAATGCCCATTTAAGATATCAGGTATAAATTAAAATCTGGGAGAGTATAATTAATTTCTAAATAACCAGCGCCTGCCAATATCTGAAGAGTATATATACTAAGCCCCTATATTTCCCCCCCACAGGCCCCGTGACGTCAATACCACTGGTAAGCAGCCCAAAACTGGCAGAACTAGTTTTGGTGATTTTTTTTTTTGAAGAGGTCAGTATAATTTCCTGCAAAACAAAATCCCGCTTTATTTTTTCAAAAAATTTCAAGGTCGATTATCACCATGTAATAGCTAATTAATGCCGGTAAGCAATCGAAATCTTAATAAAAACTGGTAAGCAGTCGAAATCCCACCCATTTTTTTCAAAAATTGAAAATCCCGCTTTTTTCCGAAAATTTTTAAGATCGATTACTTACTGCCATGTAATAGCCGATTAATGCCGATAAGCAGTCGGAACTCAATGAATGCCAGTAAGCAGTTGAAATCCCGCCCATTTTTTTCAAAATTTTTCAAATTGAACAATCATATATTTAGTTTTCCTCTCTCTTTCTCTCTCTCTTCTAAAATCCATTTTCCGGAAAAAAAATTCCTGAATAGAGATAAAGGGAGAGAGAAAAGTAGCTTGACGACTCTCCGGTGATGCCGTCGCCGGTGGTAAGCAGTCCAATACCCGCCTTTTCTTTTTCAAAAAAACCCAAATAAACAAACCATTTTACAAATATTCTTCTCTCTTTCTCTTTCTTGTCTAAAAATCATTTCATGAGGAAAAATCCATGGAGAGAGTGGCAGATTGATGAATCTCCGGCAATCTCTCCGATGATGACGACTCCTTGGTGCTGGTAATTAGGCAGCAAATGGTAAGTATCTTATATCTTATATTTTTTTTCCTATTTTTTCATTTATTTTTTGTTTTCCTATATTCTAGTTGATATTATTTCTGTATTTTATGTTTATTTTGAGTTCTGATTTTTGTTAAAATTATTTTCTTGATATTTTCTTTTCTTCTTTCATAATTTTTTTTTCTCTTTTATTTGAGATTTATTTTTGGTGGCTGCTGGTGGTAAGTGCTACAATTAGGATTTCATATATACTTTAAATGATAATCGAAGCAGTCTCCGTTACCAGCAGTAATTAAACTAATTCCGACCATTTTTCTAAAAAAAAAAATAATAAATTTAATGTATTTTATGGTTATTTTAAATGATGATCTTTCACAAATTATTTTCATTGCAGGTGGTATTTTTAGGTGAAGACATGGTGATTTTAATGGTGATTAAAAGTGTAGTTTAATGTAATTTTAAAGGATATAAGTGCGTAATTTTAATTGTTTAAATTGATGTAATATATTTTGTGGATATTTTATATGGTAAATTTGATGTAAAATTTAGTATGGTAATCATCAATTTATTTTTATTATTTTACATATTTTGTATGATGTGCATTGATTATTGGTTATATTTGTTTAAAATATTATATTTTGGCTAAATAAATTAAGTGAATAAATATCTTATAAATTTATAGCATGTGATTAGAAAAAATAAAATTTAGTTCTAAACAAATATGGATTACCACCAAAGCCTTATTACCGTCGGAAAATAAAATTAATGTGAAAAATGGATCTAGAAATAATTATTAATTAGCATTAAATGAAAATTTGATATTTGATGGAACATGTGGCAGATAATAATGGTACTTTACAATAAAAATAAAAAATTAATATTAAAAAAACTCGAAAACCACCTAGAAATCAGTAAAAACAGTTTATCCTCTGATTACCACCAGTTTACAGTCATTTTATCCCACGTGGCAGTGTCAATTACCATTCGTGACATCAGCTGATGTCACGAGGGCATGATGAGGGCAAATATGAGCCATGGCATAATTATCCATATATGAATATCAATCCCCCCGAGAAGGAATCCGGTTCAGGAGGAAAATTATAAGTTCCCTTGTTAACTAGTTTCCTTATATATACATGACAAATCAAACAAATCAAATCCATCAACAATTTTAGCAAGGCAAAATTATTTATATTTTTACAAATCAAAATTGTTTCTTTTTATAGTAATTCCTTCTATAATTCTCTTCTCTCTCTATAAATTTCTTCTCTTTCCAACCGAAAGAAGAGAACCACCAATCTGAAAATAAGTCCAGGTTGCATAATCTCAATCTTTAACATGAAAAAGAGAAGCATGGGTGATTATGAAATCAAATCTTGTTCGAGGAAACAGAGGAGAAAGTAAACAAAATATATTCCTCAAGAAATCATCGAGCAGATACTACTCAGACTGCCCGCGGTAATGAGATTCCAAACGGTTTGCAAGCTTTGGTGCGCAATTAGCTCTGACCTGCGATTCGTACCAGAACACTTTAGGTTAGCAAAGAACCATTCTCTTGATCTTGTTGTCGATTTGCTGAAAAATACAATTTCAGTTTATGAGAATGAATTGTTGAAATGCGACCTTTGGACGCCCAAACAAGTAAAATTCGCTGAAACTGCCCTTGTTGGATCATGCCATGGCTTTGTTTGCATGTACGAGAATCAGAAAATACGACTTATCTTTAATCCTGTAACTGGTCAATCTATTTCTCTACCAAATTCATCTATCCAAAACTCTAACAAGGGACCATCAGCATGGGACTGGTTTTAATCCTTGTACTAATGAGTATATATAAAATCATGCATTTCTACTATGACTTTGTGGACCCTAATGACACTGGCCGGTGCAAAGTAGAAGTGCTAACACTAGGAAAATATATAATCTCGTGGAGACAAATCGAAGGAGGCTCATCTTCATTGACTTTCAATGCAATATTCTTCTTCTATTCTCTTCTTTGATCTCTCAAAAGAGAAATTTCGACTAATACAAGCTCCAAAAGGAATGTGCCAACAGTGGAAGTCTCTAATAATGGATATGAATGGACGTCTTTGTTGGGTTTGTATTAATGATCCAGGCCATAATCAAGTGATACAATTATGGAGTTTAGATGAATATCGTAAAAAGAAGTCTTGGGCTCGTTGGCAGACTATTAACCTTTGGAATTTACAGTCCATTTGGCTAGATGAAGTTTCATATTTGACGCGTGATAGTCTGGGGTTTTATTGGGGGATTAGACACGCATCAAGAAACAAGATTATAATAGAAGTATATTTACAAGGAAAACTACACAGCTGTGTTGATTTCACAATAAAGAATGATAATGTTGAATACGTGCTATCTGGGCCTGACAACTACGACTACATCTCACTTTTTTCGTTTACTAGTTGTGCTTATTTTGAGAGCTTGCTTCGCTTGCCATAAGTGTAATATTTTTAGTTTAATCTGTAAAATTTGATAATTTAATAACGTTGGAAATTGTTATGATGTCCCCTTATTTTGTATTTATAAATATTAGATATTGAAAGCCCGAGAAATTTTGTTTGGGTTTTTCTTCTGTATGGTTTTTTTATCCGAAGTTACATAAGTTTGAAGCTACATTTCTTTTTAATTGAAGATATAGCTCACAACCCCTCCTGTTTAACAAATAGTGTAGCAGTTTCAAGCCATACAATCATTAAAATCACTAACAAAAATTAATTACAATTTTTTTTTGCTTTAACTTAGCAAATTTCCATTCCGCAGTACTATGAATTACAAGCAAAGAAGAAAAAAAAATCAAAGCCTAAACAGTGATCTAAAAGAAAGAAAAAGCCAAATTAACACAAGACTAAACTGCAAACTACTCCAATATGCTTTCTTGGCTTCTGCATCAGCCGCACTATTTATCTCTCTTGGAATACTTGAAAGAAACAAAAAATCATACCAAACAAGAAAGTACACCGAAATTTTCATACTCACAACTTGCTACTTCATAATGCTCATAAATCCAAAAAAGGAAGACATTATTTTATAGCACAAAAGAACCATACTAACTTACCATGTCCACAAAATATGAGACCCTCTTTTTTTGAGGCAAACCATGTCCATAAAATATTAAAAGAAAAAAAAGTAAACAAAAATATCGCCAACCATCCAGGCATTCAAGTCTTGACAAATAAGCAGCAAAAACATCAACAAACAAAACAAAACAAAGTATCAGAACTCTTATTCCAAACCAAATTTTTCCTAACATACTAAATTTAACGTTCATTCCGCAAAAGATCCATTAATCCATCAACCCTCACCTAAATCCTTTCCGACCCGTCATGAGAGGCAGAGCAACCTTAACGGATTCAGGCAAATCCAATCCGCGAGCCCGCATCCAATTACAAACCCGTTTAACCTCCTCTGTAAACCCGCCATCCATCAGCCCGCTCAAAACCTTCTCAAATTGCTCACTTTTCAACTCCTTTTTCTTCCCCTCCAAAACCCTAATCGACTCTCTCACCTTCTCCTCAACCCTAACCCTAGCATATAAGCTACAAAGACTAACATGCACATCTAACGGGTCCGAACCCGTTTCGTCTCTAATCCGACCCACAACTTGCTCCGCTTCTTCAACTAAACCCAATCGCCCAAACCATTCTAAAAGGACAGTGTAAGTTTTCACCCCCATTTTGAACCCGTCTTTTTCTAGGGTTAGCAACAAATCTAAAGCTCTATCCAACATATTTTTGTTCATATACGCTTTTATCATGGTCGATGTGCATAAATCGTCTGGTTTGTGGCCCATTCTTATCATTTGGTCAAATTGGCCTCTCGCATTATCCACATGATCCGCAAGATTAGACTCACCATACGCCTTAATTAATATATTATACGCTTCCAAATTAGGGTTTAGTCCATTATATTGCATTCTATCAATAACCTTTTGCACTCCTTCCACTTGTCCTAATTCCCCATAAACCCTTAAAATCCCTAAATAATTCTCCATGCTAGGTTTTATATTACAATCCTCCATTTCTACAAGGAGGTTCAATCCTACCAAAGGCTCGCGGGCTTTTATGCACGCATTAATCATCGAATTGTATAGTTTGAAATCGGGTTTGAACCCGGTTTCTTTTAGGGTTGCGAAATGTTGCTTAGCTAGGTTTAGGTTGCCGATTTGGCCGTACATGTGCACTAGCATAATGGATGTGAGAGTATCGGGTTGGAAACCTGCTTCGATCATTTTGTTTAGGATCCGTTCTGCGTCTTTGACACGGTTTGACTTTGAATGGAGATCGATTAGCCTTGTGTAGTCGCGAATTGTGGGTTCGAAAGTTTCTTCATTCAGTAATAATTCCGCCACCTGTTAGTTTAAACCCATAAAAAAAAATTAAACCTAAGTAAATGAAGAAATCACTTTAATCCATTTTGTCTGTTTTTTTGGATATTTAGGGTTTTTAATTAATTGCATCTCTTTAGGGTAATCAAATTCGGTTTGTGAATTCATGCCTCTACCTGTATATTTAGGGTTTTCTAATTAATTGCAACTTTTTAGGCTATTCAAATTCGTTTGTGACTTCATGCTCCGACCTTACACTTAGAATTTTCTAATCGAATTTGTATATATTTAGGGTATCCTAATCAAACTATTGCATTCTCGTTTTCTACAAAAAATTATAAAAAACCAACCTTGAAATAAACATCCAAACTCCTCTCCTTGACCCTCTCAAGCAAGCCCTCCCAATCGACCCTCCTAATGCCCTCCATCTTCTCCTTCCACTCCCCCACCAACCTCCCCAAATCCAAATCCAAATCCTCTTTTCCAACATCCAAACTTTTTAACTTCTCTTCGATCCTCCTACACTTTCCCTCGACAAACTTCGGTTCCTCCTTCACGAATTCTTTCTCGCTCGCCTCGACCCGCTCCGCGATCTCCGTCCATTTCGGGTCGGAGAGATCCAGCCCGTAGATTTTGTACTTGATCTCGCCTTTTCTTTGAGGTAGAGTCGTGAGTTTGAGACGAGCGGTTTCGGTGTCTTGATTGTTGCCTTGTGTAGGAGATAATATAAATTTAAGCAGTATGGTTAGAATGTATGTGGTTTATATTGAAGGATAAATGCATCGTTAGTCCCTGTACTTTAATTGGTTGCGAGTTTAGTCCTGTACTGCTGATTTAAACTTGGTCCTTGTAGTTTATAAAAGTGTGTATGTTTAGTCCCTCGCTTAATGGAAGTAGTTTAAATCAATAGTACAGGACTGAACTTGCACAATTTTATAAAGTACAGGGAGTAAACGGTGAATTTATCCCTTTTATTAATTGATAATTAGTTTCCGTAATTCAAATTGTTTCTAGAAGGACAAGTCAAGCTATAACACCCACTAATAACATGAGAAGCGAGGCATTATTAATGGAAAAGATCAGCTACTATAAATAAGGTATTCAAATTTCAATGTACGTAAATTGCACGATTAACAAAAAGAGAGATTGTAAAGAAAATCGATTATTTGTTGAATTCTTCACCTTGTTCGCGCATTTTTTCCAAGTTGAGGTAGAATTTGTCTTCTTCCAATTTTTCGCGGGCCCATTTGAAACGGAGCTCTCTGAGGAGTGAGCCCTTTATGCCTATGTCTGCAGCGAATCGGCACATTTGTTTGACCTAAAAATTAAGATTGCGTCACAAATTAAATTCTTCAAAAGATATAATGAATAGAACTAAGTTAATCGTATGCTATGTAACTATATATATAATATAATAAGTATCGGGACAATATCGTTGGTCGTGACCATGGGTTCAGTGGCTTGGATCTTAGCTATATTTTAACTATAAAAGTTTCCTTTTTGTCTGTTTTATGTTTATTTAGATATAAGAATGAACTGGGTCTTAGTTAAGACATATCCGTAAGTAACTGATTTTTTCCCCTTGTCATATATGTGAACCGAAAAGTACCCTTTTGTCAAACTCATCTCAATGTAAATGCTTTTTCAGATCCAAATTCATCAACGCCTAAACAAACCTAAGTACATATCAGCAGAATCATTTCATCAAACAGGTTGCATTCAAGGCATAGGACGGTTCAACCAAATTGGGACTCATAATAAGAATAAAATGCAAGGGTCAAACGAATTTGATCCAATATTTCATTGTAAATTTAAATTGGAAACAACCTGTGGCATATATGCAAAAGCCCCAATAACTTAAAATGAAGAGGTTCACAGAAATGTTTCATAAAACCCAACAAAGTTTAGTCCTTTTTTCATTACCTCATCACAATGCACATACTTCTTCAATTCAGCACGCATCCTATCCCTCTTCATGGCCTCATGCACCGACTTACTAACCTCCCAAACCGTCTTCCACAAATCCTCACTCAACTCCACACTCTCATCCTCCTCACCAACAGCCTCATTCCCATCCATCTTACACACGACCTTCCGACAGACCAACAGAAGCATTTGGTCGAGCACGTTGCGCGCGAGGCCGGGGAACGCTTCCGCCAGCTTGGGCCGGAGCGCGTGCACGAATCTTGACAGAAACTCGGTCATGGGTTCATCTTGGATTATGGTTTGGGTGGGTGGTTCAGCTGCGGTAGCATTTTGGGTGTCTGTATTAAGGATTTGGGAAGTGGGAGGAGGAGGAGGAGGGGTAGAAGGAATGGTGTGGAGGCGAGAGAGGTGGAGGTGAGAGGAGAGAGGAGCGAGGCGGGAACGGAGGTGGCGGGATAGAGAGAAGGCGGCTCTCATGGTGTTGAGTGTGGAAAGAGAAACAAAGAGAGAAACAAAGAGAGGAGGGGGATCTGCAAATACTACTTAGTCTTAAACCCTGGACAGAGACGAGAGAGAGAGAGAGAGAGAGAGAGAGAGATGGAACAAATGGTGTTGATTTTCGTATTTAACCTTCTAATACTGAAAATATCAATTTACCAATTCTTTGTAATTTTTTTGGTATATATATGTTGTCCACTATGTTATGCAGAGGCACATACTTCGAAAATTCAGTCATATCATATTGGATAGCATATTCGGATACTCTATCGGATAGGCCACTTGACGTATCATAATATTTTATTCTCAAATAATAATGAATAATTCACGGATACTCCCTGTATCAGAACACCAAATGCCTATAACATAAGAACATATACTCCTAAAGTATACAGTGAAATATAAAATTAATGAAATAAGATTAAGACGTCTAATTATATAAGTATAACTAACAATAATAATCAAATATTTGCATCAAATATTTCTAATAACAAATTTGTGATATCTCCTACATCAAAATCTGATACCTAAACATACACAAACTAATTAAATATATAAAATATAATTAATAAAATAATATATAAAATTATTGTATTGTATGTTTTTTTTAAATTGATGTATCGCCGTATATGTATCATATCAGATACGATATATGTATCTATATTCATGCAACATAGGTTGTCCATATGAGAGAGATAGGCACTCTTGTAAAATGTATATTCTATATACCATTTTTTATTTTTATATATAATGGTGTTCTATACTTATATATTGTTTTTTTTGGGTTTATATACTGTTTTTCTATTTTATGGATTATTTTTATATATTTTGTTTTGTGTATTTTAAATATTGTGTTTTATTTGTTTATATTGTTTTCCAAAAATCTATTTTGTATACTGTTTTTTGTTTTATATACTTTTGTTTTTGTTCTATATATTATTTTGCTGAAAAAAGAAAAAATTCAGAATGTACTGGGAGTGCACTAAGAGAGTGATATATCATGTCACTATAATATTACACTAGTTTAACACCCGCGCGTTGCTGCGGGTATAACATTATTAAGAAAGATAATAAAAATTAATTTTTGAGATTTAAAAATATATCATTTAAACATAGGGACTTTTTAGTAAATTTTCAAAAATATTTAAGTAGGAACTTTTTTGCAATTTAGGATAATATAGGTTTTTTTTTAATTACTGAAAAACATTTAAGTAGGGGCTTTTTCGCAATTTTAAATAATGTAGAGACTTTTTGGCTTTTTCGGGATAATATGTAGTAAGTTTTTTTTTGGCAATTTCCAATAATGTAGGGATTTTTTTTTGTAATTTCGGTATAATATAAGGATTTTTTGCAATTTCTAATAATGTAAGTTTTTTTATAATTTATATAAGGTTTTTGTTGCAAATTTTCAAAAATAGGCGTTTTTGTAATTCTTATTTATATAAGGACTTTCTTGCAAAATTCCAAGAGAAGGGTGACGTGGCCACTCAAAAATCCTCCATTTTCATCGAGCATAATATTTAGTAAGATTAACGCAAAAACATATATGCAAAATAAGATACTAGTCAACAAAATGAATAACATTTTTTTTCGTAACAACTAAAAAGGTTTTACTAATCGATTATCATTTATACAGTCAAATGATAATTAAAAAATATAAATACTATACATTATACAATCATGCTTTTGGTGCCACTAACTTAAATGACACATTTATAGTATTCAATCCAATGATTGAGATTGTTTAGTGTGGTCAACCTATTTAAATCTACTTGTAACTAAAATTTTTACTTCATGAATTTATTTATATATTCATCATACTGATACAAAAACCTAGAAAATGAATGAAGCGAAGCCACATGATATAAAGAAATATGATTTGCAAAATTTAATGTAGAATATTTGATAATCGCTCGACTAGCTATTAGATTTATTAATCTTATAGGTTCTCCGCCATAAATTTTTTGAAAACTAAAAATAAACTTGAAATTGCTTTTATTTTAAAATTTAAATATTTGTCGTAATATTTACTCTTCGGCACAATGAAACGAATTCAGAGTGACAAAGGATCAGAGTTTTTCTTAAAGAGCCCCAACCCAGAAATTCTTCATAAAAAATGTCCTCTTTTACTCTGAAGCAAAAATGTGATGGCAGAAAGAAAAATTCATCACATTTATGAGCTCAATCTTCTGAGCGCCTTCAACACTCGAATTTTATCTTTCTAAGTTTGTGATATACTGTTGATTGAATTAATAAGACATCAGACATACAGCCGTAATTTAAGCTATTATATTGTAGGTGATATGTGGTTAGTAGACACTAAGACACCTATTGCAAACAATCTGACAATTACCAATTAACATAAACGAAAAAGAAACTGCATCTTATATTTCATAACATTATCTCTTAAACAATATATTACATCCTTTATAAAATAACATCCTTACTTTCTTATTACAAAACAATCAACTTCATATATATAACACACCAACAAAACCACCAATTCTCAATCGCCCAAAATTGCGGGTTCCAACCCCGTAATAAAAACACTTCACAACTCAATTCTGTTTCTTTCCACCAGCAAGAATACGAGAGATCTGAAGCCCACGACTGAAAGCCTGGTTGAACAAGAGCCTGGTTTGGAACTCTGACACGAACGGGAACCACGCCAGCATGGCGACTGGTGCAAAGATAACCAGCCCCATGAGGTACTCGTAACCTCTCGCGAGTGCTTTGACTGATCCCCATAGACCAAGAGCCTTGACAGCTGGCTTGAGTGCTTGACAAATCTACATAAATATAAATAAATGTTAAACCAAAATTGAAAATTTCCATAGGTGTGCAAAAGAACAAGACAAGGCCGCAAAATTACCCCAACTGGCAATTGGGCCATTTTCATTGATAATTAATATCTTTTATAATTTTTTATATGGTAATTAGGAAATTAATATATGGTAATTTGAATATATTTTACCACTTTCAAAATAAAAAAAATACTTTTTTTTTTGAAAATCTGAATTACCACTTGGGGTCCCAAATGTGTGTGTGTGTGTGGGTGGGGGTCATATTTGGGGGCTAGCTAAGTAGACTTTCAGAAACCAAAATTGAAAATTTCAAGGGCATACATGCAAAAAAACAAAAGGAAATAAATAATAATTAATTTACCTGT
The DNA here is from genome assembly GCA_027726005.1 of Juncus effusus. Lineage (NCBI taxonomy): Eukaryota > Viridiplantae > Streptophyta > Magnoliopsida > Poales > Juncaceae > Juncus > Juncus effusus. Next base: position 5,236,343 of record CM050898.1, read on the forward strand.
AGAAGGGCCCAGCCAGTGGGAGCGAAGGCAAGGAAGCTAGCGAAGATATCACCGACAGTCAAATTGAGAAGCGAGAAGAGAATGCCAAGCGTACCGATGGCTCCGATAAACAAAAGCAATTTGAGGAGACGGAACATCAGTTGGAAATCCGCGCTGAATTTCTTCCTCCCCATCGATACGACTTTCAGCACCAGCACAACTGCCACAATCACCAGCCATGACAATCCATACACCTAATCATCACAAAACAAACAAATAATAAATAATTAATCAACTATCATGACATTAATAATAGTTTTAAGAATTTCAAAAAAAAAAAATAATAGTAAAAAAATATTATGTTGTTGACACTTACCACAATGCTCTTATTCCCGTTGGCAACATGCAAATGATAAACAATCCCGTACTGAAACAGAAAGAACCTCAAGCTCAGCACCACCTCCCAAAACCTTCCCAAGAACCCGGTCGAGATCAAATGCTCCTGCTCCTCGTCCCACCAGCTCTCCCAGCTCTTGTTCGCCGGCACTCCAATACCTTAAAGATGAGATTCAAAGTAGAGATTTATTTAAAGGTGGGAATGAAATCATTCACTATTCATATTTCTCTACATGTCCAGATCACAATACATGTGAACCTAACAGCTGATTTTCTAACCTACTACAAATTCAGATTTGATACATTAAAAATGATTGATACTATTCCTAACATAATTGAATTAAATCTCAGGCATATCATCCTGAATCAATCAGAGATTTCTTTCTACATCATCTAATTAATGGTGATTATTATACATTTTGCTGATCATACATACCTCCCCAGCTGGAGATCCAGCGGGTCCAGTCGTCCCAGTCGTCGACGATCTTCTGCCACTCGAAGCCGGACGGGTTGAAGAGGAAGGGCGCGAAGAGCCAGGTGGCGACCATGAACCACATCGAGAAGGTGAGGAGGATGTACACATTCGTGTTGGTCGAGACCGCGCCGTAGATGTTGTAGGAGATTAAGAGGAGCATTATTTCGAGGCCCTTTACGAAGTGACTCCTGTGATGAATGGTGAAAAAAAATGTGTGTAAAGAAGAAAGGAATTTGTTTGGATGGTCAGGTAGGATAGGTGTTATGTGTTGTCGGAGATTAGGAGGAGAGTTATGTTTGTCGTTGTGGAAAAGTTAAGATATCGTGTTTTGAGATTTTGTAATGGCGAATGTGATGTTTTGAGTTTTGTAATGGTATGCATGATATTTTAGTTTTTGTAATGGCTGTTTTGAGTTTTGTAATGGCATGCATGATATTTTAGTTTTTGTAATGGCGAATGTGATGTTTTAGGTTTTTGTACTGGAAAATATGGGAATTTCCACTTGTTAAATTAGGTGGTAAATTTGTTGAAAATAGTTAAGGGATAAATGCTCGTTAGTCCATGTACTTTATTAGGATTGCAATTTAGTCCCTGTACTGATTTGGCATGTTATGCGTGCTTAGTCCCTAACTCAGGGACCAAGCATGTCAAATTAACAGTACAGGGACTAAATCGCAATCCAACTAAAGTACGTCTACTATCCGTGCATTTATCCCTTTCTTTCTTCAAAATCCTTTAATAATACCTTGAATACATCCTGTAATTCTCCGCAAACTTCACATGCCTCACCACAAACCCACGACCCGTCGCCCTGTACTTCGCTCCGCCATGCAAAACCGTCCGGCCGAAATAATGACTCTTAGTCCCCAAAGAAAACGTGAAAAACACAGCGCAGAGCTGGAGCTGCATTGTAATAAAGTCTCCTAGAGCCGCGCGAAATCCTCTCTCGAGCCCGATTTCCATCACCATTGGCAAGGCCATGAGGAAACCGAGCTGGACCACGGATTGAGATGCCATGGCGGATTCTAAAGCACGGTTGCCTCGCATTTGGGCTTGCCTCATGATTGTGCTTTCTAGCCCGCTCAGCGAGAGGTAGAGCCGGCCGTATAGGAATGCGTAGACTATTATCACAACCATCTGTTTAGAAAAGGAAGTGAAAGATGGTTTAGTTTAGACAGTTAAATGCTATGATGCTTTGTTGTGAAATGTAAGGAATAATGAAGCTCTTTTTAAGATCGTTTTTTTTAATATTTGAGAATATAGGGTTACCTTTTCTTGGGTCTGCAAAACTAGTATTTTCACCAATTGAAATGGCGGAAACTGGTTTCACCATTTCAAACGGCAAAAATAGTTTTTTTTTCATTTTTTTTAATTTATATTTTCACACGAAATCAAGACTAAAAACCAAAAAAATAACAAAAAATGATTTCGCCAATTGAGAAAGGTGAAACCAGTTTTCGCCATTTCAACTGGAGAAAACATAACAGTTTTCTCCAATTGAAACGGCCAAAATACTAGTTTCGCAAACTAAAAAAACCAACCCTGTTTTTGCAAGTAAACAAAAAACCAACCCTATTTCAAAAAAAGCACTCCAAATTACGACCAACAAACCACCAAAAAGAATTTACGCTTACCATTGAGCTGACGTAAAATCCCACAGTGGTGAAGTAACACGAGAGCATGCGGAAGAAGTCGAACCGGTGGCCCAAACGGTAAATATCTCTGCTTAAAATCTGCTCTCCATTTCCGCACGCGACTTTCGCCTCGAAAAGTGAGATTTGGTTGAGACCCACGTCACGGCCTTTTCCGACTTGAATGTACTCGTGGTGCGTCACGTTGCCTCGCCTTAAAGTGGAGTTGAATCCTGAAAAATTAGGGTTTGGTTAAGTAATGAGATTGATTGATTCGTTTGTTCGTGTTTTGAGAGTTTTGGGTTTAGTTAGGTTGATAGAAGGCGATTTCGTGGGTTGTTTTGTGATTATTTGGATAAAGTGAGGATATGTTGACAGGATTAGTTAGTTATTTGAGGCGCAATTGGACAAGAGAGGTTTGATTGAGATTTCAAATGCTTAATTTAATCGACCAATATTAAAATTAAGAGGGATTAGAAAGGCAAGTTATATACCAGCAAAAATATCTTCAGATAAGTTGATTCCTCTAGAAGCTTTGCTGATGCCCCCTCTAGTGATGTGGAAGATTCTGTCAAACACGTCAGGATGACCATAGTGGAACCGAACCCTGAAAAAATTTAAATTTTTTAGATTTATTCTTTAAATATAAAAAAGATTATTTAAAATAAGACTACCCTAAAGACAAGGTCAAATTTTGAAGGGTTAAAAGCTACCGTCCTTTGGTAAAAAGTACGAGATTCCTTTCTTAAATTTGATATTAGAGCATAGACAAATCATACATGCATATATTACAATCTATTCACATGCCTAAACTTCCTTATTGTGCAAAAATAATATTAGTCGATTAAAATATAAAAGCTTACTTCAAGGGGCTGGCAAGAACTCTCTGTCCAATAGTAACAAAGCTGGTCTCCTGTAGAGACATGAACCAAGCCAAAGAGGAAACACTACAACACAACAACAAAACCAATATAAAATTGAATCGACATATTTTATTATTTTTCATCTTATATTGCACATTTTGAAAGTGTACCTAATTTGATGTTTTTCTTACCTTCCAGTGAAAATGTGCTCACGCACACCGAGAATTGAAGGAGGCAAAACTCCGTGGTCCTTTTCGTTGAATTCTTCTAGAAGATTCCGCATTTTCAAAGCCTCTTCTAAATAGTTATCCTAAATAATACATTAATCAAGACATTAGGGCAAAACTAACAAACGACATTTTATCTTTCTTCCTAATGAATTTGTGATTAATCGGGGCTTTATAGAAAGATTAGAGCAGGATGAAGCCTACTTTTACGTAGTTTCAGCTTAAAGATGATGTGAACGAACCCAAAATGAAACTTTTATGTTATATACAATACAAGACATAATTCTAATTTATATACTTTACTATAGATACCTGATTCATATCGATTGTCTGAAGAGCCTCGCCACGTGTGAAAATTATAGCATGGTTCTGGTTTTCAGGCTTCCCTTCACCAATTTTCGCCGGACCAGGCAACTTTATGCGGTATATTTCCTTTCATAAATCAACATATCAATAGTTAGCATCACAGAAATTTACACATCACATCTGAACATTCATTTACTTTTTTATTTATTTTTGTCGTACCTGATCACGATTGTCAACAGCTTTGACCAACACAGAGTAGTACACCTTTTGCACTTTATCACCTTCCTGCTCTTCCAACTCATCGATATACGCCACTCTAAGTGACGGATAACTACATTCACAAAAAACACAATCAACTCTCAGCACGATAAAAAAGATTAAAATAATCAACTATTCATCGAGGAAAAGGACGAAAAAGGCTTACTTGACCATCAAGTTGAGAATGTCGGTGGCGCGACGGTCGCCAGACTGTTTCTGGTTGCCGTAAATCTGACAGGTGGCGACGTAAGTGAATTTCATGTCGGCTATGGCTTCTAATTGTGCTGACATGGACCTTTGTCTCCTGTCTTCCTCTGGCTGGTCCGCCACTGCTTTATAGCCTTCCAGAATTTCTGTTCAAAAAAATGAAGCAAAAAAATAAGAAGATAAAGAAACTAGAAATGAATGTTAAACAAGCAAAAAATAATAGTAATAAGTTAACCAAGATAGAAAAATGAAAGTTACCTTCTTCAGAAGCCATGTCAAGGAAAGCTTGGAGCTTGAGAGCTCTTCTGTAGTACATCATGCCCCTAACTGCAGAAATAAACAAATCAAAATGCCATTAAATTGATGTTTGTATACAAAAGATGCACGAATAAACAATTTGAGTTTATTTTGTGTACTTTATGAGGTGAAAGTATTTGAAGAGGTAAATAAATACCTGTGCGACAAAGTGTTTGACCCCTAAGAGAGGCCCAGTGGCGAAGCTGAAGGACGTTTTCGTCATTTTCCCACACTTCGCTCTCCTTCGTGCAGTTTATTCTCTCCATGAAATTATTCCACTCGTCTGTTCAACCAAAATTCATTTAAGAAATACAGCATGACAAGAAATATAAGGTCAGAATTGTAAATTATGAATTGTAAATTGTGAATTAAGTACCTGGATAAATCTTTTGAAGGTAGAAGATGATGGAAATGCCGTCTTCGTTCTCCATGTCGAGATCGCTTTTGGAGAAAATCGTCTCTTCGCTATAATACGGCGTCATCACACTGCAACATTCACATATTAAATCAAATTAACAATATGAACATTAGAATTAAAGGACATGACAATTTAGGCTGGAAATGAAATGGGAACCTGAAAGAGAGCATCTTTCTGACGCGAGGAGCGCGAGGCATGTCCATGAATAGAGAGTTTGTGAAGAAGGCGATTCTACGCCTTGCTTCAAGATTTGTTGGAACGTCTGTGGCTGATTCTTTCACCGTTAAGAGAAGATACAGACGTTTAATCTATTGAAAGAAATAGAGAGAAATGTAAGTAATTTCTTGAAGTGTTCAATAGTACTTGCTGTATATTTAACAAAGTACCAGCAAAACAACGTTTTTTTTAGATTATAATATCTTTTACCTGTTCTTCCCATTGAGCAGTTACAACAGGAGGATAAGAAATCGAAGGCTTTGGACCGGTCGCAGCAAAAAGTTGTTGTTGTTGCTGTTGCTGTTGTTTTCTTGTTAGCGATTCTTTCGCACCGTGCCCAATTTCCACCAGCTCTCTGAAAAATAAAATAAATTAAAAATAAAAGAAGAAAAAAAGATTTAATATTTTAGTATGTTGTTTTGTCTTGAGTTAAAATACCTAATCTCATTGACCATCATATCACGTGTCACTACTTCAAGCATGTCCTGTAGTAACAGCACAATTTGATCTCTCTTTTCAGCATCGCCTTCTTTCTGTATATACAAAAGAAAATTTATTAGAAGTTAAATTCCAAGGTTTCATAAGATAAAAACAACGATTAATATATTTATTCCTTCATGATGATTGTTGGTTAATAATTAGTAAGGTTATTTAGGGTTTATTAATCTAATTACCAATATTCCAACGAGCTCAATGTACTTCTTGAGTAGAACTGGAAGAGCACTCATTCTGAAATTCGCGAGGAATGTGTTTTTCGCGATATTCGCCTCAACCTCTCTAATAATAATCCCAATAATCCTGCATAAACATAATTAAGGTCCTTATAATTAGACTGTTCTTGCATTATAATGAATGGATCAAGAAATGACTGAAGGTTACAAAAGAGTGATCTATGAATAATGTGAAATAAATTAAATACCTTTTCTCATTTTCGCCTACAACAAGTAGGTTAAGCACGAGTTTGCAGGACTCATAGCATTCAAGTACAGCGCATTTCATATACTCATCATTACAAATTCGCCTCCACAAATCGGAATCTCTCGACCTAAATTCTTTCGCCATGTCAAGTGCAATTGGAATCTGCAAGTTTCAACAAAAAAGAATGTAATGAAATAAATATTATTATTTCAAAAAGAAATCCTAAATAGAAAATAATGAAAATGGAGAATTGATAAAGACCTTGCTGGCGAGCAAAAACGGAGGCCATTGAATGAGCTTCAGACTTGGATCAGATGAAGAATAGGGAACCAATAATAGATCCATTTCCCTGGAAAAAAACACCAAAAGAAAAAATAAGCAATTGCTTGAATTTAAGCATTCATATGCTTTTTCCTCATTGTAGGAATCTCAGTCTAACAATGAGAAAAAAAACACTAATCAAAATGTATTTAATATTACCTATCGCTAATTAAATCTTCTTCACGGAAGCTGCAAATGACCTCATTCCACAGTTGAGCGAATTTCGCTGCTTCGGTTCTTTTGTTTGGAGAAACCTAAACATTTCAGTTTCAATTTTGAATAGTCAATGCATTGTTATTCAACGGAAATCCAAATAAATTAAATTTGTTATTAAGGGGTGATTTTGTTAATTAAATGCTGACCTCAGCAAAACGCTTGGAAAGAGAGAAGCCTTTCTTCCTTGTTTTGTCAGATGGGACTAAGTATGTATTGAAGGCTCCTGGTAAGGAACTGAAGCGAGATCTCAGCATGCCAAGTGTCCTTATCTATATACAAAAAACAAAAACATAATAATTATGAATATTCCAATAAATAAAGTGCAAAAAATTGTACTTCTATGGTAATTAATTGTTGTGATTAATGTGTTGAGGAAATATGACCTTTCCAATCCAGTATTGGTTTTAAACTAGTTCCATTTATATGATTTTTTTTTACTTTAATTTTATAAATTTTGAGGTATTAATTTATGATTTTACCTCTCCAAGTCGGCCAAATGCTCCTGATACACCACCATAAATCGTAGAAAAAATCGAGTACCATATTTGTGTATCCATAAAGTACACCTACAAATTAGCATACAGTATTTCATAATTGGATTAAGTTCATGTAAAAAATATCAAAAATTATAATGCAAAAAGCAATGAAAAGAAGTTGGAAAAAGATCATACCAACATGACTGGAGCCCAAAGAGAGATGACAGAACCAAGATTATTGGAAGCTGCATTATCAAAATATAAATAAATAACTAAACTAAAAAAAGAAAATAAAAAAAAGTTAAATGATTGTCCAAATAAATAAAATAATTACCATTAGGGAAGAACTCGTGCCAGGCATATTTAATATTGTGAATTTGCATTATATCTTTAGTTGGCTGGACCATAGGTTTTATCTGCAATAAACAATGAATAAGGACTTGTCAAATTCAATTTAAAAACTTCTTAATATAAATATTATGAGGAAATTAATGAAATACTGACCTGCATGTAGTAGCTGAAAGCAAACTTGGAGCAGAGCAACAAGAACCAGAAAAATGTATACCTAAATAAATAGAGAAGAAGGTTAAATTACATGCTCAAGAGAATCATTTCTCTAGTTTTAATTGTTATTTATCGGTTAAATTTCCCGATAGTAATTTTACTAGTTATCTATTTGGAGCAATTAAATTTTCTTTCTTAATTTATATTATGGTGATAAAATAAGAGAAACTTACCTAAATAGAGACCACTGGCTCTCATGCATTCCACGCCCAACATAAATCCTCGGCTGCAAACAACTCATTCTCATAAGTACACATCTCAACATTATATCAAATAACAAACAACAGTTAATTCAACAAAACACCACTACAACAAACCCTAAACCCCAATTCACACCTGACTCCACCACAACAGAAACCTCACAATCAACCAATCCGAGCTCTCGATCCACCGCCTCAGCATCGGAAACACAAACAAAGCGGCCGCCAACACATTCGGCAAGAGATACAACGACCGACCAGGCGGCCGAGACTCGGATTTGTTGATTATTCGCTTAGGTTTATTTAGATTCACTTAGGCCTCTCTAGTTAATTTAAATAATCAAAACTGATATTTACACCATTAGTCCTTGTACTTTAATTGGATTGCAATTTAGTCCCTATACTATTGATTTGACATGCTTGGTCCCCGTACTTTATATACAATTGCACACAGCTAATCCCAAACTCAGGGACTAATCATGTATATAATCATAAAGTACAAGGACCAAGCATGTCAAATCAACAGTACAGGGACTAAACTGCAATCCAATTAAAGTACAGGGACTAAACTGCAATCCAACTAAACCACATGAACTAACAATGCATTCATCCCTTTAAAAAACAATTATCTTTTACCTGACTCCACCACAAGAGAAACCTCACAATCAACCAATCCGAGCTCTCGATCCACCGTCTCAGCATCGGGAAAACAAACAAAGCAGCCGCCAACACATTCGGCAAGAGATACAACGCGACCGCGATCAAGTACAGCTGCGGCACGCCCTTGACCTGCCGGATGAGCCGGGTGAGCTCCGGGAACGGCAGGGTGACTTTTTGGGACGAGTCGGAGTGCACGTAGAAAAACGGGAGGATTACGGACCAGGCGAGCGAGACGAGGATTTTTAAGAGGTCGCGCAGGATGGAGGAGAGCTTCCACCGGTGGAACCCCGGGAAGTTGAGGATTATGTCCAGTATGCCTGGTTGTTGAAAGATAAATGGATGGAATTGAGGGTTAGATTTAATGATAAAGATGGGTTTGTCTATGAGTCGTACTTGATTAAGTATTTGGGTCATGGTAGTTGGGACTTTTGAGCCATTGGATTTGCTTTGAGATCTGTGTTGTTCATGATATGCGTGTATTTCATCTCGAAGTTCGTGCTTATGAAAAACACGGATTTGAAAGAAATCCAGCGGTTCAAAAGTCCTAAGTACAAAGTGCTAAATACTTGATTAATTAAGTATTTCAGCCTCACTCTATAGTTCACATCCGATCTTGTTCAAATGAATAATTGTTGGTTCAAATGAATAAATTGGATATTATATTTTCATTGGGAAACTTGGTAATGTTTGATGTCAAAATTGAGAAAGGGGATAAAACAAAGAGATACTTTGGAGAAGGCGAAGATAAGCTGCTGTAATGAAGATGCTCGATAGTGAATATAACATTTGATACTTGAACATCTTGGTCACTGGCAGTCCGCTCCACGCGATAATAATCATCGCCTGTTTTGAGAAATGACACCACCGATAAAAATAAATTAATAAATATAGAAATGAATGAATAAATAAAAAAAGAGTGAGAAAATAAATGAGGTACCTGGAGAGCCAAAATATAGAAGGTCCACAGACGGTCGAAGCTTCGGAAAATGTGCCAGAACGATCTCGTTTCGACGAAATTCGACTTGCCGGTTCTCTTACTAGGCGAATTCTTAGGCGCACTCCCCTACAAAAATACATCCAAAAATTATATGAAAAATTCAATTTGTTTTATGCAATTATTAAAGGAAGATTCTTACAAAAAAACTAACTTCTGAATAAAACAGAAAACTAGTTATAAAAAAAACCGGTGAGTGTTGAGCTTAACCCATGCAGGGCGTAATTTGAAAATTAAATCATTTCCTAGTTTTTTTTCTAGAAAGCGAGGGTTTTTTGTAATATTCAGAAAAGTTAAGGTTTTTTTCATTATTTTCAGAAAAGTTAGGGTTTTGTATGTTTTAGAATTCCCCATTATTAAATACTGTTTTGTTTGTTTACCCCGGTTGGAATGGACTTGAAGAACTCGGTCTTGTCGTTCATCGGCCAGCCGAGCGAGAAGCAGTCGGGCGACCAGAAGTACTCGTTGAGGTCGTCGTAGTTGCACCAGTACGCATGCGGGGCCTTTCCGTTTTTGCTCTTGCTCGCTTCCTGCCAAATTGAGGGAATTAATTTGTAAATAAAGAGAGATTTTATCGCTAGACATTGATTGAGAGCCAGTTAACTGTAAATTGGGTGAATTGGGAATCAATTTGTACGATGTTAGTTAACTAAGAGAGAGAAAAAAAACAAGAAAAAACATATTTAAGCCAATTTGGTGTTATTTTCCCCTTTTTCAGGATTATTTGTGGTTTAGTACATAATTTGCATAAGTGGAGCCTCAAAACAATATTGGTACAATACAAATATAAAGACAAATTGTACTGATACCAATATAAACTTATTAAGAAAGTGTGATTTAACGAGAGGAACAATAGAACGAACCCTGTCGATGACGCGATAGATCGGCGTGACGACTTTCTTCAAAAAGGCCTCGTCATCGCCGCCGTACGAAGGACGAATAGTCTGACCTGTCACAACGCTTATGTTGTTTTCCAACAGGCCTCTCAGCTCAAATGCCATCTGAAAAGTATAAAAATTTAGATGGAAGGATATATGTGGAAATAGATATGTTTTGAATGGGAAATTGTAAATACTTTATGGCATATATGATTATTGTTTTATGGTGGTTCGTTTAAATTCGAAAGATCCGAGAGAATGTATGTAATAAAACACCAACAAAATTAAGAACTTTTGTGGTTGAGTTTGGTAACTTTGGTTCACGTTTATGCAAATAGGAAGTATTTCACTAATTACTTAAATTGAAATAAAAAGATTAATTAGAGCTCTTAAAGAGGGTTTCTTACGTTGTGAAAGATGTAGCATAAACACTCAGGCATGAATCGGATATTTGCAGCTTCGCCCCAAATCAGAAGAAACAAGCCCATATAGAGCAGCTTTTTCTGTTGCAGATCTGGATAAGGTTGCGCCCCTTGAGACCTATTCATTCATTAAAAAAATTCATCACGAAATTATCAATGTTTCATGATAAAGTTAGATTTGATTATAACAATGCGAGTACCTTAGATTCAAACAGTTCTTGCGGCCCAAGAACTTGCACCAGGTCTTGTAGTTCTTGAACAGCTTGCTCATCACAGCGTCAATTGCTCTTTCATCCAACTGTTTGTTTTAAAAATTAAGTATAATTAGCCCAAAATTTGTCTAATTAATAAAAAGAAAATATTAAAGAGAAAATGAGAGGTTTTAAGTGAATATTTAACATACCTTAGTGAGAGGCTCAGGCTTTGGCGTCAGCCTTATATGCACATTAGACAGCAACAGAATCAAATGCTCCCTTTGGTTCCTCACACTATCCCTCTGTTAAACACAACAAACTCAACAAAATTATTACACAACATTTTTTAATTTCATTATTTTAATTTGTAACTTAGTTTAATAACTGACCTGAAATCCAAACATGGCCCTAAGCCAGTCGAGCATGTCCAGTTCTTGCGTATTTTGCTTTTGCATCTCATTGGGCCAGACCAAACCTCTCGTGTTTCTCAAAGCCGACACGGCAGCTTTAATCTGTCGCATAAATAAATAATTAATTGAATATATAAGGTCATATGATAGATAAAATATATAATTGTGAATTGAGTTATGTTATTGTACCTCTTCCTGTTGCATGATGCATTGCGAGGCGCCAGCGGCGTCCAAGGGGAGAATGTTATATGGAACGAAGATTTGGTTCTTTTCTTCTATGTCCTTGTTTGCTGCAATAATCTAATAAAGAAAAAAAGAAATAATTAGTGATAAAAAAAAATGAAGAATTTGGATATTGTATGATTTTGAAAAGAAGATGAATGAACCTCTGCTGCCACTTCTCCTCCTTTTTCTGACTCGGAAACTGCAAGGAGAACCTCGAAAAGAACTCCAGCATTTTGGTATGCTTTACCGAGTTGAGCTCTGTTAAAATTAGGTAAACAAATTGAAATACATCAATAATTAAGTGAAATCCTGTGCTTTATTTGGGTTTGTTTTATGAATGCTCTAGGTTTTCAACTGTTCCACAAATTTGCAATTTTGTCTGAATTAATTCAATTAACCCAATTAAATTGTGCACTTAAGCCTCAATCAAATATGATTTCATATCAATTAACACTTCTTTCAATTTTTGTATCAATTAAGACTTTGTTTGGTCTCAAATTGCGCTTAATTTTTCAACTAAACACAAAAATGCCATTATAGACTAAAATTAGCCCGTCAAAAAAGAGAGAAAAAACAAAATGGTACCAAAACCATGTAGTAATTCTTGGTTTGAAACTATCACGCAAATTAGGTCCCTTTCATTCATAATGCAAAACTTCATTATTTCTCAAAACAAGAACAAAAAAGAAAAAGATAAGATATATTTATTTACCGATCGGCTTGCTCAGCTCGGTCAAGAGCACGAACGTAATTCTCATGGTATTGCTGGTAAAAGCTCTCAATTTCCCTTGCATCACTCTTTTTCACCCTTTTTGCTAGAGAAGGTGTGTTGTCCTGAAATTAAATACATGATATACGTATAAAACCATTAATAAATTGCAAATATTCATCAAAGTGCCCAATTGTACTTGCTTCACCAATCAGGTCTATTTTTCCTATATAAACTAGGGAACTTTTGGTGCAATTTGGAGAAGATAGAGCATTTCATGAAAGAATTAAAGAGGCAATAAATTCAAGTAAATAAGACCCAAATCGGATTAAGTTTTTAGCGATTGTTAAATGTGCATTTGTTTCTTATTTTCAGTTAAATCTGCAATTCCGAGCTATCAATCGAACACAACACCATTATTTCTCAACATAACCCTTTTATATCCTAATTACAAGTCCAACACAAGCTTAGTAAGTCTTGTGCACAACCAAAATCAAAGAGGAAGGAACAATAAATGGGAATAAAATGGAAGGAAATCAATCTCACCCGTTCAAGGCGCCTGAGAAGAGCGGTTTTGAACTGGCGAACTCCACGACCAGCTGAGCGAGGATCGAGCCTGTGTGCCTTCTCAAACACATAGAAGCGGCCTTGAAACAGAAACAGAAACAGAAACAGCCATTAGAAAGTTGGAATTTGTTATTTAACAACGCAAAGAAGCGGCCTTAAGAGAAACGAAATTGCAGAAATGCCCGTCAGAATGTTGAATTTGTTATTTGGGTGTTAAGATTTTGGGTATGAGTCCTTTTTATAAGATTAATTGTAAATAGACCCCTGATTTGGTCAGCTTGATATTAACAAGGGGACTAACAGATATCATTATCTTAACAAAACCACATGATATTTTGTATTAGTTATATCTGCATATTAAATTTATCATATACACTTGATATTTTTTTATTATTTGAAAATATGTTTTTATTATTATAGATTAATGATTAATTATTGTATTTACATTTAACAGAAAGTAAATCTCTGGCCCTAATTAATTTTGACTATGATTATCGCAATTTTTCCATGTATAATTATGAATCATTAGATTTGATAATTAATAAATTACAAAATAATCATATAAAAAATTTACAAAACCCTATGTGTATTATGATGCAGATATGACAATAATATAATGGAACCAAAAAAAATAATCCCATATCATCACATATGCATCCGGATGCATGTACATTTAATAGCAAGATGTATAGAAGTTTTGCAAAATTAAATAACATATTTATATACATTTATATTATTTTTTCAAACGTTATACATCCATCAAAAGTATCCAATCCATAAAAATTCAAACCCAATAAAACAAGGCCACATCAACCTTCAGTGGTTAGTTTTAGGAATGATTTTGGTGTCTTTATTTATTTATTTTTTTTTTTTTTTTTGAATACTTGCTTGAGTTTATTTTTTTATTTAATTATCAAGTGCTTCAATATTCCTCAAATTCATTTATTAGCAATTAATAGAAAATAGTCAAAGAAGGTGATAGTAAATCAATGAGACCCCAAAAACAAATCTCTTGTATCTTATTCTAAAGGAAAACATTTAATCTAATTTATCACATCACATGGCAAATAAACCATCTTGTAGGGTATCTACGCATAATTATCTCAAAAATCCATCATTCTACCTTTTACGAAACAGAAGGAAACGAAAAATAACAAAGGTGACAGGATGAAAAAGAAGAAAAAAACTGCTGAATAGAATGAAGAGACATACAAAGATAGGCAACACGAGGGCGCTCAGGCTCGATCTCAGCCGCAACACGAAGAATAGGCGCAATGCTACTCAGCGTCGGAGGCACCACCTCATTGTCAAACACCTCCATGGAAAAGGTCGCCATGGCCGCGCTTCTAGACGGCCTCCTCGTGAGCCCGGCCGGCGGCTGCGGCCCTGACGGTGGCCCACTTGCTGACGTCGACGCCTGATCAGCCGTCCCTCCCGCCGGTGCCATGATCTCAACTCAACCTCCCTTCCTTACTCGTCACCAATCTAAACCCACAAACCAACAAAGAGAGAAACGGCGGAGGAAAGGAGAAGCGTGCAAGCTTTGTACGTGCAGAAACAAAGAGAAACGGAGGAGAAGGAAGGAGGAGCTAAATGGTTTTATACGAGAGAGAAGAATCGGGCTAGCTGGAGGGGGAAGATCGTGCGGAGGAGAGAAGGAGAGAAGAGACGTGGCGTGAATCGGGAGAGGGAAGGGAAACGGAAGAACGAGGGGGAATGGAATGGACGGTGGGCCGGGTATTCCGTTGTGCATGCAGTTAAGAACGAGGCGCGAAGGAGAATGTCTCGATTTAGCAAGGACGTACAGCAGGCAGGCTGGTCAGAGTCAGAGTCAGAGTATATTCAGGTGGGTACGTACAGGAGGATCTGTGGACTGTATTGGCTGGGTTGTTTGTATAGCGAGTCAATAAAAAGGACATCATATTGGGGTGGTTCATATGTATATTTACTAGAAAATAGTAGTATATTGAACGGCTAAAAATAGTATAAGGGGAATTGAGAAACAATATTTCAAGAGATAATATATAAGATATACAAAATAAACATATAAAAATAAAAATAATATATATAAATATAAATCCACAAATGATAGATAAAAATATTCAAAATTAGGAGATGCTAAAAAACATACGTATGTTTTTGGGGTGAAAAATATACGGTCCAAAATGCGTATTAAATCATCAAAAATTCAAATTTCAACCGTACGGATGGAATATATATGTTTTGAATATATTGTAGATTAATTTTCACAAGAATCAGAATATTATATCATTGTCATCAATGATGATTTAATACTTATTTTGGACCGTATGTTTTTCACCCCAAAAACATACGTATGTTTTTTAGCCACACCCTACATATATATATATATATATATATATATATATATATATATATATATATATATATATATATATATATATATATATAGAAAGAGAGAGAGAGAGAGTTTTGCTAAGAAGCTAATATTATTATCAAGGAGTTGGTACTAACAATTTGTAGACCCTTGGATCTGCTTTAATTTGTGTGGAGCCCTTTAATCAGCATATTTAGTAACTCTTTTCTCACCTGAAAAAGAAATAAACTTTGAACCACAAAAGAAATAATCGCATAAATGGAAATGTTTTTCCGAATATAGAACTTTTCTTCGATATTCCGATTTCTTCTCTTCCAAAAAATCTCTTATTTTCATATATTAAAAAAAACAGGGGTTTGAGAAGAAATTGTTGGCATGTTTTGATTGAATTTAGAGATCGAAGTATTTTTGTAAATTTAAATTTTATATGAATTTTAGTTTGAAATTTATTTGTATGAATTATGATATGTGAGTTTATTAATTTGTAATGGATATATATGAACGCGATTTGATTAAATTGTATGAATAATGTTAGTATGCATTTTGATTAGAAAGTTTTATGAATTATTATTGTATGCATTTGATTTGAAATTTGTATAGATTTCTATAATGATCAAATTAAAGCAGATCAAACGGTCCAAAAATCGTTAGTATCAAACGCTTTGTACTAACATTAGTTTCCTAGACGGACTATATATATATATATATATATATATATTATTCAATATAATATTCGAAATCTCTGAGAAGGGAACATCTAGCTAGAGAGGTGGGACCCAATGGTAGATCTTAAACATGATTTTATAAAAATGTTGGAATGGTAAAATACATAAAAATACATATATTCGAAAATTTATTATAGTAAAACATAGTAGAATATAGCTGATGTAATAATATGATATATGTTGCGTGGATACTGATACGGGTCTTGTATTTGATATGACATTGTAATCTCCAAAAATCAATGAACAACCATATGTATGTGTGTGTGTGTATATATATATATATATATACCACAGAGGCACGCGCATTTTTTTTTATATAATTAATTCTATATCTATTTTTTTAAAATTATATATAAAAAAGAATCAAATGAGAAAATACACCAAATTCTACTATTCATTCAACAAAATATCCAAATTTGATATAACATAAGTTGCCTTTTCCATAGAAATATAACATAGAAGAAAGAAGATACGTGGCTAACAATGTTCTTGAAAGCAAGTTGGGGATATACAAGAAAGGACTTAGTTAGTACTAAAAAAAAAAAAAAAAAAAGGACATAGTTACTCAATTTCTAGAATCACCATCAAATTTATAATCAAAGTGGTCAACCACATTTAATTTGGTCATTACAATTATTTTTTGTTATTTTTAATAACCATTTAATATTTTAGAATAACCACATATAATTAAATTTTTAATAACCATTAATTTATAATAATCATTATTTCAATGACCACATATTATTTAAAAAAAGAATAGCAAAACTAAAACTTGATGGTGATTCTAGCGAATGAGTATATTTTCTCTACAAGGAACTCTTTAACCCAACCCAACCCAACCCAACACAAGTTAGTTCCTTTTTTGTGGTTTGAGAGTTGTTAGGTATGGTATGGGCTTGGTTTTCGTATAACCATGTCTTACGGATTTGGAGTATGGGTTTGAATTTGAAAAGGCAAGTTAACCCAACCTTGTAGACTTGAAAATTATATGTTAAGTATATAATATTTCAATCTTTTGTTTCATTTCTTATTTGAGACATGTAAGTGCATTATATTCTATTCATTTATTTCGTTTTCTATATCAAACTTATTATATTTTTAATTTCTATTATCATGTTTTACAATTAACAATTTCTAATTTTGAATATAACATATAAAATATCCATTTAATTTATAATATCTCGCAAATAAAATTCAGAATATTTATGAATCATGATTAAAACATTGATATACTTATGTTTGTGTTAGAAGTGGAATCATTTAAAATTGAAAACTATATTGATTATATATGCTCGAGTGTTACTTTATGTTATATTAGTAAGAATTTTAATGATATATTAAAAATTCTAGTTTTTGACATGCCAATCATATGCTTTATTTGATCAATATAAATTATAAAAGAATAATTAAATGAAATGCAAAATCCAGTTAACCCGCCCAATAAAATAGGTAGAATTCCAAGTGTATACAAGTTTCACAGTGAAATTCCCAAAAAATACAAAATTTGAAACTTATTCCAATTCTTAACACTTCCGCACTTTTAAATTGCGATTTCAGTGCAAATTTGCAAATAACCCCCTGGTGTGCTACCGATCTCCAAATTGCACACAAATAATTATTTTTCGTGATAATTTAGAAGTAATTTTTTCGAAAATAAACTTGTATACTATTTATTAAAAATACAACTATCTCAAAATTTAAATTTTACCATTAATATTACTTACAATTTTATACACAATTTTATTAACTATTATATTGTATTACATTTTAATAATTATTAAATTTAATCGTGCGAAAAGAGAGTATTATAATATATTGACATCTAAAGAAAAAAAAAATTGGGTCAATTAATAGTTCAAGATTTAGCTTGTTTTCTAAGAAATTATAATGTTTCCCTTGTACATCCTAATTTTGCTGGTGATATGTCAAATGAGTACTAAGAACTTATATTAAAAAGAGAACAAATTCAAGACAAATTTTTCAAATATGGAATGAAATAACTATTAAATTTTTTTTACTATGATATTAGCCATGGTTCCTCAGGATTTCAGTATTACGGGAGGCGGCTTTGTTGTTCTTGATTTCTTCTCTCTGCGCTTATATACCAAGGTACCGTCAAATTGGATTTCAATTCCTGCATTCTAAAACCCGATCCGGGCCTGACCCGAACGAGAATCCAAAACCCGCCTTTTCTGCCCAAACAATCCAGTAAGAGATTCCCACGATTTGATTTCTGATTTTCCAGGTTTCGAACTTTCTTAAAATCCTGAGTCCGGAGGCTAAAAAGGGGCATGATGTTACAAATACTCTTACGAGCTCAACCAACATCTCCCCTTAAATATTACATAAACTCTATGTAAGTTGTAACATTTCTCAAATAAAAAATGAAATATATTTAAAGATTATTATTTTCCATATTTATCACTCTTTATATGTGTAGATGATATATGTAAACCAAGGCTGCAAAATGAAAAATGATAAAATACAACAAATGTAAATACTTATCATCACTACATGGTAAATATATGAGCTCATATTTATATATTATTTTTATTCTTTTTCAAATCATGGGTATTTCAAAATACAATCTTTTTTTATTTAATAGACTTCCCTTTTTCATTATTTGAATAAGGCATTTGTGAACTTTTTTTATTTAATAGACTTCCATTTTTCATTCAGTTTGAGAACATGTTACTCGATACGGGATTCGGTCTGTGCTACAAAATTTGGAGTTAAATTAAACAAAGGTAGTGATTTGAATAACAAACTGAATGAATCTAATTGGCAGGGTTTCATTTCATATCTGTGTATTGACTTTTTTTAGTGTGGTCGAACCAGTATTCACAAGCAGGTGTGGTGTGGGCACCGAGTCGAATTTGATCGTCCTTGATTATTCTGAACTCCAGCAATGTTAGGACAAGTTGGTAGTAATTGATCTTCAAGTCGAACTTGGTTGAGTTGAATTAACAATTCATATAATATGGTTGTGAACGAGTGACATTAACTGACTTTTTTAGCCTTCGAACAATTATCTGGCTTGTTTGCTATCAGCTTGAGTTGAGTTTGTTCGTTTTGAATTCGACCAATAAGATGTTAGTGATTGATTTATGAGTAGAATTAGACAAGACATTGAGTTATGAACTAAATTCGAGCATCACGACATTGAGTCGAACTTCACAAAATCCCCTAAAAATTATTACTCTCTTGCACGAAAGAGCCCAAAACGTAAAAATCTTCTAATGTCATAACCATTACACTAAAATTATGTTGGCAACCTTATTATGTTGGTATTTCATGCATATTAGCTTGTAATATACATCATTCGATTGTTTTAATCTTCAAACAATCACCTGATCCATTCGCTATCATCTTGAGTTGAGTTCACTCATTTCAAGTTCAATCATCACTAACAAGATGCTAGTGAATGATTTTTGAGTCATATTGGTTCAAACACTAAGCTATGATCTAATTACAACGGGTTCGGAATAGATACTATGGTCGAAATTAAAAAAATAGAAACAACGCAATACTAACCCTTGGATTAAAAGTTTGCAATAAATTCTAGATTCTGATAAGCGGAAGAAAAAAACGGAGTTAAATTACAATTAATGAAACTAAAAATCATGTTGTTTATTATTGAAACAATTAATCTTGATGTAAACACGCCATGGCTGCCTCCTTCAAAAATTAAAATATTTTCATGTTGGCAGGCATAAAGAAAAAGTTGTGTTGGTGAGAATTAATGGCAGCTAAACATTTCGTTACCTTGATATTTATTAAAACACACACTGTATAGTGTATATTATGATTAAAACATTTTGATATATCTTTTGGTTTATGAGATTTCTTTCAAAGGCTTTGTATGAGTACTTTTTACTCGTCAATTTACATTGTTTTTATGAGTACTTAATTATCAGGACTGCTAATTCGAATCACATTTGGAGAATAAAAAAGAATCAGCAATAGGAGCGTGACACGTAGCAGCAAAATAATGGGTTTGAAGAAAAAACGCGTTTTGACATATCAAAACGCGTTTTGACCGGTCAAAACGCGTTTTTGTCGGCCAAACGTGAAATTTAATTGTCGTTGTACAAAATTTCTAAAATGATATATTCTTCATGTTAAAAGGATGAATTCTTCCTAAACAAATAGTGAATTCTTCCTAAACAATGATATTTCCTTACCGTTAAAAGAGTATATTCTTACTGTTAAAAGGGTGAATTCTTTCTAAATAAAGGGTGAAGTCTTCATAAACAAGAATTCTACACTGAAATAAGGACGCTGATGTCAGTGATTTTTGTGCACGCGGAACTGGACATATCCAGTGTGTGATTCTTTTTTATTCTCCAAAACGTGATTCTTTTTAGAATTTCCCTTTAATTATTTATATATTAATATTTATAATTCTTATATTACCTTGAAGTTGAAGGTAAAAGAGTTCTTATATTCTAGAAATCACAGAAGGAAGTGTTAAATTCAAATCATTATATTTTTATTAGTTTTAAGGTCAAGCGCTTTTTCTATGATCATTACAAAAATTTTGTTCTTATATTCAAATGTTCAATTCAAAACCAAAACGTGTCAGAAAGGTGAGATTATATATCAGTGTCTTCCAAAAAATCAACTCATCTTTACAAAATTTCAAAAGTAAATGCAATTTAAAAGTTTATATCAAGATACTTTTAAGTTGTGCTTTCTTCTTTCTTTAACATTTTAAGTATTATGTAAAATTTACACAAGGTGTGTTTTTTTTTTGTGCCCGCTAACATGAAATATTTAATCTTTCAAAGAGGGCAGTCAATTGTGTCTTTATAGTAGGATTGTTCCTTACTTTATTTATATAAGCGGCGTGATTTTTAACATTATAACAAGTTTTTTTAACATTGTCAATATGCTTACATACATACAAAACATACTTACACTCGCCCTAAATCCTAAAATTCTCGAAATCCTCCCAAAAGTCCCTACTTAACTCTTTTAGGAATCAATTCCAAAACCTTCTAGTTCTAAATATTCTTCTAAAAAAATATGATGATCATTTCACTAAAAGTCTAAAACAATGTTAGCAACCTTATAAAGTTGGTATCTCTCATTTATTAGATTATAAGAAGTGGTTATGCAGACAAAATTCTGACAATGATCTGACTAATCTAGTTCGAACGAAATATTTTTCGAAACATATTATATTATTTCGGCATATGTATAAATCTAGTTCTAACGAAATATGTATCAATCCAGCCATCTCCAAATATTTTGTTTCTGTATTTGGCCTAAATATACATTGTACAAATTCCTAGATAACATATTAAATTATCTGTAAGGAACCCAAAATTATTATAATTCAGAAATTTTAGGGATTGCTAATTGCCCAAAATATTCAGCAATTTCGGCAATAAATTTAGGCTAATGATTATTAATTGATTCTTTGAATATATTCCATATATGCCTTAATTAGTGTGCCATATATCACTTTGACTCATGTTATTTCCATACAATCGGCTTGAAACACATTTTTTTCGCCAAAGTAAATCCGAGTAAAACATTTTCTTCTATCTATTATGTGCTTTAAGATTCAAATTCTTCACTCTTATTTCTGAATTAGAAGATCTTTCCCCTTTCACACGTAATAAATTTCTCTTAATCAAAATTTTATATGTTGGCCCCACTCATTACAAAAGATTCTTATTTCTAAATTAACATTTTCACACCAGAGAGAGAGAGAGAGAGAGAGAGAGAGAGAGAGAGAGGCCTCGTTATATATGGTTATAAATATAATATGTCTAGAGACGAAATCGAGAGAGAAATATTTCAAAGAAAAGAGACAATGGAGATGGAGATAAAGAAAAGAGAGCGAGAGGACTACAACCCAGAAGAAGAAGAAATCATGGAGAACAAGAAGAACATAAAAACAGACCACGATGATGAAAAAGAAGAAGAAATCGAAGAAAAGAAGTTGACGAAACACAACACTGATTTAGTTCTCGTAGGGAGCAAAAGCACCAATTTAACTAGTAATGTCAACAAAAGCGGGGTGAAGAAACAAAGCATGGGCAGGCAAAAGATCGAGATCTCTCCGATTGAAAAAGAAGAATCTCGTCAGGTAATTTTGAGTAAATTTATGAAATTTTGTTAATAATTAGGATTTTGAGATTTAGATTTGAAGTACAGTTTTGGGTTCGGTTCTTGGATTTGTGATTTATTGTGTTTTTGTTTGTGAGATGAATTTCGTACCTTTTGAAGCTTTTTAGTTATTTTGAATTTTGTTTTTGCATCGTGGCTTAAATACTTTGAAATATTTATGTATACATGCGTTTTGTTGTAGGTTCTGCTTCAAGCTTATTAGGCTTAGGGTTTTGAGTATTATAAGAGTTCTTGATTTGAAGTCTGAAGTTCTTGAAAATACTAGGGTTAGGGTTTTGGGTTTAATGCATTTCTCTTTTTATATGAGGGTCCCTTTCTGCTTTGATCGTTACAATTTGCTTCTTAATTTTATTTTTTTGATACTTTTTCCCTTTTAATCCGATATTTCAGATTTACTTATTTTAATATTAATTGAATGTAGATGTGTTTTTGATTTACAGATCTAGTTTGAAACCCAGTTGAAGAAATATTTTCGCTGTAGAAAAATTAATTATCATCCAGTAATTTAATAACTATTATTAATTACGACCAAAATTAATAAAGCTAGATTAAAATTTAAATACTCATTTGCACATCAATAAATTATCATTTTGAAGGAAACAATAATATCAATTTATTATGACTCTCAATAGGCATATTTCTTTTCATTATTGCTTCAAAATCAAAACTAATCAGATCTAAGATAGATTTCTATTTACTCGTTATACCAAACACGATAAGTTCAAAAAAATATTTAATCAAAATTCAAATAAAATCGCCTCTAGTTTTTATCAAGTTCATCACATCAACATCTAAGTATTCTTTTTCACTAATTTATCTTTACCATTTTCAGGTTACGTTCTCAAAACGAAAAGGCGGTCTATTCAAGAAAGCCAACAAGCTCTCAATATTCCTCTGTGGGGCCAACATTGCGGTTATAGTTTTCTCTCCAGCGGGCAAACCATTTTGCTTCGGCCACCCTTCGGTTCAATCGGTTCTTGACCGCTACCTCTCCTCCGAATCCTCTCTTGCCCCACCTTTAACCATCCAATCGTATTGCCACGTGTCAACACCACATGGCGCCACGTTAGACCTCAACCAGATAGCTGGAAGATCTAGCAGCCAATCATGAGGCACGTAGGAAGCATAAGGAGACGCTTGAAAATGAAGTTAGGGCGAAGAAAGACACAATACGGGTTGCTGACGTGGCAAATTTGGGATTAGCTTATCTGGAGACTCTGAAACTTGGACTAGACAGGGTTAGGGCTGAGCTGGACGAAATTTTTTTACAGTTTGGATATGGGTATGTAAACGGATATCACCGATCAATATGATGCTTCCGCCTTTGCCGGATTCGATCCGGACGTATCCAGATTTGGGGTATTGTTATTTTTAAAAATAATGAGTTATGTTAGAAATTCTGAGGTGGTTTATGTGTGAATAGTTTGAGGAGGTTATGTTGTGGTATTTTAATTACGAGGTTATAATTACTAAGGTTGATGTTGAACAAGTTAATTAATAAACTAGGATTATTATGGTGGGATTATAATTCGTTGTGGTTTTATTTAATTATGAGCTTATAATTATTTCAAGTACATGTATTTTTTTTTCCAATAGCAATCACATCTGGTTCTGAAAAATGAAAATAAAAAACATAAAGAACTAAAAACTATAAATTATTGCAGAATCTTGTGAAACCATCTCCACAAGTTAACAAATGAAATGAAATGTTAACAATAATTGCGTCACATGGGCTGGCATATAGTAAAACAAAAGCCCGCTTCTCCAATCGACCAACTAGCTAGATACAAAAAAAATTATAATAAGAATAAAATGCAATTTCTATTTTTAGAAAACCGCATTTAATAGGGCATTTTATCCCTCTCTGCATCGTTGGTGGACTTCTTTGATTCTATTTTCGGAATTGCAAATCCCGCTGCAACTCCAACCGAAGGACGCCGTACAAATGTTGCCCGCTTGAGCTTTCCACTCACAATAATAATAATAATAATAACAATAATAATAATAATATTAATAATAATAATATAAAAATAATAATAATTTCCTTCTTTCTCTATTATTGTGACCTTCTGTATGATTTTATTTTTGGTTAAAACGTTTTCGATAGACAGTTCTCCTAACGTGCTTCCAGAAAATAAAATAAAATATATTAATAATACTAGTAATAAAATAATAATACTATTCTTTTTCTCTCTTTCTCTCTATTATTGTAACCCTCTATGCAATTTTATTTTTGGTTTTGAGAGGCAGTTTGCTTATCATGCTTAAAAGAATAATAACAATAACAATAATAATAAAAAATAAAATAAATACATCAAGAATAAATAAATATATAAATTAATTAATTAATACCGTGAGGAGTTCCACAATAGAGGCGTCGATCATCAATATGCTCTACGTCCAAACCTAACAACCAAGCGCCCAACGAAACATCTTCATTTACATATTTATGCAACACGTGCCTAAAATATACAAAAAATACATACACAAATATATTGTAAAAATGATACATTGGAAGTGTGCCTAAAGTAATCTAAATCAACTGAATAAACAAAAACTGTGATGTGAAATATTTATTACTGATTGATGGATATGTAAGTAGCTAGATCTTTAGAAATGGCGTATAATTGGCCAGTCGCGTGTCTGAAATACTTATTACCTGAATCTCCGAATTTCCAATACTCTGGCTCGTGGTACCGCACCCCCCTAATAAATAAATAAATTTATTTGTTAATATATTTATTTATTTATTGATGTTTTATTTTATACAATTATTTATTTATTTACTAATAAATTTATTAATTTATTTACTAATAAATTTATTTATTTATTTACTAATAAAATTATTTATTAATGTGTTAATATGATTATTTACTTATTATTTTGTAACAAGCTAGGCTCTGAAGATGAATTATGTTTTAGTTAAAATTTTGAAATTAACATTTGGTGATGAACTCAAACTGCAATGAGTCACAATGAAGAAAATTAAAATAAATAAATAAACAAAATTAAAGTGAGTCTACTTTGATTGATAAGTTGGGTTTCAAATCTAAATTAGGGTTTTATTTTGTAAAAAAAAAATTACTTCTAAGTTCGTTGATAAAAGGGCTCCTAAGCTTAATTAAGGGTCAGTTAAACAATTTTAAATGAATATCCTAAAAGTCGTAAGAATAAAATAAAAAATAAAAAAATATTTAACTTACTTTTTAGCTAAAACCGGGCCGGACTTCATGCAACCAATATAAATTCTAGGCTTCAACAAATGCTTTGACAAAATATGCCCTAAAGATGCTGCATTAAAATAACAACACTAATATATTTACTATTTTTTGGTTTATTTATTTTATGGTTGATGTTTGAATGTTAGAAAGCAGACGAGACGATGCAAATATTGGAGAAGTAATATTTTATTTATGTAGTGAATAATTTAAGGGAAATCAGAAATCACGACGGGGTTGGTAGCGACCCCGTAGCGACGGATTGAATATATATATTTTTTTCTCGTGTTTCTATGTACACTATATAATATTTTAATTTTTTGAAAATATATACTGTTTTACTGAATGAATTTTTATATATTTTTGGTTTTTAGTTTATATATTTTTTTTCCAGTTTTTATATACCGTCGAGCTATAGCGACGGATATATACCGTCGTGCTATATTAGATCTTTAATTTAATTATTTAACAGTGTTTTTATCTTTCATGTACAAACCCTAGTTTATTAGATCACTCAGGAAATAAATTCTTCACACCCTATTTTAAGGTGCTTTTAATCTTTCATATAAAAACTCTAAATTTATTAAATAGCTCAGAAAATAAAGTTTTAAAACTCTTCCATAAATACAAATCCTAACTATTATTGGAGGTCCCGAATAAAATCTTCAAACCATAATTTAAGGGTTCCTTTTAATCCTCATATGTACTCTAATTTAAGGGTTCCTTTTATTCTGGATGATAAATACCAAACCAAACTGGCAAACAAAAATAGTTGGCGGCTTAGACTGAAATACAACTAATAAAACTGTTATTTTATTTCTTAACCCTAACTGTAGAATGATCAGATGTGATTTGAGTGTAGCTCAAGTACAGTTTGTAACTATTGACTGGGTCAAAGCTCATGTTATAATACTCAGGGGATTGGATGAGATTTGTTGGTGAAAATTGTGTACGTATGTATCCCTGCGAACTTTCAAAGATGTTAGATATATCCTTAACATCAGAAAAATATCAAACGTTTTTATCATGTATGAAAAATATCTATAATATTTTTTTCTCCTACAACTTCAGATATATATGAAATTAATGTGACTCATGATTCGAGAGTCAATTGATGATTATTATTGTTCAATCTAATGGAGCCACGATTTGTTCATCATAAAAAATATCTCATATATATAGTTTTTCTTCTAGAAGTTGTATAGAAATCATTCATTTTCTTAATTGAAATCATTATTTAAAAAATTAAATAAAAGGCACAACTAAGATTTATCCATTCTCATGATTATCATGCTAAGAACAACATATAATTACTCTGTCATCCCCTTATTTTTAGCATTTCCTTTCCATAATTTAGTCTAAATATCTATTCTCTCATGAGCTATGTGGCCCGTATAATTAAATTTTCTAAATAATAATAAATAATGCTTTTTATAGAAAAAAAATATAATAAATTATTTAAATGAAGATTGTGATCTTGTATTTGTTGCACAAGCCACTGAGCAAACCAAGCCACAAATATAAGACATACATATACACAGTTCATCAAACCTAGTAAAATTTCCCTCACCTCTGTCATCTTCCGTATTTAGTACTTTCCCTCCCTTCCATCTTGATAAGTATTTGACTCGGAAAACTATAATAACCATCCCACTTCCTCTCTTCCCCTATCTCACAACATATCCGAAGGAGAAAAAACAAGAAGAGAGAGAAGAGAAGGTAATCTCACCAATTACTCTCCATTCCACAACTCTTATAACAAAGAGAGGGAAAATAACAAGAGAGAAAGGGGCCACATAGAACTACTACGGATATTGGGTTATTATTACACATTGTTTCATGACGAATATCAATAGCAGCAACAACAACAACAGCGGCAGCTTAGCTGATAGAGGCAGCACAGAAGAATTGTTGAATGCTGCGACAAACAACGGAGGCAGCAACATTTCAAAAAAAGGGTTCATGGACCGCAGCTGAGGATGCGATTTTGATAGATCATGTCAGCGTCACGACGAAGGAAACTGGAATGCGGTGCAGAGGAACAGCGGCCTGACGAGATGTGGGAAGAGTTGTCGTCTCAGATCGGCCAATGACTTGAGGCCCAATCTTAAAAAAGGACCTTTATCGCCACAAGAGAAACGGTGGATTATAGAGCTGCATGCGAGGCTCGGAAATAAGTGGGCGCGCATCTCGACTCATGTAAGCATAGATGAGAAATCTAGAGCAAATATGATGACTTAACATTGTGATCTTTTCCTTTTTATTCTTCTTTTTTCTTATCGAGGAAATAAAGAAATAAGGTTATGTTTTGTTTCTGAACATATGATCTAAGAGATATATAGAACAATGATTTTGTGAGCTTCAAAAATAGAATTGTCATTTCATGTATTAATCTTTGATTTAATAAACTGCAGTTGCCGGGCAGGTCAGACTTCAAATCATTAAATAAAACTTCATACTGTTTTAAATGAATATATATTGAAATTTAAATTCAAAACTACAAAAAAACCATTACCTATCTATATTTTAAACTAAGATACTGAATCATACTGTCACTCCAAAATACCCATCTTCAAACCATTTAGAGACACCTCAAAAACAATACACCTTTTAAACAAAAAAAATATGCAATAAGCAAAAATCTTGTATTGTCCTTCATGCGTCTAGTTATCCTTTTCATTGCTTCTATCATCTAGACAAAATGAAGGAAAATTAATCAGAAATATCCAAAATTGAAGTTGAGAAGCTAGGATAAATAAATAAATAGGAAAAATAAATAAATAAGAACAATAAATAAATAAGCAAAATAAATAAATAAGAAAAATAAATAAATAAATAAGAAAAATAAATAAATAAGCAAAATAAATAAATAAATAAATAAATAAGAAAAATAAATAAATAAATAAATAAATAAATAAAAACAGTAAAAACTGAGTAAATGCCGCAATAAAAATTCAGTAAAAGTACAGCAAAAAAAAGTACAAAAACCAGTAAATTCAGCGAAAAAAATGGAAATTCAGCTCAAAAACAGCCAAGAAATAGAAAAAAAAAGGAAAATTCAGCAAAAAAAAAAAGAAAAAAAATTGCAAAGAACAGCAAGAGGAAGTAAAATTCAGAAAAAATAGAACATGATTAGACAAAAAACAAGAAAAAAAATTCAGCAAAAATAAACCATGATCATCCCAATTCCGTCAATTCAGATTGAATAGTAAACTCAGTCAATTTCGTAATAAACTAGCAAAAAAACAGCCCCCCTACAGCAAAAAAGTAAATAAAATTAAGCCAAAAAACGAATATTCAGCTCAAATTACAAACTAGCCCCTACATTTTGCCCAAATTACAAACCAACCCCCCTACATTTTGCCCAAATTACAAACCAGCCCCTATTTATACCCAAAATACCCCATGCATAATAGCCTATAATATATGCCTAATTAATTATGAAAATAACACATAATTATGAAAATAATAATGAAAAATAAGCTATGTCAAAATAACTATGAAAACAACAATAATTAACCATAATTCGACATAAATAAAACTGTAATTCATATCTAAAAGATCATAACTACCCCAAATTGAGCTTAATTAACCTCAAATTCTCAAAAAGTCAATACAAATAGAACTAAATTGGTATAAGAATTACAAAGTCGAAATTGAAAAAAGGGAGAAAATATTGTTACCTCTAGCCAGTGAAGAGAAAAGGAAGAACGAGAAAAAGTCGATGGTTTAGGGTTAGGGTTTTGCCACGAAATTGAAGGGGGAAAGCTAAACAGTCGATTTGGGGAGAATCTAGCTTCCGGCGAAAGGAATTTGGGCGAGTCTCGAAGCTTTGTCATCTAAGGTTTCGCGTCTTGTTGGTCGCATGAGGGAAAGAGGGGACCGACTCGTGAGGGGAAGAGCTCAGTAAAGAGGGAGATAGAGATAGATCACCATGGAGAGAGATGGATCGTCATGAGAGGGCTGGATTACTCCCAATTAATTATAGTATCACCATAAATCAACATTAAGTGTCACAAAAAAGCATATATCAGAAAAATAATAAGGTTAAAGAATCAAAACAACCAACTCAAAGAAATTGGAAGAAAAATTAGAGAAACATTGCATAGTTTACCTTAGTTCCGGTTTAGTCGGCTTGGACAGACTCTGGCGACAAAGATTTGGGCGAGTCTCGCAGCTCCGTCACCTAGGGTTCTGGGTCGGATCGGTGGAGAGAAGAGCGGAGCAGTGGGGTCTCGTGAGAGAAGAGAGCGAAGGAGGGAGAAGGGCGGAGGATAAGGACGACGATCTCCGATCTGATGGAAGCTCGAGCGAGAGAGGGCTCGTACGAGAGAGGAAAGAGGAGAGAGAGAGTCCCGCATCTCATGGAAGATAGGAATGAAGTAGCTGGTGTGTTTCTAGGGTGGGACCCGGATCTCGATGCCTGTGATGTGGTCTTCAATAAAGTCATTTATGGCAGGAAAAGCTCAGTACATATAAACTATGTGGTTTATGCAGAGGCTGTTGTGGCCACCATTGAAATCAAATTCAAATCCAGTAACTATGTTGAAATATGTGGAACTATTACTGCATCTAACAATATGATCCAGGACTGGAAATCCATCTTATTTTGCAAGAGAAAGAATCTTATGGAGCATTTCGGTGTTGAACTCAATGAACAACAATTACCCTTGTTGAGGTCTATTTCAGCCGTACCAGCCAATAGTACTCCAATACTACTGCATGACTCCAACATGATTGGCAATCAAAATGAGTCAAACGGCAACAGTCACATCCTAGACTCTATCCTAAATTTCAATAGGAAAATAAACGACCGTGAGATCCAAGAATTGGACTTAATAGGGAGAAATTTTACATGGTCAAGTAAAAGACCAATACTAACTTCTAGCAAATTGGATGTTTTTTTTCATAACATGGCACGACTGAAACCATCTTATGAAATTCGAAGCGGCAACCACCTCTAACCACATTCCCAAACTTGTATCCTTTCAAAAACATGAAAGGCAAGCAAAAGCAAGATTCAAACATGACCTCTTCTAGCTCAAATACGATAAAGCAAACGAGATTATTAAACAAACATGGGAATCAGAGTTTTAGGTAATGGAGCAAAAAATTTCACAATGAAACTCAATAAGCTAAGACTAGCTCTTAGAACATGGGCTAGGAAAAAAATTCAGAATTAAGGAATCAACATAGGCAAAGCCAACTGGATTCTAGGCATACTTGACAAAGTAGAGGAAATCAGACCACTGGGACGAGCAGAAAACAGACTCAGAAGAACTCTGAGGACACTAATTTTTTATCTGACAAATGCTGAAGAAATTAAAATGGAAACAACGAGCTAGATCAATGTAGATGGATACAAGAGAGAGACCAAAACATCAAATATTTTCACAAAATAGCATCTGCAAATCTACAGAATAACTAGAACCACACAATCGAAGTGGATGGCAACACAATCTCAGACCATAGGCAAATTGCAGAAAAATTTAATTCCTTTCATAAGGAAACTTTAGGAGGGACGAGGAGCAAAGCAAACTCCTACACAACTTTTAAACAGACTACCGCAAGTACCTAACATCCAAGAGATAG
This sequence comes from Juncus effusus, assembly GCA_027726005.1. Classification (NCBI taxonomy): domain Eukaryota; kingdom Viridiplantae; phylum Streptophyta; class Magnoliopsida; order Poales; family Juncaceae; genus Juncus; species Juncus effusus. The sequence goes on from CM050898.1 coordinate 5,267,402, forward strand.
GCACCAAAATAACTACAAAGGAAATAAATGATGCAGTTTTCAATATGGCAAAAGGGAGAGCCTTGGGACCATATGGGTTCCGAGTTCTACCAGGAATATTATTTCAAAAATTATTAACATTCAGATTTTGAAATTCAATTTTCTAAATAATATTCACAAAAACATAATAGTTTATATGATACTGACAAGTTTATTATATTAATATTAATCAAAATTACAAGAATGCCCCTGAATTATGAGTGAAAATTTCGGTATTTGACACAATCTAATACACTAACAAAATCTAGACTTCAAAACCTGATTTATCAAAATCCACAACTAAGAACCAAGAAATAGAATCGAGACACACAAAGTATTTGGAATTCTGAATAATATCAAACGAAGATTACACTGAGTGATTTATGATTGCTTTAATCCACAAATTACCTAAAAATCCCTATTTTTGTCACTAAAAAGAAATCATTATTCTATTCCCTGTTTTTCTGCAATTTATCTGTTCTGTCAGTCATTTTTCAGTGTTTTGAATTCAAATTAGTCCAAAAAATATAAAAATTGTTATTTCCCTGTTAAAATTTAGGTTTGTAGATTAATTTAAACTTCAAATTTGATCCCATCTTTGTTATATTTTGTGAGATATAGTCATTTCAAATTATTTATTTTTTGAATTTCTGCTTTTCTGATATTTTTGTTTGCAATTGTGATAAAACATTGAAAATCTACAAATCAGTGGCCCAATCTATACCCATTTGAAAGGTCTTGAATTCTAGTTTACAAATATAGGCCTTATCATGAACATCCATGGTTAGATCTTGCTGATCACACAATCAATGATTGTTGGTCTGTCTATTGTGAAATCTGAACAGTTGTCTGAGTTTTAATAGTTTCTCTCCACCTGTTCAATATTATTTTCTAAATTTTTTAATGTCGGTTCTAGACTGTGTGACTGAATTTATGTGAAAAGTTTCTTAATTGTTGGGTAAATAATCTGGTCTGTGTGAATTTTTGTATCTCAACCAATCTGCTGAACCAGTATCTGCGAACAGTTTGTTAGTATTGCTCTTTTCTTGAGAAAATTGAATATAAGTGCTACAAAACTTGATTTCAATTGTGAATATATCTCTTTCTAGTTCCAACGACATATTATTTGCTAAATTTGACAATTGTTTGTCCTAGTTTTGCCTTGTGAATGTGAAGTGCATCAAGACTCAAGATTGAATAAGAATTGAATTAATAATAAAACCTAAAAATTGTTATTTCCCTATTAAAATTTAGGTTTTGTAGATCAATTTATACATAATTTTCTCCCATCTTTGTTATATTTTGTGAGATATAGTCATTTCAAATTATTTATTTTCTGAATTTCTGTTTTTCTGTTAAATATTTTTGTTTCTGTTTGCAATTGTGATAAAACATTGAAAACCTACAAATTAGTTGTCCAATCCACACCCATTTGAAAGGTTTTGAAATCAAGTTTAAAAATATATTCCTAATTATGAACATCCATGGTTTGATCTTGCTGTATAACACAATCAATGATTGTTGGTCTGTTTACTTTGAAATCTGAACTGCTGTCTTAGTTTTAGTTGTTTCTCTCCACCTTTTCAATATTATTTTCTAAATTTTTTATTGTGGATTCTTCACTGTGTGACTAAATTTCTGTGAAAGTTTTATAATTGTTGGGTAAATAATCGGGTCTGTGTGAATTTTTGAATCTCAACCAATCTGCTGAACCAGAATCTGTGAACTGTTTGTTAGTTTAGCTCTTTTCTTGAGAAAATTGAATATAAGTGCTATAAAACTTGATTGTCATTGTGAATATCTCTCTTTCTAGTTCCAACAACATATTATTTGCTAAATTTGACAATTGTTTGACCTAGTTTTGACTTGTGAAAGTGAAGTGCCTCAAAACTCAAGATTGAATAAGAATTGACCTAAATACTAGAGAATCGATTGATAACTTGTTAAACTTACGACCAATCTCCCTGTGTTCGACACCTAAACTCAATACCACATATACACTTGGAAAATGAATTAGGGAATTAAAACTATCTTTGTCAATAGTGAGGTTTTGCAAACGATACTAAATTTGAATATTACAAGCCTGATATATCACGACGCACTGTAGCACGTCCGAATCACGACGACGGTATATATATATAGATATAAATAGTGTATAAAATTGAAAATAGGTATACATAATTTATTTTTTGTAACGGTATAGATATAAACAATGAAAATAGTATGTAGAAAATAAAATAGTATATTAAAAAGTGGTAAAACACTATATACAAATTTCAAAAATAAATAATACATAAAAAATAAAAATATGTTGAAAACAGCAAAAATAATATATAGAAAAAATAGTGTATTGAAAAACGAAAAAATAGTATATATGGTCCCTCGTGATTTGGACATACTACAGTACGTAGTACGTCGTGATATCATATTTCCCTTTCGTGAAATGAATTTGAGAGAGAGAGGATATGTACCTGCTGGGGTACAGTTTGAAATATTTTGAAAATACTAAGGCGGAATGACTTCGGTGGTAATTTAACAACCCATGAAGTGGTAATTGAACAGACCAAGTTCAGCCCGTTAATTCAGCAAGGACCTGCAAAACCACAAAACCGACAATAAAACCAGCCACAATATTTCTCAAATTACCACTCATGTCATGCACTATGCAACTAAATTGTAGCAATATAGAGTCACCATATAAACCTCAAATATTAAATCCTCCACAATTTCCTGAAACGTCTCCCTTTGATGGAATTGGAGCCGTAATCTCTTAAAGGCTCTTCTAATGTTTTAACCACAATACCAAGGCAGTATTGGAAAAACAAAATATTTCTGGAAACTACAATAATAAATCCTTTGAACTTGAGTAACCATTTAGCCCCCATTTGGAGATCAGGAGATGTTTATATTTGCCCAATAAAAAATGCATGAAAGGAATAATTGAAATTCGTTTCAACTAGCTAACCGAATTGGGCTGGCGGGAATATCCACAACTCGGCCTAAACAAGATGGAAAAGTCTAAGTCGATGTAACTAAGCAGAAGCAAACTAACTAGAAACAATAATTGCTTTCCAACCCAAGACACCCAAACCTAAATATCTTTTATATTTCTCTATTTTTCAAGTACTCTCACTATGCTCCATTATCCTAATTATTTCTGTCATTTATAATAGATCTTCATATCTCTCATGATTTAGATTTGTATTGATAGGAATAAGCATAGAATCTGCTAATGTAATTTTATTTTTATTTTTCCTTAATTTGCTCTATTGTAATAATGGTGATAGATATCACATGATGTATATAAATATGATAGATGTATGGATGAATAAATTACCACCAAATAATCATTCTATAATAAAATCTTTTCTTTCTTCTAATTATTGTCATAGTATCAGAGCAAATTGTTCCATAATCTTTTTTTCTCCAATCCATTTTTTTTCATTTCATTGCCATGGCCGCACATCCAAATCCCATCACTGAAAAAAATTAATTAAGAGAATGGCCAAGTTTTGAAAATATTTGCACAACTAGCCGTTTCGCTCAGCCACTGGGCGAAACACAAGTAGTTTCGCCCAGTAGCGGGGCGAAACATAGCGCAATCAGATTACGGGCGAAACTATGATAATCAAGCCATGTTTCGCCCAGCGGTCGGGCGAAACATACTATTTTCCCCCGCTAACAGCGCTTAATCAGTTTCCGAAAACAAACAAAAAAAATCTACAGTCTGTTTCGGCCCGTCGTGGGGCGAAACACCCTATTATACATATTGTGGGCTTAGCCCACAAAATTTAAGCCCATATTATACGAAACATCTGTTTCGCCCGTTTAACGGCTGTTTCGCCAGCTCGCTGGGCGAAACAGCTGTCCCTCCAGCCAAAACAAAAAAATAAAAAAGCCTAAAATGGGGAAAAAAATAAAAACAGATTTTTTAGCCTTTTTACATGGAAAAAAATAAAATAAATCTGAAGACAAAAGAATGATAATAAATAACTTATTTTTATTTAGAATTTCTTTTTCATATTGAAATGACAACTCTGTTGTTTTAATAGATAAATATTGATTTAACATGTTAGAATATAGGAGGAATCTAAGTTTTTTTAGGTATAGAGTTTAGGGTTCAGATCTAGGGTACTAGAGAATATTTACTTTTTCAGATTGAAATGACAATTTAGTTTTTTTTTAGTGAACATTGATTTAACATGCTAGAATATAGGAGGAATCTAAGTTTTTTTAGGTATAGAGTTTAAGGTTCAGATATAGGGTACTAGAGAATATTTACTTTTTCAGATTGAAATGACAATTTAGCTATTTTTTTAGTGGGTAACATTGATTTAACATGCTAAAATATAGGAGGAATCTCAGATTTTTTAGGTATATGATTTAGATTTCTATTTAAAGAGCCCTCTTATTACACTTGATCATCAAAAAATCAAATCTCATAAGTCTCTCTTGCAAACTTCTTCTCTTTATATCTTTCTCCTTATCAAGAAAATGCCACAAAATTCTGAAATTTTCCTATATTACAATTGTCAAATTGTTCAAGATTCGAGCGGATACAATTACTATCCACAGGAAGCTGTTTCTCTCTCGTGTAGTAGAAATAGAAATTATTATAGATTGTCTTTAGAAATTTATGCTACCACCGGTTGGCCTAATAGTGACGATCTTAAAATTAGTGGTAGGTTTTCTTACCGTATAAATGATTGTTTGTATTTTAAGATAGTCAAAATTTCGAATGATTCACAATTAGCAAGTTTTGCTCAGTACATCAAATATGGTGAACACGGTTGACCTGAATTAGAAATATACGTTGAACGCATCCGAAGTAGAGAATCCTATGTAGGAACTAGTAGTAGATCAAATGTACCTTTTAATGATGACGAGCTTGAGAGGTTAGAACCTGTGATAAATCGTGATGAAGATGAAGTGCCAGAAATGGAAGAAGGCGACGAAGATGAGTTTGAAAATGTTGAAGAGGACGAATATGATGAAGATGAAGTGCCAGAAATGAAAGAAGGCGACGAACCAGAAATAGATGTTATGAACAATTATACGGAAGTGGGTGAGATGGTTAGTGTAGGAACTTTCGGTAATCCTCCGGCGAAAGAGTTTGAAGATACTCTGTGGGAAGAAGCGAAAATCGATATATTGTATGGTAAGAGCATGCATGTGAGTGGCGATGATAGTTTGTATGAGGGACAGACGTTCAACACGAAAGCAGAGCTACAATCGGCTGTAAAATTATACAGCGTCATGCATCACCGAGAATTTGTAGTCTCCAAATCGAACAAAACGCTCTACACTGTAGTCTGCAAGCTACAAGATGACCGCGCTGGCTGTGATTGGCGGCTGTATGCATGCAAAAATAAACGACATGTGTTTGAGATTAAAAAATTTACACAACCACACGTATGTGTTAATCGACAACCTAACAACGACCACAAACAATTAACAAGTGCATTTATTGCGAGGCTAATTCGAGATGTCGTTAGAGCGGATTTAACAATTAAACCAGTAACCCTAGTGGAAACCGTCAAATTAAAATTTGAATATACCATATCATATTGGAAGGCTTGGCACGCAAAGCAACACGCGCTTAGATTCTTGTTTGGCGATTGGAAGGGGGCATATAATTTGCTTCCTGAATTGATGGCAGCAATATATTCAGCAAATCCTACTACTGAATATTCGTTTTGGAGAGGTCCCAAAAACCGTGCTGGTGAGGAGGAGTTCGAAGGTATTTTTTGGGCATTTGGTCCATCACTTAAAGGATTTGAGTTTTGCAAGCCTGTCATAATAGTAGATGGAACATTTCTAACCGGAAAATATCAAGGATGCTTATTGATGGCGGTCGCTAGCGATGCAAATGGTCAATTATTTCCCTTAGCTTTTGCTTTAGTTGATAAGGAGATGGTAGAAACGTGGGGTTGGTTTTTTGGGTGTTTGGGAACTTTGATCGGCCATCGCAAAGGTTTATGTGTGATTTCGGATAGGCATGCCGGAATAATTCGTGCAATGACGGACGACAGATTGAAATGGAAGGAACCTAACAGCTATCATCGTTATTGCATACGGCATTTAGAAGCAAATTTCAGTAGCGCTGTAACAGACAAAACATTGGTTAAATTGATTGTACCACTAGTTAAGGCGCCCACCAAATTTAAATTTGAGAAGTTATATAAAATATTAAAGGACAAAAATAATGAGGCGTGGGAATGGTTAAATAAAAAAGATAAATCAAAATGGGCATTCGCGTATGATACAGAAGGTCGCCGGTGGGGCATTCCTACTAGTAATCATGCAGAAGATGAATTATGTTTTCAAGGGTATGAGGAAGCTTCATGTTACGGCTATTGTGATGGAGACATTCTACAAGCTGAATAGTTATTTTGTCAGCAAGCGCGAGATAGCTGAAAATATGGAAATGAATAATAGAATGTGGGGAAATGAAGTGATGGAAAAAATGGAGAATAAAACTGTTAAGGCGCGTGCGCATCGAGGCACTACCTTCAATGTCGAAAACGGTGTTTATGAGGTGATAACAGGACCTAGTGGTTCCAAGGTAGGAGGAAAGAGCTTCCATGTGAATTTGAATGAAGGCAAATGCAGTTGTCAGATGCTATATCACTATCCTTGTTCGCATCTTGTAGCAGTTTGCATACGCAGAGGTGTTAGTTCCGAGTATTTTATACATCAACATTTTTCGCTGGATCACCTTAAACGTACATATGAAGGAAGTTTTTATCCGATAAAGGATAGAGAACAGTGGGTACGTTGGTTCCTCCTGAGAAACTTATGAGGAAAAATATCCGTGGAATCAACAAGCGTGGCAGAAGACAGTTGAAACGCTTTCATAATAGTATGGACATCATGAAAAACGCAGATCGTAGAAAACATTGCAGCATTTGCGGAGTAGCAGGGCACACGAAAACAAAATGTCTAAGAAGGTCGTAGTGTTTTATGTATGGTAGTTTATATTTATTTATTGTAGTTTGTAATGTTTTATGGATTGTTATTTATAGTGTTTTATGTATCGCAGTTTATGTTTATTTTATATTTATGTATTTTAATTTGTAATATTTTATGGATTGTATTCCAAATTAAATACACATAGTCAGCTCTCTAAAATAGTTTAAATATCAGTCCAAATTAACAAAACATAGTCCAAATAATACAGTAAAAAAGTAAGCATAGTCAGTAACGCTATAGGCCTCCTCCTCCTCCTCCTCGTGTTCCCCCGCGTCCTCCTCCACCCTCCTCCTCCTCCTCGTGTTCTTCCGTGTCCTCTTCCCTCCCCCTCCCCTCCTCCTCCGCGTGGTCCTCCTCCGTGTCTTCCTCCCCCCCTCCCCTCCCGCCTCCTCCGCGTGGTCCTCCTCCGTGTCTTCCTCCTCCCCCCCCCCCCTCCCGCCTCCTCCGCGTGGTCCTCCGCGTCCTCGCTGCGCCTGAGGCTGAACCTGAGTAATCTGACTAACTCCTTCATCTCCGTCTCCTCCTTCGTCTCTTCCTCTCCCTCCTCCGGGTCCTCCTTCGTCTCCAACCTGTTCGATGATCGAACCCCAATCGAAGTCGCCCTCATATTCATTACTTTCCTTCATGCTGCTCCGGATGCACCCTAACAACTTTTTCAATTTCTCTGGTACATCCTGGCACTCGGCTTTTAGCGCTTCGAACCCCATGTTTGCAGGCATCCAAAAGAAATGCATGCTAAAAAATAATATTTGAGTAATGTTAAAGAACTAAAATAATATGAATAAATAATAATATAAATAATAGTCAATTATTTTCATTACCGCTTTCCTTTTCTGCGAAACCATCGGATGACACGATCCCGTAGCATGCGGGATATCGGACTGCACATAAGGATCGGTTGCCGTTCTATACCAATTCCAGTATGCATCATACTGGCTAGGGTCGTACAGCCGCCATGAAGGAATATTTATTTCACGTCCCAAGCGTTTCTCTTCCCACTCAGCCAGATAAGCTGAATGTACGGTAGGCCAATCATTTCCAAGGTAATTTATGATATCGTGCAATCATTTGTCGTACTCGCAATTCGGGGGTGCTTCCATCGCATACCCGAACTAACGCAACACCCGCTCCGGACGATGCATCTCGACAATCCAAAAATAGATCAATGGCACAATAAGAAGCCCCATAGTTTTTCATGCTCAACTATCGGCGGGAGTATATGACGGAATACCTCATAAGGTGTCCAAACCACCTGAGTGTCGACCAAACTGTCGAACTGATCGCGATGTGTCGGCAAATGCCGATGAGGTGTTATATCTGCGTACTGAGTACAATCTTTCCACAAAAAACCAACCGTAGGTCTCTCATCTTCATCACCATCATTCGCCATATCCTGCAGTTCCTTGCGTACGTCTTTAGGAACGGGTCGTCCGACAGTGATATGTTCCCATACCCACAGTTGCAGCAACATGAACACCCTCCCATATTTTTCCGTTTCTTGTGCGTACCTTTACACAATGCCCTGTAAAGGTATGCAAGAACTCCACTATCCCATGCCCATCTATCTAAAACCGACATGTCCTCTAATAAAAGCAGAGGCAGTGCCGAAACACAATCTCCCGAACCTTCCGCAAATAATACATCCCCACATAATGCAAGCATGTAGGCTCTACAATACTGCTCGACTTTCTGTTCCGGGGCATCAATTTCCAAATCAGAAAAATTATTTTTCAACCATGTTCTTTTCAATAAAATTTTGCTTCTCCCCTTAGTCGGATCCTAGTGCCGAAGCTCTGCCTTCCCCCTTCTGCCTTGCAATACACCTCCTTCTAACTAACTAGCGACCGCGGCGAGGCGGAGGCTCACTGCGGGAGCCTGCCTCTAATTATTTGATGTGAAATTTATGTGGTGGCTGACTAGGCTGATTTGCTATTCCAATGGGGGTCTCCTTATATAGACCAAGGGACCCATGATAAAGATGGTATGTCTATTTTCTGCCTAGCTCTAGAGTTATTTCCTTCCTTGCTCTTGCCAAATCTATAAAGGCGGTAGAGAGAAACTTCCTGTGTACGGTGTTGTTTCTATAAATGACCAGCTGTGAAGATCCACGAATTGCGTGGTCTTCAAGTTTGTATTAGTTCTCTTCTAAAATTGTGGGCTTCCTCTTAGATTTCCTATGCATATTCACTTGTCCTGGCCCGAGCTCCAGAGAGTGAGTTACGTCCAAAATACTAAACAGATGTCAGCAGGTTCAAGCTCCGACTCGCGACCACGGATGAGGATAGCGCGGGTGCGGGTTTGAGGCGTCCAGGGTGCGGGAATAGGTGTTGGAACTGTTGTTCTTCCTCCCGTGAAGTTGCCGCACCATGCCAAGTCACCCTGCTCCAATATGCTCCAGAATATGCTATTTTACATCATTTTGCGTTTTTTTCCTGAAACACAAGTGAATACTAACAATAACTTAATTCTTGACTGAAACATAAGTAAAATACTAAAATAACTAATAAAAATGCATAAAGTAGGATACCAGATAGGCGTTAATTCTTTATATAAAATACCCCTATTAGTAGCGCAGTTGGTAGTGATTCTCGCCTTATACTTATGCGACCCAGGTTTGAGTCCTGCTGAGAACAAGATTTAATGAATTTTTTTTTTCAAATATAGACTATTTATTGATTTTCAGTGGCATATTCTCTGCACGTGATTGTGAAGTGAGTCATATATTTTATATATTATAACTCCTTGCTATACATGTAAATGCTTTAACCAACTAGGCTACAAACTATTTGCTAAATATATATCGAGTATTAATTCCTGTAGATTAAGAAATATTCATATAATTACTTTTTTGTTTGATAAAGCGTTCATTTTATCTGAAGCGGAGCAAGGGTAGCATCTCGTTATATCTAACTGTAACGTGTCGAGTCTTTTTGGTAGTGATATTATTTACAAGTTTGCCCTCATGAATAAGGAAACATTCTTTTGGTAATAAGCTTATTTCCAATTAAATTCTTATCTGAATTGAATTGTAATCTGTAAATTTAAATTTGGAAAGAAACCAGTACATAAAATCCATAAAAACAGTATATACAATATATATTTTAAAAACAAAACCATATATCTAAAAATAGGATGATGCATGGTGATACTTACTTTTTTTTGAAACTTTTCCAGTAGTTTTGTTAGATGAAGATGGAATTGTGAGAGCTGATGTTTCTTTTAGAAGGGCAGAATCCAAATATAACGTTGAACAAGTAGGTGTCAGTGTTGAGCATGTTTCTTAGTTTGAAAACAGAGAGAGAAATATTTTCAAAAATACATATTTTAGCCCCTCATAAAAATCTGCATTAATTATCTTAAATTTGGTTATTAAAATCAATTGTCAAAAATAAAATTGCTCTATCGAATTATTTTTTTAGAAGAAGAAAATCACAAAGAAAATTTGTTGTATGATTTGTGTTCGGTTTTATTTATAGCCTTTTACATCTAGATCTTGAATCATGAGTTAATGGGTCTGTTAACCCCTTAACGACTTTTTTCTTAAAATAACGTCGAACAAAATTAATTCAGAAAATAGCATTTACCAACTTTATTAGCAAAACTAGCATTTTCAGCATCTGACAAGATGAAAATATTATTTTCGCCAGATGAGATGACGAATGTTTGAAAAATTTAACTTTGAGTTTAGGACGCTTAATTATAGCTAATTTTGTGTTAAAAATGACTTTCGCCAGCTCAACTGATTATATAATTTTATAGTAATAAAATATATGTTTTGACGCAAAAAAAAAAAAAAATCACCCCCTCAGGAGTTGAAAATACTGAAGCAATTCCATTTTTTTCCCACTTTCGCCATCTGGTCTCGCGAAAGTGTTTTTTTCATTCATTTAACTCTATATAAGCGTTAAGTAATCAGGCTAATTATTCTTGGTAGTATTTCCTAACTTTTGCCTGCTCATTTGGCAAAAATTATGTATTATCGCCCCGTTAGCTAGCTAAAATACTAGTTTTGCAAATAAAATTGGTCAATCGATATTAATAGAATTAAAATTTTAATGATAATATTAGGGGGAGAAAAATAAGAGTTTTCAGCATAATAGACAGTGCTGGTTTTCCAGCATTGTGTATTATATCTTAAACATGTTCATTAATATTTGATTGTTTCACAATAATCACTTGCATATTCATTCAATTATTCTTCTGGAATTTTATTTTTAAACATCTACCACACTCCAGGTGTTTTTTGGATTATCCTCCAGGGATATCCATCCGAATCGAGATATCGTCAGAATACTTTTATGAAAGAACAATTATATCTGATAATAGATTTGCCATATTTTATAAATGAGTTAAATTACTAACTTATAGTTCATATATATAAGATTAAGGATCAAAATTAGATAATGATAAAAAAATTGTCACATCAAATCTATAATCAATAAATCGTGTATTGAATAAGTTTCATGATATGAAGTTCAAGATATCAAATTATGAAGGATGATTTAACTTCACATATATACCCGACTTTATTTAGTGATCCATTTTTCTGCGTTGCGGTGGAGCTACCAAAACAAATATTACACATCCAAACGTTCTCAAATGCTATATATTTAGCTGCAGGCCAATCACAAGCTGCAATGAAGAGTACTTATGATAAAATATTAGATTTACTCTAATTAGTGCTGTAATATATATCATTTTATGGCTTCAGAAGACGAGTTTTGATTTCATTATTAGGGGTCAAAGATTAGTTATAGTTACTTAACGAAATATCATGTTAGATCATTCTAAGTGTGTGTATGGACGGGTCAATGCTCAATTTTAATCTCAATCAACGTATAACATTTATTGAATACTTAGGATACGACCCATTAATCATCATCAAGACGAGCTATCTTAATTGTACACTTCAAAAATTATTATTTTAATTGAAATATATTTGAAAAATCTTGCAAATACAACATTTGGATCCCTCAAACCATATTTGAGAAAGCAATCTTAATTAATTAGCTCAAAACTCAATAGATCTCCCACTCCACCTCACTCTCACTCACCCTTTTCCACTTCCCCTCCCCAGATCTCTCCTATCAATCTCTACATCCTTCATCCATGGCGGGCGCGACGCGTCGTTCGGGCGCGTGCATGAGGTGCGTATGCCTGGTGGTTCTCGCAGTGGCGTCGGCGCTGTGCGTCTCTTCCCCCGCCTTGTACTGGCGCTACAACAAAACCTTCTCCTCCTCTTCCTCTTCCTCTTCCTCTTCCTCTTCCTCTCTTTCGTGGATCCCGTTTTTGGGAGCCGGATCTGGATTGTCGGGTCTGGGATGGAGGTCCGGCTCGAGCTGTCCTTCTTGTACTTGCGATTGCCCTCCTCCTGTTTCTCTTCAGAGTTTAACTCCAGGTCAGTTGGAAGAATGAATGTGTGTTCCTTACTTTGTGTTTATAATTAAGTTAGGTATTGTGCATTGTAACATTGATAATGTTATCGGTTAGTCAAGAACGAAAATGTGTTTATAATTGAGTTTGGTATTGTACATTATGACATTTGATAAATATTGGGTGTATGGTGATTAAATAGAATGTCCCAGAGTACTCATCTTTCATTCTTTCCTTTACAGGTGGCACAATGAATGCTTGTTCCTTTATTTATGTAGTTAAGTTCGGTATTGGAGAATGTTATTTGTGACAGTTGATAATGTTAGGTGTATGGTTGTTTAAGTTGTTGTTGAGAGATAATGTTATGAGTGATGACTAATTGGTAAATTAGGTAAATAAATGAAAATTTGTAAAGCACAGAATTGAAATGTGGGTAAGTTGGAAATTGACCAAATCAAGAATAATCACTGACCACTACTATGGATATTATACTTCTTGACCTAGCTGGTATTATCTCATGTTTGTGCCATAATGATTGTAAAATGAAAAAGAATAAATGATTGATATAGTAATGTAATTTCATATGCGCAATTCATGGACCAAATAATTCTTGTTAAATAGAATGTCTGAAAGTAATGATATGAGTGATGATTAATTGGTAAATTAGGTAAATAAATAAAAAATCGTAAAGCACAGAATGGTATGGTAATGTAATCTCATATGTGCAATCCATGCACCAAATGATTCTTGTTAAATAAAATGTCTGAAAGTAATGATGTTTTCTCTATAGTTTAATTTGTGTTTTAGCCTTATTGGTATCTCAAAAATGTACATTTTTTTTTCATATTATATCAATTTTATGTGCAACTATATGATTGTTCTTACTAATTTGTTGATTTTATGCCTATGTTTTCAGGTCTTGCGAATCTCTCAATAACAGGTCAGTGTTTCTACTTGTTAATGTTTTTCACGTTTCTGCATATTATGCAAAGCCCACTAAATCATTATGCTTTTGCTGTTCTGTAGTTGTATTCACAATTTTTATTACCAATTTTTGTATTTAAGATTCAGCCATTACATACTTTTTTCGTTTAAAAAAATAAAATTGTTTCGATCAAGGATTTTAATTTCAGACAGTACCTATATATACGAATTCTGCAACTAAACCCAAATTTGCCTCAATTTGCCTCAATTAGCCTTGAATTGTACTATTGTTCTTCAATTTATTCAACTACTTAATTTACCTCAATAACCCCAAACAAGTCTTAAAAGCCCCAAAAAAGGAAAAAAGGCCAATATTGGTCAGACTACCAACTTTACCAGCACCAAGATGTCTGGGACATTCTGATACATGACCTCACTAAAATGGTACCAAAATCAGTTTAACAATCCTTGATTGCAATTTAGTCCTTACAGTTTAATTTGTTTCATAATTTCTGGGAAAGAACAGAAGGACTTGTCTTTATAAAATAACATTATAACAAAAATAATCTGTAATATTAATCTTTACATGCTTGAATTTGTAAAAATAATGTCTTCCAAATTTAACTGTATGAACTGAATAGCAATCAGGGGTTTTTGCTTTCTGCTCCGAACATGGGCCGTTTGAAACAACTTTTTCCATTTTTTCCTGCTACTTTTTTTTTTAAAAAAAAAATTGTTTTGGAACCCCAATGTTCGAAACAAAAAGCAAAAACTTTGGTTACAAATCCCAGTGTCCGAAAAAAGTACAAAAATTATATTTTCGAACCCTACCATTCGAAAGCGCTATTCTTACAAACTCAAACATACAAACATTATTTCTGCAAACCGTCTTTATTTTTAAAAAAATCATAAATAAAAGATCACAATTTCAAATAATCTATGTCACAATTGTAGAAATTTCAAATATTTCCACCCTAACCCTTCTGACATTCCTGCCCCTTTCAGATTGCGATGAGAACAATCCAGAACTCCGAAAAGAAATTATGTTTCGAACACTAGCATTCGAAAATGCTATTCTTACATACTCAAGCATATAAATTTTATTTCTGCAAATCATTTTTATTATAATATTTTTTTTTAAAATAATTCGAAAATAAGAGGTCATAGACTAATAAGTTCAAATAATTGTAAAATTCCAAATATTTCCACCCTAACCCTTCTGACATTCCCGCCCCTTTTAGATTGCGGCGAGAACGACCCGGAGCTCCGAAAAGAACTCCAGAAGCAACTCGTGGACCTCCTGACGGAAGAGCTGAAGCTGCAGGAAGTCGTCTCGGAGGAGCACGGCCGGCACGCGAACGCGACGCTGGCGGACGCTCGGCGGGCGGGCGCACAGTACCAGCGCGAGACCGAGAAGTGCAACGCGGCGACCGAGGCCTGTGAGGAGGCGAGGGAGTGGTCGGAGGCCGCGTTGGCCAAGGAGAGGAAGGTCACGGAGGTGTGGGAGAGGCGGGCGAGGCAGATGGGCTGGCAGGAGTGAAATAGGGTTTGGGGGGAGAGTAAGGATTAGTGGGAGTGATTGGTTTGGTGTTTTGCGTGTAGATATAAACGTAAAGGGGTACGTAAAGTGCGATTGTAACGGACTCATTTTGTTTTGTTTTCAAGGATTAGGCAAAGTTGGTATGATTACGTAATATTTAATTCAATTTGAAATTGAACATGATTTTCATATTAATATCTTGTTTATGTGGGTAATATGCTACGGTATAAACATGATTTTCATTTTTCCGGTAGTACAAGGCAATGTACTACGGTCTTACTCAAATACATCGTTTATTAAGCAAAATATATCATTTAATATTGGAAAATAGACATTTGATTTAAATAAAATACCTTAAAATGATATCCTGATTTTTTCTATTATAGTGACTAGTTTGTCTGATTTTATCGTGGTTAATTCAATTCGAAATCGACTCTTTATCGGAGCTAATAATCTCTCCTCATTAATATCATAAGAGTTAGTAATCTCTCTTCTTATTAAAATCCGATTTATGACCGGGTTTTCTTGGTCAGCTACTCTTTTCAAATACACCTTTCATTATGGAAAATATAGCATTATATTGACTTTCTGTTCAAGTAAAATAGCTTCCACATATATCAGATTTGACAATTCTTGATTTATTATATTGGTTTGCGACTAGTTGTTCCATGATTTATATATGGATTTTGAAATTGAATTGAACGTAGCAAATACGATTAAGTTTTTTCATTCAAGTAAAATACACTGAAATAAACATTTTTATTTATATAACTTGTGAAAACGCACATTCCATATAGATCAAATTCAAATACACCTCATAACATGAGATCTGGCAATTCCACATCAAATTCAAATACACCTTATAACATGAGATCTGGCAATTCCACACTTAGTAACAGAACTTGATAAGGACTAAGAGGGATAGTACCCCTCATATATGATAGGTTTAAGATGAAAGTATTTGAGAGGAAAACATATACTTCTGGAAAAGAAATAATAAAAATGATGGTATAATATTCATTTTATATTTTTAATATAGTAATTAAAAATAATAAAATCTTTAAAATTCTTATTTGACTAAAGAATTTTAACGGAACATTAATGACAATAAAATTTTTGTAGGGTTAATATACGAGTTATTTTTTAGGGATATTCATGATAGTGGTTTTCTGAGAGGGTATTGGTGCTATTTCACCTTTCGCAAGGGTATACGTGAAATTATGACGTTTTGCAAGGATACATGTGAAATTTAGTCATATTTTGGATATAGTTAGAATTTATATGTACATTGTTCCCCTAAATTTTATAGTGTTATTTTCTTCATTATAACTTCTGGTGATATGGGTCAACATCATCAAGTCACTACATGTACTCTAATCAGGGACAGAGCTAGGAATATTTTATAGCGGGGGCCACAATTTGAGACACAAACAGGTTTGTAGTATAGTGCATTCAAACCGTGGTCACCAAGACTATGTGCACTCTCTCTTAGCTAAGCAATCCATCTGAACACAATCAGTTAGGTGATAATAGTGGAACAAAAATGGTGAAATCACTACTAAAAAAACGTCCGATAGAGGCAACATTTTAGGATCAACAGGGTCTAGCGACTCAAAATTGACCCGTGCAACAATTTATAGGCGAAACAAGAGGCAACATGGTGTGATGTCTGTATAACTCGCGCCTCTTCCAAATTTTATTCATTTTCAAATTACTCCTCGCAAAATATTTCCAAATTTCATCTGTAAAATCTCTAGCGCCAAAGTTGGACTAAATTTTCATGAAAAAATTTCCCTCTTAATCCAAAATATTTCCCTCCTAATCCAAATCCGCCCCACTTTCATTTTCCTCCACCAACTCAATCTCTCTCCGGTCTCCACTTATTTTCCCCTCTCCATCTCCATCTCTCTCCACTTTCATTTCCTGAAAAAATAGCAAGCATTGGAGTCTCCGCCCTCTCCAGCTCTCAATCGCTGGGTTCTCTTCACTCCTCTGCTGAGTCACGACAGCTTGGAGACTCCGCCCCTCTTCCTCTTCACTGCACGCCAAGTTCATTTCTTTATTTATAATTTCAAGTTTTGTTCGTACTTTATTTCCACCTCTGTATTGTCTGTCAGATAAATCGATAAATTGCAAATATTTTATGACCAATTAATTAAATATTTATTTGGCTAATTTGTTTAATTAATTGAATTTATGGCTGAATTTAGTATTTGAATCTCGAATTAGCTGATTTGTGTTTAGATCTAAATTAAATTATTAATTGGGTGTTTTTAGCTTGAAGCACTTGAACTTATTTTGCAAATCTTAAAATTGAAATATTTGATGGTTAATGAAAACATGCTTAATCAAATTATCATACAAATCCCTACTTTTAATTAAATATTTGAAAAAAAAAATCAAAAATCTTACTTCTTTCTTTTAATTCATTTTATTATTTTAAAAACAAACTCATCTTAAATCTTTAAAAACTAAAATACTAGATCTCATTTTTGATTAACTAGTTGAAATTTAAGGCCACACCTCCTTGTGTTCGACATCCTAAACTAAATTTCCATATATATACTTTGTGAATGAATTAGGGAACTTATAAATTATTTTGTTAACACGTGATTACACCACGACACGTTTTCGCATCGTTACAATAGACACCCCAGCTTGCCACAACGCAAGGTCGTGAGGGCGACCGCGCAAGTAAAATGAGTTCTATAAATATCGAATTGGGACCTGATTTTAATCTATATACATCACATTAAAAATAAAAATAAGTTATTTCATTAAATTTTAATAGGTTATTTACTTAATATTAATATTATAAGTACATATATTTTATTACAAAATATTTTCGCATATTTTTCTACATATTCAATATACACATACTTAAGTAAGAGAAAAATTAATTTGGAATCATATCAATATTGAGTTCAAAACAAAGAGAATGTTTAAACGAATTTATATAAAATATTTTAACATGAGTACACATTTGATTAAGAATTACTATTTTTCTAGGAATAAAATTTATATTTGTGTTTTGATATGTGAACTCTTCATCTTCTATTTATATTTAATTACAAATGAAATATATAAATTCGGTGAAATCAGTTCATTAACCCAACAAATGACAATCATACATGTCATTACTGTAAAGTTATGTGGCTTTCAATTAACCCGAACCCCTTATTTTTCATCTACTTTTGAGCCTTCTCAAAAGGCCACATCATCACTTTTATCTTAACCGTTCGATCAATTTTTTTGTCGAATCTCAGCCATTCAGTTTCTCAAATTTATTGATAAATCCAACTCCTTGTTTTTCACATACTTTTGAGCCTTCTCAAAATTTCACATCATCACTTTTAACTCGACCGTTCGATCAAATTTTTTATCGAATATCAACTATTCAGTTTCTCAAAATTATTGATATTTTATGGCAACCCCAGCCCCTTAATTTTCACCTACTTTTGAGCCTTCTCAAAAGGCCACATCATCACTTTTAACTCGACCTTTCTATCAAATTTTTTATCGAATCTCAATCATTCAGTTTCTCAAATTTATTGATATTTTATGGCAACTCCAGCCCCTTATTTTTCACCTACTTTTTGAGCCTTCTCAAAAGGCCACATCATCACTTTTAACTCGACCGTTCTATCAAATTTTTTGTCGAATCTCAATCATTCAGTTTCTAAAAATTTATTGATATTTTATGGCAACATTTATGTCGTTATTAAAACATAATCATATAATTGGTTAATTTGGTATTTTGTGTTCCATCCCCGATTTAATTAGAACCGTTGAATTTATTTCTGACCATCAGATTTTAATCAGATGGTTTCAATGAATCATAGTTCAAAGTTATTTTCAATTATTAATATCAATAGTTAATGATGAGTTCACTAATTAAAATATAAATAATTTTTCTTTTCTTCTTAAAAAAATTATAATTCTTGATGAAATATTTTATTTCTCATGTTAAAATCATCAAATATAAATTTAATTTGCTAGAATTTTTTTAAGAAAATTTCATAAAAAAATTAAGAAATATATTGTACAAAAATATATTATAGAAAAATATTTGTTAATAATTATTTTTGGAAAGCATTTTATTTAGGGGGTAAAATAGGAATTTCAAAAAAAATAACCTATAATTAGATGGAAAAGTGGATGGAGGGGTTTTTTTATAAATGAAAAGTTTATCATAGGGGTTTATTTGTAAATTCAGAAAATATAGGGGGTTATTTGTAATATTTCGAAAAGATAGGGGGTTAATTGTAAATTTCTCTTTTTTTATTATTATTATTGGTAAATTTTCTACTTTATTGACTGCTAACTACATCTTAGATAAAGAGGGTTATTACGACGGCTAGAGCACATTCAAAACGGGACGAAATTTGTTTATATTTTTTTCTCGCTTTTCAATATATTATTATTTTTCAATATATTGATTTTACTATTTTACGTATATGTTGTTTATTGGTTCTCTATATTGTTTATACAAAATGAATCTTATATACTGTTTCTTTAATTTTATATACTGATTATTGTCTTTATGTACTGCTTTTTCACCAAAAAAGAAAGGATATGCTGCACAACGGGAAACCCCTGTCGTGCAGTATCATGTCTCTTTTAAGAAAAATATTTTCCCTAAAACGATTTTTTTAAAACAAAAAAAAAATTTGGAAATATTTTAACAAAAGATTTCTGAATTTTTTTGTTTTAAGAAAATACTTTTAGGACAATATATTTCTTAAAAACAGATTTTTTTTTAGAAAGATTGGATAAAAAAACTTTAAGATTTTTTTTTAATTCAGAATTTCTTTTTAAGATTTTTTTTAAAATATTTGATAAAATAATTTTTAAAATATTAAAATAATATTTTTTAAGAATACTATTTTTGGAAAAATATTTTCTTATAGGGGCAAAATGGGATTTTCAAAAATATTAACTATCTATTGGATGCAAAAGTGGATGGAGTGAGTTTTTCGTAAATGAAAAAGTTTATCATAGGATTATTTTTTAAATCCGAAAATATAAGGGTAATATTCAGAAAAGCTATTTTTTTTGTGGTAAATTCCCCTAAATTAAAGACATTCATTTAATATCTTTTGTTTTAAATAAACTATGCAATTTTGCAAAGCGACGCGAAGATGATATCTAATTCTTAAAAGTATCAATAATATGAACTTCTCACCTATAAGTGACATGTGTCACTTCTTCGAATTTTTTGTGACATGTCTCATACTCACACATGTGAAGCAGGTAATCTCCAAACAAATATAATACTCATTGCACAATTAGCCATATAATAATAAATTCATTCTATTTTTTTCCTTTTAATGAATACCCTTAGCCGTCAACTTTATTATAATATATATCATTCTATATTTTGCTCATCTTGGTCATTGAAAATGGGCGGCATTATTGTAATTTGAATTAATATTGAGGATCTTTTTCAGATCAAATTAGATGTCCTCAGAACCGATACAAACTTCTTTATTTAGTGGTATATGATAGAGAGCCACCGATTAAAATACTCATAAAGAGCAATGGGCTCAATTTTTATGATAGAGAACCGAGTATTCATTTTTGCTAGAGCTTATGTATAATATATGAGTATAAAAATATACTATATGAGTTTAAAACTTATATATAAAATTTTACAAAATTTTGCAAGTAATTTTGCAAGATTTTTTTAATGACTTATCAATCTGTTTTTTATTTGAGTTATCAAATTCTAAGACAAAAAAAAAAATCATTTTACCGTTGAGTTGGATATATCGTTGATCAAATTTTAATATATGAATCAAGGAAATATTAAATAAAAATTTTGCACAATCATGAATACAACGGTGGTCATTTCTATAATGACCAGTATATAGGGCATTTGTTTCTCTTGATGGGATGATAGTAAATACATGTGGAGAAAACCATAAAAATAAAATATTAGACATGATGACTTCTTTTTTATTTTGTATGATTATGTGAACTGAGTCATATTCTAAGAATATTTTGACGGTTGCATCAACTTTAAGAATATATCTTGCTGAATTTTGAAAATAACATCACAACATGATTTTCAGTATAACCATTATTATCATGGGATAATTTCATATATGCCATTAGAAAAATTCGAAATATCATATTTGCCATTACAAAAACTTAAATATCATATTTGCCATTGTAAAAACTTAAAAAAATCATTTATGCCATTACAAAAGCCTAAAATATCATATTTGCCATTACAAAAACTTAATATATATCATATTTACCATTAAATTTACTCAAAACTTAACATTATTCATTTTTTCCGTTAAAATTAATGGTCCAACCTTATAATTAACATTATATCTCTATATTTATTTGATGAAATACTCTCTCTCTCTCTCTTCATGATTTAGATTCATATATAAACAAAAAAACTCTTTCTTTTAATTTGAAGTCAAAAGAACTTGATATGAGAGAAATGAAATAATAATTTTTTTTTGAATAATTTTTTTCTCTCTTGTCAAATTATTTTGGCTAACTTGAAGTGAAGATTTTTTTTGTTTATATACGAATTTCAATGATAAAAAGAGAGAGAGAGCGAGAGAGAGTGAGAGAGAGAGAGAGAGATCATCAAATGAATGTTTAATATGAAATTCAATTCATTAACTAAATTTAGTGGTGTAATGGTAATTATAAGATTGGACCGCTAATTTTAACGGAAAAATGGATGATTTTTAAGTTTTGAGTAAATTTGATGGCAAATATGATATATTAAGTTTTTGTAATGGCAAATATGATATTTTAAGTTTTTGTAATGGCATATATGATATTTTAATCTTTTATGATGGCAAATATGATATTTAAGTTTTTGTAATGGTAAATATGATATTTTGAGTTTTTGTAGTGGCATATATGAAATTATCCCTATTATCATAATATCTTTATATAATTGTCACAATAGAATGTACTATAATTTTTTTTTTTTTTTAAGGAAACCGGTTTCGCCGAGTTTCAAACCCACAACCTTTGGTTTGGTGGGATGATGCCTTACCACTCTACTAGAGCCTAGAGGCAGGTTTGCGAATGTACTATAATTAAAGATTCCTTAAATGTAATTTATATTTTGTAGAGCTTCAAATTATGGACAATTTTATTTTTAACTTTATTTGATTTTTCACAGGTTTCTCAATTTTTTCATATTTTAATGATCTAATAATATAGAAGATTATTATTATATATATTTATTTTGTCTTACAAAATAAAAATATAAAGTATATATTTAATAAATTATACTGAGTGCATTTCGAAGCGGAGCGAGGATTGCACTAATTTACATAAATAATTTTATAACATATTTTTCTCTTATTTTCTTAGAAAACAAGTGGCATAAAAATCTTATCAAACTCTTGTTGGAGGCTTGTTTTTTCTAAAAAGCTAAATGAGCCTTCCTCTGCAAGAAATTGATTTGGGCCGTATACTTAGTCTTATACTTCTTTGGCAAGCAAACAATCTAGGCATATGAACCCGGATTAATGGAACACGCATGGCCTTCGTGTTGTTTCCTCAACACTCCATTATTTACCCACATTATCATACAGAGTTGCAACCAAAAGATCAATGTTTGCTTATCTTTAGCTGAAAGTCGTATAGTTAGTTTGGTGACCTCATCAATTTATTATAGCTCAAGTTGTATGCACATACTGATTCTCCCGTGTTATTAAATCTAATATTTACTCCAAAATTATAAAAAATATTATCTTATTCTTAAGTCGTCTACTGATTTGTTATCCTGGTTTAGTCTTATGCAAATGTTCTGTAAGTCATGTCGACACCATTGTTTGTGTCAGTATACGAGTAAGTTCAAATTATGATGTTATTTCGAGCGCTAAAATTGTCTCGTCCAGAGCTATTCAAAACAATTTTTCTCTAAAACCAATTTTACCCTTACTAATTAGGAATATCCTTAAATCGTACCAAATTTACTCTTCTTAATAATTAAATACATATCAACTGAATTAGAAACAAATAAATATGATATATTCCATATCTAAAATTCAATATTAACATATATTAAAATACAACATATAATATTATTAATATAAATACAACACATAATAAAAAATATTATATGATAATAAATTAATATGTGATATTAACTTTTTAATATTATTTTTAATACTAATATAATATAATATAATATAAATTTAATTTTTAATTATTAATATATACTAATTTATTTTAATATTAATATATAATTAATCATTTTACAATAAAAAAAAATTTGGTCATTAAAATATAAATATGATATAATCTAATAATTATTTTATTATATGTTGTATTTATATATTAATTATATTATATGTTGCAATTGAATTATAGATAATAAATATCAAATTTATTTGTTTCTAATTTTGGTAGAGAGGGATTTAGTTATTAGGGAGAGTAAATTTGGAAAGACAATATTAAATGAATGATTGATATCTATAATTAATAAGGATAAAATTGATACTTTAGAGAAAAAAATTTGAATTGCCCTCGACGAAGCAAATTTAGCTCTCGAAATAGCATCACCTTTTTTTAGGGTGATGATTTGGGCAAGAACTATTTTGATGAGGACAGGAAATACTAAATTAAATTTACTTTTTTACCCTTATAAGTGGAGATTTTGCTGCTATTAATTAATGATGGTAAAATATGGTAACACTAAATATCTATTATTTGATTGGATTTTGATCCAATCAATAATATATATTCCTTTTTATGATATTATTTTATTTCCAACAAATATGTGATAAATAATTTAAAAATACTTAATTATTTACTTTATAAATTTAGTACGTCATTAGTCTAATTTTAAATTGGCTATTTTTTAATAAGAACTATGTGATGATTACCAAATAATTTTATTACGTATTTTTTTTTTTTTGCAAACTGAAAATTCATGATATCACTTGAATTAATATACTATTATCTTCTTATTTTTATCTAAATGACAGAAACAAAATTATGTAATTATCAATTTATCAAAATAAAAAGTCAAAAAATATTTAATTTATTATCTAAATGAAATAATTTCGTTTCATATTATATTCTCTTAAGATTTTTGTTATTTTTCAATTTTAAGTTTTTATATTTAGTCGTGATTCCAACTTGTTCATTTTCTTAAAGTATAATTAAATAAAATAAAAAAACTAGTAATTCCGGGAGAGAGAGAGAATAGGGGAATGTTTGTAATTACTTAAAGAAGGAAAATTATATAAGGCAGATATTTACCTTATTTATGAAGAGGATAAAAAAGTAATTATGATTTATGTTTTTCTGCTCCTATCAAATTCATTCTTGTCCAAATCATTTGCCTTTTTTTATTGGTTGGATTCTGTAGGAAAAAAAAAATTCTTAGTTATTTCGGTTGGTTTAATTTCATAAAATTCGGTTATGTTCATTAAATTTGGTTCGGTTTTATTCAGGTCGAACCATAAGCCCAATTAGATCTAGATCTTTTTTTGGATTTATATTGTAATTTTGTAGGACTCATTTCTTGAGTCTAAGATTTTCAAACTTCTCTCTCAAGTTATTGTTAAGAAGAAAACAACGGAGTCGACTAGTACGCACTATTCGGCCGATGAGAATAAATTGAGATGAACATTCTTTCTGGATTTCTCCCGATTGCTCTGGAGCATGTAAGGTTGAAAAATGTTATTATGTTCACATTGACATTGAGATAATTTGGCATTTCTCTGCATCATTGTTTCCACTTGGGTAAAATATGTATATTTTACAAATATATAACAAATTTTTTAATGTTAACCATATATATTATCGTTGTTCTAATCAATAGATACATGATATACATCGCCCATATTTGGCAACTAGATCTCTTTTACAAAATATTTGAAATAATCCCATTTTCAACTTATTTTTTTTCACTAATAGACTCCGTATCAAACTTTGCTTCAAATAAAAAATGCAAATTCAAAAATTGTCCTTTGGGGTAAATATGTTAGAAAATATTAAATGAGTTGTATGAAGTTTGAAACAAAATTTACAATCCTAAAGATGGAATTTTGAACTCTAAATCAAACTATCTCGTAAAATCAAAAAAATAAATCAAACTATCTCGGAGAAATATATGGAAATTAATATGTTATAAATATTTAAAAATTATGAGAGTTGAATATAAAAACTTGCCGCTTCATCAACACTTGTAGAAAATAGTGCCGACACGGAGAAGGCCGCGGAAATATTTTCCTGAATAATTACAACATTCATGGAAGCCTACGTTCTACAGTGTCGTGTACATTAATTTCTCAGGTGAAACCGTGTGTTGTCATAGATGCTCCACGTCTCCCCTCATGTTCCCGCCCCTTATCCACTCCCTGTCTAGTGCCTATCTATATATGGTCCTTCTCTCCTCTCATTTCCTCACTAAAGCAACTAAAACCCCAAAGTTCAAAGCCCTAAAAACAACTAAAAACCCCCAGAAATCAAAGCACTAAAGATGGCGAAGGCCAAGGAGATGAGTGTTGTGAAAGGCCTAGACATACCCAAATATATGGGCCGTTGGTATGAGATCGCATCGGTGCAGTCTTTCTTCCAGCCGAAGGATGGGCAAGATACACGAGCTACGTACACCCTTAATAGTGATGGTGCCACAGTGCATGTTTTGAATGAAACTTGGAGTAAGGGCAAGAGAGACTCCATTGAGGGGACGGCATACAAAGCTGACGCAAACAGTGATGAGGCCAAGCTCAAGGTGAAGTTTTACGTTCCGCCCTTTCTGCCGATATTTCCGGTGGTCGGAAACTACTGGGTGTTGTTTGTGGATGAGGAGTACCAATATGCGCTTGTTGGAGAGCCGGCAAGGAAGTTTCTTTGGGTATGTATTATGTTCTTTTTGGTTCTTTTATTTGGGACTTGATATTGCACGATTAATTTTTTCAGTTCCACAACACGACCGTCTCATTGCAAGTACCAAAACAATATACAAATAAAAATTATATACAAAATTATAAAAACACATGGTTGAAATAATCTCAAATCCATCATCGAATGATGATATGACATATGACATGATTTTATTGTATTTGATTTTAGTCCTTGGATATAGAAGGCAATTGTGAAATTTCGGTGATGAATTTTGAGGAATTCGGTGCACCTGGAATTATTCAATAATATATGTAAATCCAAAAAGGCAAAAACTCATATAAAAAATCTCAGAACAATATCTATTTAACAGAAAATAGAATATAAAATTCCAAAATAATATAAATTTCCAAAACAATATTATGCATAAAAATTCAAATATAGTATATATTTTGATGATCTAAAAAGAGTGTTCTAACACTGTAAAAAAAGTGTTATGAGCTAGTTGGCGGCACACAATAGGCACAAGGGTGTTCAAACAGTTCGGTTTATTCGGTTACCGAATTAGTTTGATTGTTTGGTTTATCTGATTCGTTTCAGTTTTGGTTTTGTAAGACCGAATAAATAGAACCGCCTCGATAACATCATAAATTTCAATTTTTTTTAATCTTTCTCTTGTTATAAACTTTAGTTTTAAACTAATCATATTTTAAGTAATCTAGCTATTTTTTGTGATTTATTTATGTTTCTAATATTATAAAATATGGTTATATAAGTTAGAATTTTTTTAATTTATAATTATTGCATGTTTTATTCGGTTTAACCGAATAAACCAATAGGAAATTCGGTTTAACCAGTTCGATTCTAGTTTAGCTCAGTTGGGTTCCATTTAATTTGATTTGGCCTTATTCATCGGTTCAAACCGAACAAACCGAATTAACACGCCTATTGGGCACATCCCAACCAACGTGTTTTCCAGTCCATTCTATTTTATTCTAGTTAATAATAGAGGTTGACAGAATCAATTTTCGTTAAATTAATTAAGGGAAATGGGAAATCACGACGAGATAATATAGCGACCCTATAGCGACGGATTGAAATTATATACTATTTTCTAACGTTTCTATATACTGTTTTCATTTTTTTAAATATATATTGTTTACCGAATGAAATTTTATGTATTGTTTATTTTCAGTTTATATGTTTTTATATACTATGTTTTTATATAATGTTTTCATTTTTTTAAATATATAATGTTTTACCGAATGAATTTTTTATATACTGTTTGTTTTCAGTTTATATGGTTTTTTGAGTTTTTATATATCGTTGCTACAAGGTCGCTATAGTATCCGTCGCGCAGTATCAGCTCCCAATAATTAATTAAGATGTAGTGCCTGCTAAACTTTTAATGATTGTTTAGAGTGTTTACAGCAAAAATATAATATTGTTGGAAAAAAGTAATTTATACTAAAAGGAATGACGGCACTTTTTGTAGTAAGAAAGATTTCATAACAGGGGTGTTTTGGGAGATAAAAGTGATAAAAATGTCCCAAACACTATATCTAACTAATATCGTTTTTTCTGAGATAGATAAATAAGATCTTAATAAACCAAATATTTAGGCAAATATGATTTTAAAATCGAATTTGCCATATTTCCTTGTTAGAGATATATTATGGTTTCAATATCTGCCAGTTAAGAAACTTGGGGATAAAATGGCGAAAAAAGGAAAATGCATGGAAGAATTGAAACAAAAACACTAAAAAATATCGAAGTGTAGTAATCAAGAGCTCATCATGACAAAAACATCTTATTTTTTTAAATAAATGAACTAAACTTTTATTTCTGTTTTCATTTTTTTCTTTTGTGGGAAAATAGATATTATGCAGACAACCTCATATGGATGATGAGATTTACAATCAACTGTTAGAGAGAGCGAAAGAGGAGGGATATGATGTTGCGAAGCTTCACAAGACTCCGCAAAATGACCCGCCGCCAGAGGGCAATGCGACACCGGAGGACAAGAAGGGCATTTGGTGGATCAAATCTCTCATTGGCAAATAAAATATGCTGTAAAATTTAAAAACTTCTTTCACTGGCTTTTGCATGCTTTGTATTTATGACAATTTTATTGTATGGGTGTATGTAGTGGTATGGTGTGGGTTTCCTTCTGTGAAAATGGAAAATTAGTAGGACGGTAATGTTGTAAAATATAATATAGAATGTATTCTGTCATGTAAATTTGGGATTTTTTATTGGTTTGTTATGAATATTATATATCATAAATTATTTCTTGGGAGGTTGAGGCATTCTATTATATATTGCGAGTAACAAGATTGGGACATATATATATATATATATATATATATATATATATATATATATATATATATATATATATAATATTGATTTTATTTCAAATATTTTATTTGATTATTCATGTTAGAATGATTGGAGGAATATGGATATAAAGAAAATAATTGTGTGAGAAAGAAAGAGAGAATTTTAATGGAGAATTTTATTCATTGAATTGAATACCATTACAATAGCTAGGGTTTCTTTATATAGGAGAGAGGCATACTAATTTCCAAAATAAATTGTCTAAATTAAAGATACAATTACCTAAAATACAATGCAATGATGAAAACAATCCACCTCCTTCCATTGTCTAAATATTCCCCAAATATTTATTTCTATAGTCTAAACATTTCCTAAACAACAATACCAAATAGGAAATAGATTATTGAGATATTTAGAGTTATACATAACAATCTCCACCTTGACTCAAAATCTCACCAATGACTCAAAGTCGTACTAGCGACATTACGAAATGAGCTCTGCACAATAACTGAACTTTGCGGACGGCAAAGGCTTTGTAAGCATATCCGCTGGATTATCGGCAGTAGCAATCTTCTCAATCTTCACTATCTTCTTCTTGGTGACTTGTCGAGCAAAATGAAACCTGACATCAATGTATTTGCTTCTCTCATGATACATCTAATCCTTCGTCAAGTAAATCACACTCTGATTATCACAATAGATTGTAGTAGGATCACCAAATGTCGAGATTTCTCCAAGCAAACCTTTAAGCCAAATTGCCTCCTTAGCGCCTTCAGTGATCGCCATATATTCAGCTTCTGTGCTAGATAGAGCAATGGTGGATTGCAGAGTAGCCTTCCAACTAATAGCACATCCGCCTAAGGTGAAGACATAACTGGTCAAAGATCGTCTCTTATCAATATCACCCATAAAGTCCGAGTCAACATAACCCGTCAGCTCTTCGTCGCTCCTCCCAAACTCCAAACGAGCATATGCGGTTCCCTTTAAATAACGAAGAATCCACTTAACCGCCTCCCAATGTTCTCTTCCGGGACATGACAAATAGCGACTCACCACACTAATGGCATGACCAATGTCAGGTCTAGTGCAAACCAACAAATACATCATGCTACCAACCACACTAGAATATGGAACTCGTGACATGTAGCTCTTCTCCTTCTCGGTTTTCGAACTCAATTGTTTTGACAGTCTGAATTTGGTCGCAAGAGGGGTAGAAACCGATTTCACATCATTCATATTAAACCGATTCAACACTTTCTCAACAAAACCCCTTTGTGAAAGATACAGTTTTCTGTTCGGCCTGTCTCTAGTGATCTCCATTCCGAGAATCCTCTTGGCAGCCCCTAAATCTTTCATCTCAAATTCAGAACTTAACTGGCTCTTCACCCTTCTAATCTCCTCCTTATTCGACGCCGTAATTAGCATGTCATCCACATAAAGAAGTAGATACATAAAAGTTTCATCCGGTAACTTCTTGAAGTACACACAACTATCATAATTCAATCTACAAAACCCAATACTCTCCATAAAGGAATCAAACCTCTTATACCACTGTCTTGGAGACTGCTTTACGCCATACAATGACTTCTTTAACAAACACACGCGGTTCTCCTGATCCGCAACTTCATATACTTCAGGTTGTTGCATTTAAATCGTCTCCTCCAGGTCACCATGTAAAAATGCAGTCTTCACATCTAACTGCTCAAGCTCTAAATTTCCCGCAGCAACCAACGAAAGTAAAACTCGAATAGAAGTATGCTTAACCACTGGTGAGAATACCTCATTGAAATCCACACCTTCAACTTGACTATAGCCCTTAGCCACCAGTCTCGCCTTGTACCGAATGTCGGTTGTGTCGTCCTTCTTCTTGAACACCCACTTGCAACCCACAACTTTCTGCCCTTTAGGCAGCTCAACAAGCGTCCAAGTCTCATTCTTTTGAAGAGATTTGATCTCCTCCTCCATAGCGACAATCCACTTTGCCGCTTCACATGAGGCTATTGCCTCCTTAAAAGTCGAGGGTTCACCAAACTCCACTTCTTCGGCTATTGTTAAACAATACGCAAAATCAGAGTGTCTATACCTCGTAGGTGGTCTAATTGTCCTTCTAACCCAATCCCTTGCTAAAGCATAAGATCGTTGCATCTGCTGACTCTCCTCGTCTGACACATCGTCACTGTGAGAATCTTCATCATGCTCCAATTTAGGCGAAGTTACTTGGTTTTGTTGATCCGGAATTTCAAGCTCCACCTTCTTCATAACCGTCTCATCCTCCTTAATAGCCGATTCAGACGCTTTCGCCCGCAACATAACCAACTCATCGAAAGTCACATCTCTCGAAATGATGAGCTTAGGAGCCTTCGGATCCAGACACCACAAACGATACCCCTTCACACCTGAAGCATATCCAAGAAAAATACACTTCTTCGCCCTAGGCTCCAACTTCCCTTCATTTGCATGCGCATAAGCCGGACATCTAAACACCCGCAATGTCGAGTAATCTGCTGGTTTACCCGATCAAACTTCTTCTGGTGTCTTGCACTCAATGGACGTGTTTGGAGAGCGGTTGACCAACCAACAAGCAGTATTAATGGCTTCTGCCCAGAACTCCTTGCCTAAACCCGCATTAGAAAGCATGCACCGAGCCTTCTCGAGAAGTGTCCGATTCATCTGTTCAGTGACGCCATTCTGTTGTGGAGTACCAACAACTGTTCGATGTCGAACAATTCCTTCATTCTTACAAAATTCATTAAACTCCTTATTACAAAATTCCAGACCGTTATCGGTCCTCAATCTCTTAATTTTCTTTCCCGTTTGGTTCTCTATAAGGGTTTTCCATTGTTTAAAGGTGACAAACACTTGTAATGCGTATTTTTTATACACATTTTTAGGGTTTTTATCATCTCAAATTCAATCATAATTCACATTAAATGTATGAAAATTGCTCATAATTCATAAAACATAATTTGAAACCTCTTAATACATTTTTGTGTGATTTTACAGGCAAAAAGGCCATAAAATGAAGAATTGGACCAAAACGCAAATAATGGGCCAAAGCTGGCCAACTAAAAACCTCAAACACTCTACAAAAAATTCCCCAAACTTTTACGACAATTCAAAAACCTTCTACAACCAAGTCAAACCGAGCCAAACGCCAAAAATCGCCAAGTTGACCAAAAGTCAACTTCTCCAAAATGGGTCAAACGGTATACC
Source organism: Juncus effusus (assembly GCA_027726005.1). NCBI lineage: Eukaryota > Viridiplantae > Streptophyta > Magnoliopsida > Poales > Juncaceae > Juncus > Juncus effusus. The sequence continues at coordinate 5,298,624 of CM050898.1, forward strand.
AAAACGAAGAGCTCGACGAAACGAACCCAACGGTACAATCCTCGCGATCAGAAACCTTCTAGAACTCTCAGAATCACCAATTGAAAATCAGGTCAAAATTGGTCAAAGTCAACGAATTGACCAGGTCAAACCCATCTTCTTCAAACCTCATAATTCACAATTCTGCTCGAAATCGAACAAACAAGCCAGCCATGGATTCAGCATGACGAGAAGAGCATGCCGGTGCCATTCTCCGGTCTTGAAAGTTCCGGCGATCGCCGGAATTCGGCCAAAACAAGTGCCAAAAACGGACCGAAACCATGGTTGATCTGCCGTGCCTTCCACCATCATCCATTCGAGCCAAAACCGATCTCATTCTCTTCTCCATCGTCTACCCTTTCTAACCGTATGAAGAACTCATCGAATGATGCGAAATCGAGCGAGAAATCCGTGTTTCCGTAATCTGTTCGACGAAATCCTCAATGAACTTTTCAAACTGGATGAACCAACGGTCGAGTTTCGAACAGCGAATGAATTCGATCAACCATTTCCGTTTTTCTCAAGCAAAGATGATTCTTTTCGCGTCGTAAAGCTTTAGTGAAGGCTCACAATGAATTAAGACGCCTCAATTCGATGGAAAAACAACTCAAAATCATAGTTTGATTCACGAGTTCAGCAGATTTTGGTTATTTTCGCGAAACTGAAACCGAGTTGGTTAATGGAGGAATTCTCTGGATTCGAGGCGGATTGGGAAGTCATAATGGTTGTGAAGCATCGTGAGGAAGTTGCGAACGAAGCCCGAGTCACCGTTTTGGATTTCGTTGTGTGAAATGCGAACAAAAGGTCGATTTGCACACTCTGGTCAGCAATGGCGGAACAGCGAACGGACGATACTCAGATCAGCAAAACTCGAGTTTTACTCAACGGTTTTCAACCATTCAAAGGCCTGTAGATTCGTGAGAAGATGGAGAAGAGATCTAGGTTGATGAATCGCAGCGAAATGTACAGAATCACGACCTCGAATCGATGATTGTGAGAAACGGGTAAACGGGTCTGAAATCCAAGAGAAAAATCGATCCAAAGTCCAAATTCGAAACTTACAAGGCTGTCAGAGGATTGTTTTAGGACGAGCACACGATCGCAGGCCACAGAAGATCGAGAAAAGGAAGTCAGCGCCAATTCTGAAGAAGAAGACGACTCGTTTCATCAGTTATGACTCGTCTTACGCGATTCAAACCGGTTCGCCACACCAGATCAGCGGAACGAGCTTAAAACGAGTCAGTACCCAGCTCACACAAAAGCGACTCATTTCAAGCGAGCTGCAGCTCGTTTCGCCGCATGAAATCCGGAAATCTAATTCAAAACTCAGCGCCAAAGTCTGAATAAGAAGACGACCCGTTTCGCATGTTTCGACCCGTTTCGCTGCAGAAAATCAAAAAAGACAGTTGAAAACTCAGAGATTAATAACGGAATAGCGACTCGTTTCACGCGATTACGACCCGTTTCACCACAACTTACTCTGAAGGGACCCACTGTCAGTCTCAGTACTGCGATTCAAATCGCATCTGAACTGAACTCAGTTCATTTTCGCGCGAGTAACAGAAGAAAAATCCGATGATTCAAAATCGTTCGTTTCTCAACCAAATTCAACGAAATTTCGCACAGATCTTCAGTACACCCCACTTGATCTGCCTGAGCCAATGGAATCGCTCGGTTTGTCCCCCACTCTCCAGACCAGTCTCTCTATAAATTAGACCGATCAAACCATTCATGATAATTCATTCTTCCATTCTCCAAATTCTTTCCACACACAACTCTCCAATCATCTTCTTTAAGCTTCAGTAACTCCATTACTGAATCTCAGAGCTTTTCGAGCTTCAATTTTCGAGTTTGAGTGAAAATTCACCAATTCGGGCTGAATTTGGTGAAAAAGGCAATTGATCGATTCCGGCTGGATCAAGCATCAATTGGAGGTTCCAATCGACTCAAGGAAGCTTCTGGTTGATCTTCTACGTCTCGGTTTGATCCAATTTTCATTTAATCTCTTGTATCCAATTTTAGATCACAAGATCCAATTTGTAAAAAAATATGATGAACACATGCCTAATTTCGGTTGATCTTATCATGTGTGAGTAGAATCTTGTAGGGATAGGCCTTTTGTGATTGAATTGTTTGAAATCTTGCTTTAATTTGAATTAAATTGACTGATTTGGTTACTGTTCATAATATGCTGTTAAGTCTGGTTTTTTTTGATTTAATCGATTTGGTTGAATTAATTAGGTCATTTAGAACTGAATTTTCCTGCATGTTAGTCCATTTTATCATCTTGAATCTTGGTTGAGGTTTTTTCTTGATTTAGTGAAGTTTTTAGTTCAAAAATTGAGATCAAACACTAAGTTGGTTGACTGGTGTTTAATCTGAAATTTTGATCTATTTGCTGAGTTTTTCTGGTTGGAAATAATTCAAACTTGTTCCAAATCTGATAAATTGAATTTTTTGTGATTAATGATACAATTCTTGATCAAATTGCCTTAAAAATCCTTACTTTTATCCTCTAAATTCAAAAATACATTTTTCTGTAATTTGTTTCTGTCAGTTTCAGTAAAAAAATTGTTTGACTTCAGATCTGATAAAAGAAAATTATAAAAAAAATATTTTGTGTTTCTTTAGATATTTTAGAACAACTTTCATATAATATGTGCCCAATGCTTTTATGTTAAATTTGTAAGATAAAATCTGTGCAAAGTTTTGACTTTTAAATTTTCTGTTCTTGATTTTTGAATCTGTCTGTTTTTCTACGATTTTTAGGAATTAGTAAAAAAATCCTATAAATAAAAAATCTAAGTCTCAGTAAATCATTTTGAAGTGTAGTTTCTCAATCTGAATTTTAATTGAATTGTTGTTTGGATAAAATTTGAATTACACCCTCTTTTGGCAACACATACCATTCTCTGTCCAATTCTGTCATATGTTCTGAGTTTTGACCATAATTTTTGGAATATCAGTCTTTTTGATCTGAAATTTTTACCACATAATCTGAACTTGCTTTCCTAATTTCTATTAAATTTTGGTGATTTTTGAAGTAATTTGCGATTTTCTGTGATTTTATGAAAAACTCTGTTGATTTATTATGAAAAGTGTGGACTAAAACGAAAATTTACATAAAAATATGAATAAAAGTGATAATTGATTTGCCTTATATTGTGAAGATCTCATTCTCTAGTTTTAATTGACATATCATTTGCAACTTTTGGATATTTGGAAATATTATTAAAGAATTTTCAAAAGAATTGTGTACGAACTTGATTAAATTCCATCTAATACATCATTAATCTTCTTAAACAATCTACAACATTTAAACAAACAAAACCTACTTTTGAAAAGAATTGTAATATCTCAAGGCCATTCTCCTTGTGTTCGACCCCTAAAACTCAAAAGACCACATATACACTTAAGAGTTAAGCTAGGGAAAATTATAAATATTTTTGCTAAATTGTGTGAAATTTAACGACGGTTTTGCGCGGTTTACAACACTTGACTCTTTTCCTTCAAGAAATAAACCCAAACCTTTCTCGAATAATCATCAATAAACGAGAGCATATAACGAGAACCGTTACCTTTTGAAGGAACACGAGATGGTCCCCACAAATCTGAGTGAATGTAATCCAAAGTTCTCTTTGTGCGATGAACGGCTGTACTAAAGCTGAGTCTCGTCTGCTTGCCAAAAACGCAATCTTCACAAAACTCCAACTTGCCAGTACTCTGACCGCACAGTAGACCTCTTTTACTCAAGATCGTCATTCCACGTTCACTCATATGCCCCAACCTCATATGCCACAACTTGGTATTATCCGAACCTGAGGTAGAGTTGACGACAGCGACTGAGCCCGAAACTGTGCTACCTTCTAGAAAATATAGAGTACCGATTCTTCTCGCCTTCATTACTATAAGAGCCCCTCTAGAAACCTTCAGGACTATACCTTCACTTTGGAACTTGCAACCGAGATCTTCAAGAGCGCCTAACGAGATCAAGTTTTTCTTCAAGTCGGGTATGTTCTTAACGCCCGTCCCTGTACGGACAACCCCGTCATGCATCTTGATCCTCACCGTGCCAACACCGGCAACACTACAGAGATGATCATCTCCCAAAAGAACATCTCCACTAGACGCCTCATATGTGATAAACCACTCTCGATTCGGGGTCATGTGCTGTGAAGTCCCCGTATCCATGACCCAATTCTTCTCAAAATTCTCCTTCCCATTCGCCACAAAAAGCACCTCATCATTACTGGATTCAGCTATATTAGCTTCTTCCGTTGGAACACCTTTTTTATTCGCTTTTTGGAACTTGTAACAGCTGGCCTGAAAGTGTCCCTTTTTCCCGCAAAAGTAGCAAGTAATGTCCTTGTGCTTGAATCTCGAACGGGTTTTCTCCGAATTCGGGTTTCTCTCCTTTTGTCTTACAAACAATCCAACATCTTGACGATTGCTCTCGGTTATAGACAAATCATTGTCGATGCCGGACTTGACCAGCAAATTGCTCTTCGCATCCTCAAGCGTAAGCGCCTCTCTACTATGAAGCATTGTCTCCTTAAACCCTTTATATGACGTTGGTAACGAGCACAACAATACCATGGCTTTATCCTCATCTTCCATCTGAATATCGATATTCTCCATGTCATTAAGAAGAGCGGTATATTCAGAAATATGGACCTTAATGGGTGTACCTTCTACCATCTTCAAGGAGTGAAATCGCTGCTTCAAACGTAACCGGTTAGTAACCGACTTCTGCATGTAGATGTCTTCGAGTTTCTTCCACGCGCCGGCTATTGTAGTCTCCGTGAGGATTTCGTAAAGAGTCGAGTTGCTCAAACACAATTGTATCGTGGAGAGAGCTTTATCATCCATCATCTCTCACTCAGTCTTTTTAGTTTTGTCCTTCATATCCTCCGGTTTCCCAAAAATGACGGCCTTCACACCCTGATTCGATAATATAGCCTTCATCCGCACTTGCCAAAGTGCGAAACTCGTCGTGCCATCATATTTCTCGATATCGAATTTGGTTGACATAACCGCATTTGAATTCATGACGATACAAGTCGGTTGGTGATCTTCTTGCGGAAGCAAAGAGATGATAGTAACCTCGCTCTGGTATCAATTTGTTAGAATAATTGGAGGAATAAGGATATAAAGAAAATAATTGTATGAGAAAGAAAGAGAGAATTTTATTCATTGAATTGGATACCATTACAATAGCTAGGGGTCTCTTTATATAGGAGAGAGCCATACTAATTTCCAAAATAAATTGCCTAAATTAAAGATACAATTACCTAAAATACAATGCAAGGATAGAAACAATCCACCTCCTTCCATTGTCTAAATATTCCCCAAATATTTATTTCTATAGTCTAAACATTTTCTAAACAACAATACCAAATAGAAAATAGATTATTGAGAGATTTAGAATCATACATAACAATTTACTTTTGAATTTATAATGTTACAAATCATATTTTTGTATGGGATATAGTTTTCTTTGATGTGAAAACTTAATTAGTAAAGAACAGAGAATCAGATATATAGACTATCAAAACTTTGGACTAGTTAGAACACTTGCTTAATCCTACACTTTTGGGAGCCAGTTCAAATTCACCAGAAATTCAGATGCATAACTGGACACCTTGGGATATAATCTCCAGAGTCTGATTGCACAACTCTAGAATTTTCTTATTTAAAGTGGGAACAATAAGATTTAGTTAATACTAGGACGCCTTTGCTTCGCTTCGATTTGATACTGTATTATTTTGTCATCGTGAAATAACTTATAAAAAAGACAATTTGAACTAAAATTGAAGAAAAAGGCATTTGTTAGCTTAATTTGTATTTTTTATATCTGGGATTATGTAAACTTATACATGAACTTGTTTTTTTTCAAAGTATACACATTCTGAAGGACACACTATTCATTTTTGTGGGATTATTCATGATAATTTTTTATTTTTGTTGGGAACTGAAATAAACATATGCATAATTTGAATATAATATAATTTTTATATGTAATAATCTTATATATTTAATAGGAATTATATTAAGTATGGTGAATTTACACAAAATATTTAGATTTCAAAAATAAAAATATTACACATTAAGAGGTATATATTTTTACACATTGAAAGGATAAAACGATATTTTGAATTTTATAGGGTTTAAACTGAAATTTGCTTAAGAAAAAATATGACACAATATATTGAATTTTATAGGGGTTAAAGTGAAATTTGCTTAAGAAAAATAGGAGAGAGCGCGGAACGGGAGGGGGAGAGAGAGAGAAAGTGAGTGAGTGAAAAAAGTGGGAGATCTCTATTCATCCTCCTCTATGTATATATATATGGTTATGGAATATCGTTAAAGACCAATTAAAATAACACGGTTCACAACTGTATTTCATGAGCCGTGCATCATTTCTAATCATTTGATGCAAATCGAACGGTCTAGAATCAGCGTAGTGCTTCAATTTGCTTCAAAAATTGAAAAAAAGATATCATCAAATGTCGAACTCGAGTAGCTTGATCCACATGCAGGCATTCAGACCACGACACAAAAACGCTTTTCTGAATATGTTGCACATTAAATTTAAATATTAAATTATCGTTCATGACAGATGTTAAAAAATGAATCAAATCTGCAAGCTTTTATGTATATATAATATATAATGTAGTTTGAAATTGAGTGTCTGACTTAACTTGGCCAAATATATTTATTATTTTCTATTGTTTGGTGATTAAATTCATTTATCATTTTTAATAATTTTGAATATCTGAAAAAGAGTTGCGACATTAAGAAAATGGGTTATTGAGTTTAAGCTCATACATTTTTTTTTGGAGTTTTTCGGCCTAAGTTGACAATATAACGGAATTGGTGCTGCTCAAATGAAAATTTAGACAATTCAAAAAGAAAGTATATGACATTCTCAGTAGGCTTAATCAATGTTACAATATATACTAGACACTTGTCGGTTGGGGGTGTTCATTCGATTCGGTTTAGTGCGGTCAATTTTGGTTAATTCTGTTTGGTTGTTTGGTCAATTCAGTTTGGTTTGTTCCGTTTGAAATTCGGTTTAAAATTTTGAGTTAATTGATTAATTTGGTTTGCTTCAATTTTGGTTTGAACAGAACTGAATAAACCGAACCAACCGAATTATATGTTAAATTGCTAATTTTTAATGATTTAATCATAATATTTAGATTATGTATTTTAATATTATTAATATAGTCATTATTAAGTCTAAATATACTAATTTGACTTAATAGTATTATATTTCTTCCTACTTTGATTCAACCTAATAAACCGAAGGGGAATACAATTCGGTTTATTCAGTTCGGTTCAAACTTCGGTTAAATATTTATTCGGTTCGGTATGGTTCATATTTAGTTTGGTTCGGTTTAATTCCGTTTAGTCTTATTTCGGTTTAAACCGAATCGACCGAATGAACACCGCATAGAGGGATTAATCGGAAATTAGGTGGATTTTTTTAGTAATTTTTATATATTATATTTTTTATATTTTAATTTTATGCATTGTGTGTTTATTTACACTATATTTTTGGTAAAAAAAAATATCAAAACAACATTAAAAATAGCATTACCTTAACCATATATATATATATATATATATATATATATATATATATATATATATATATATATATATATATTCAAAAAGTACATAATTTTCAAACTGTAGGATTAGTGCCCTAGGCCAAACGTATTTTGTGCTAGGAAATGGATTATGTATTAAGACATTATTATTTATTCAATAAATGTTGTTTCTTATATATCTGTTTATGGGTTATGAATTTATACCTACGTATCTTATATCAACCATGAATGACACTTCAGGTTCACGTTATCAGAATACGTGATTTTGATAGTAGAACTATGAACTAACAAATAACATTCTAAATTGTCCCTAATGATATGTAGGATATTTATAGAGATAAACATACTTCAGGTAAGAAGCTACATATCCACACTAGTACATTCGCAGACTAGATGATCATGTTCTGCTGATCATGGACATAGGGATGTCAAGTCTGGAATATAGGTACGTGTTAGAGAACACGTACTGAACTGACCACACTATGAGAATATGCATGGTATATGTCATTAGTGATTCTCATATGAATAGTGTGTTTGTTCCTACGACTTGAGGTTACAATGAATTTCTGTATGTGGAACTGCATACTTTAATATGATTCTACGTTATCCGTAATGGGATGATAATTAGGGTCATCATTAGGTATGCACTGAATCATGACGAGGAATGTGAGTGACCAAGATGAGATTTGTTCTTCTCGTCAAGATGGAGATATCTCGGGGCTTCTTGATGAACTAGGACTGAAGGAAATGCATGATCATGCTCAAAATGGATTAACATATGTTGTTAATATCATTTTATATTTACTTAGTCTAATTCTCGATCAGGAAAGAGACTTTGATCAAACTCAAGGATGATATATTACCGTGCCTTGTGATCAAGACATATATCATAGAACAAAATAAATAAGCAAACGTCTATTCAGATAGATTTATGATCGCTGATCATTTCATTTCACATGGGTAGTCATGATGCCAGTCTAGAGGTCACTCATGACTTACGGCCTTTAGAAGAGGTTCTCTAACTTGAGAACTTGCGAGCGATCATTCTTCATCCCTAGGAAGAGCAAGGAGGTTCGCGGAGTCGAGCTTCAGGAAGGAGAAGGCTGCTAGTCAGAATCGTTTAGACCTACGTCTGTTCTCCGTCCCACAGATCAGGAAGATCCGAGATATAAATTTTAATAACTAATCTCGTACTTTTATTCCCTTAACGATGATCCTTGGGAGGGTTAAACCCGTAGGTTTCGCTGCGCATGTAACGTACATGGCTACGGGTTTCCCAAAACAAACAGCATAACAAAATAAAAGAACCATATTGAGAAAGATTAATTTACACAACAACCGCATATACATTACATGCACATCATGAGAGCGGTCTCTAAGTGTGTATTTGTCATTTAGAAACCATATGATTAAGAACAAGAACAGGAGACTTACATGTCAGAGATGGATGTTGATACGATACGTGAAAGTTGGGTGAAGGCTGGGCATCTGTGGATTCGAGTAGATCTGGTGGTCTCTATGAGTGGAATGAAGATTGGGGAGGTGAAAGATACAACTTGCGTTACATCCCAATTAGTGCCTCTTTTATTGTCGTTGGCTTGATAATTTGCACTTTCTCCACGTATTAACACTTTGCGATCCATCTCCATGTCATTGATCCTACTTGTGTCCAATCCCATGTAGTATGAACACACACATCGGTAACTTCAAATGATCCCAACTCGACGGTTACTTTCCTGGTAAGCTGGAGAGCAAACCAGTTTCAAGAGGAAAACCTTGTCTATTACATGATCTTTCTCAGCAAGTTTTTGACCATGTGGTGCTTCGTCTTCTCATTATGGATCCTTGAATTTTTGTGGCATCATTTCTCATCTCCTTGAGCTCCTATGATTCCAACTTTATATTTGTGATTGCTTCATCATACTTCAAGTTATAACACTTCTTCAATGCCCATAAAGCCATATGCTCCAATTTTACTAAGTAAACATTCTAAATGAGTCTTGTACGCAGCACTCAGTTAAGGCATGTTCTGGAATAATGGTTATTTATAGCATCCATAATATATCATTCAGACGAGTGCTCAATTTCTTTCTAGTCGGGTCAACTACCTTCTCTAAAACGTACTTAAATTTCACCATTAGCTTGTACAATATTAGCCTGTATATGGTATACACAGTTGACGTCCTATGCTATGTGTGACATAAGAGATTCTTATCAAGATTTCCATGTGTCCTTTTGTCGTTGATAATTGCGAGTGGTACTCTGAAGCAACTGCATTTTAGAAAAATCATCAATCACCGGTCATTAGTTTGATCACCTTGGATTCTATAAACAACATCGACAAGAATGTCTATAGCAAGCTAGTTTTTACACTTCTTAGGGCCTCACACAAAGAGACTTGAGCACATTGGCTTGAGAAATGCTATTATGAACACATTTTAACACAGTAACATATCATTTAATTTCTTAGCACATGATTATAATTATAAAGATATAACTTAGTGGGTGTAAATGGGTTAGATAATATTTGACCAATCTGTATTCATATATGTAAAATATTCATGCCTGAATAAAATTATCCATATTAGACCAAACACATATACATATACATATACATATACATATACATATAGTTTTACCTAGATATAGATGTAATTACAATAATTGATTTGACTTCCGATTATAGGTATGAACATGATCCGTCCTGATCTCTTGGCTGCCCAAGTCGAAGAAAGAATTGTTGCCGTTACTATTATAGCAAGATGGAAAAAGTTATTTGGCATGAATATAGTTCTTATGGTCATCATGTCATTGTTCATAGACAAACTTTTTCATATACAAATATAATTATGAATAGTATCATTTTCATATTCTGTCTTAATATTAATTGAACACAAAGATATAGATATAAAAGAATTTCTAAGAACCTCCCAGGCTATTATGTATTATTGCCTTGTGGATTTGTGGTGTTCATTCCTTCAATTTTGACTCTTGCAAGCAAATAATTTCAGGTTTTTCACTGGCAATTAATTGTTCTAAATAACCTTAATTGTTATTATCTCAGTTTTCTTCTTATCACTATTTAATCCCCTTACATTCCATGTTATTATCTTAAATCTTAATTATTTTAAATATCATTATTAATAATAAATTACTTTCCTTCCTTTGCAGGTTAGCTCTTAGCTAGAGACATAACCTTCTCCCTCATCTTATCATCCACTACAATACCCACATCTACAAGTAGGCTGCACACCTTACTGACTTCTAAAAATAATTTTTCTCTTGCTGGATCTGGTAAATTAAGAGAGGAGCTTTGCTGTCTATTTTTGTGTTGCCTCTTATTGAACCTATGGATTACTTCATGGTATTGTGTCGTTTGGGTTTTATCAATTACAAAGCTATAAACCATTGGTTGCTTCCCCCATCAACTTACTGCTTCTTCTACGCTCTTTCTGATCCCCTTCAGAATCACCTTCTTTTGCTGAATCAGTTGGTTGAGTTTCAGATTGATTGTCACTTTCCTCTAATACATTCACTGTGTTGATTGGCAAAGCCTCACTTTGATTGTCATTCAGGGTGACTAGGTTTCAGTTTGTACCTCATCAAGAGGGACTTCCTGTGCTTGTAGTAGTATGACTGAGTGAGATGCAGTATGATTAGTCTCATCCTTAGATTGAAATGATGGTGCTGTATGAGGAGACTGTGGAACACCTTTCTAGTTGAAGGTTGAGGGGTTAATTTGATTGGGTTCTTGATCAGAGTTAGTATGAGATTTTTCGGGGTAATGATGATTGTGAGCATGATTGCTGGTTTGAACTGCTTTGAGGAACCATGCTACTAGCTATACTCTGAACCCCTCTACCATCCTTCTTCACGCGCCACATTTGGACTATCCTTCTTTTTGGTCTCCAGATTAGAGTTTGGGAATTTAATTTTTGCTGATTTGGGATGAAGATAAAAGCTTTTGAGTTGACAGTTCCATCAGTGAAATATAGAGAATAAGGTATGTAGGTAATATCTTTCACTCAAATTTTCAATGAAATTTCTCTCAATTCTCCTTCTCCAATGACTTAATTTGTGGATTTATAGGTACACACCCTTAAAAGGGTACTTTTGAGTCTGTCTGTCTCAATCAATACTTTGGAAAGCTTCTTAATCACAATTGTTACCTCCAGGGTACATTGTTTCGGCCTAAAGAAGCCTTACTGGTAGATACACAGTGAGCTAAGAGTTTCTTTTTTTGCTATGGATTTGGTTGTTTGTTGTAATTTTGAGCTGGGGGTTTCTTGTCGTTAGGGTTCCAACAAATTTTTGCTATATATCATGTTTTGAGGCATTTGTAACATTTAATTGGTGCTTTACAAAATCTCTTGTATGAGTAGTTTCTAAGGATATGTAACATACAATTGTTTTCTCCTTTTTTTCTTTTTTAAGTTGATTGTGATCTAGTTTGCTTCTGTTTTATTAAACTCTTCTGTGATTTTACTTGCAACAATATGAGCATACGATTTTCTGTTATCTCTACTACCTTGATCTACTAAGAGATCCCTCTCACAGAGGGCGTTCAGTGGTGAGAAATAGTGAGTTTCCTCCCATAAAGTTTTGGAGCACTCCCCTAAAGGTTTGGAGCTCTTCTCTTTTTGTAGATTGAGAATCGCTTCTTCCCTCGCATGATCAAAGATCTGATCTAGATCGATATGAGATCCGCCTTTTCCCCCTCCTTCATCACCTCTATCATGGCCTCCTTCCATCTCCTTTTTTTTTATGTCTACATTCATAATTATACCCATATTCATATCAATATCATTTTGTTATTTCTTTTGTTTGTTTGTTTATTTAATTTTTTTTTGTTACTAATAGTTAAATATAAATATTTAGAAGAATGTATTCCATTTGCATGTGGTGTTTCCTATTTCAATATTTGAAATGAAATTGTTTTCAAATTCATATTCGGTAATATCGTATCCTTATAATACCAAAACCGAATATGTATCCTAAAGATATTCATACCGGTATCTATATCTTGAATATATATATATATATATATATATATATATATATATATATATATATATATATATATATATATATATATATATGATAGAACCACTATCTGAATCATATCCATTTACACCCTAAATTAACCCCGTTATTTTACTTTTACCTCCCCTTTGGGCATTTTGTTGACACTTTTGCTAAGGTCATGTTGCCTGATGAATTCTGTTCAATTATTTATTGTGTGACATTAGAGTCAAAAATAAATACAAACAAAAAATTGGGTGTACATTGAAAAAAATTACAAAATAATTCATCTATCAAAATAACTAGACTTTAGTATATAATGTAATGAATAATTTTATATTTGATTACAAATAAATTTAGAAAATACCTAGAAAAAATAATTTTTTCTTTGTTTACAAATAAATACCCAAAAACAAAATACTTTTACCCACTAGTCCGTCTTAACACATATTATCAACTTTTAAGCAAAACTACGTTAAAATAATAAAATTACACTCTCATATGGTAATGTGAAGTATTTTTATAGTTTGCACTTTGCAGAAGGGGCCCCAAAAAATATATTATTATTTTTCCGAGCATCCGAAAAGAGAATAACATAGCGGACTCGAGTGCTTTCGGCAAACTGGATTCCATAATTCGTGCTGAGTCCGACTATCTCAATATCAAATATTATCTCCATTTATCCCCAACTGGAATCTCAATTACTTATCCCCACTATTCCATCTAGTCTCCGAATTCAAAATCAACGCTTACGATTGCACATAACAAACTCAATTTAGTCTTCACTGGAGGTATATGTTTTGAGTGAGAAATCTCTTTAATCTTTATCGCCGAGATAGATGACGCGAACCAAAACAAACAAACGAAGAGTAAATTGAACGAATTTCTGTAGGGAAGGTTAAAGGGGGAAAAAGAAGAAAGTGAAGAAAGAAACCCTAGATTCATTCATCCCACAGGAACCTTATTATTACTCTCTTGTTAACAAAATCCTCTGGTCAGTGTTTCCTAGGGTTTTGATGCACTGAGGTGAAGGCGAAGAGGGAAAATAGTGAGGGTTTGAGGGGAGAAATGGCGGTGGGTGCGGCTGGGAATGATGTGGAAGGGAAGATTCAGGAAGTGGGGGAGAAGCTTGTGTCCCCGCCGGCCTCAGCTGATGAGATTCTGCCTCTTCTTGATGTGAGTTTTTACGTTTTTTTTTTTTTTTTAATTTTCTGATTTTTTTGTTGATTTTTTTTGGGTTTTCTGGAGTTTTGAGGCTTAGGGTTTTTATGGGTGATTTTTTGAAAATGTATTGATTTTGGGGAAATATGCTTGGAAAATGGACGTTTTGGAGGATAACCTTTGAGGATTGGTTTAGAAGTTGTATAACATAACAATTTTAAAGGGTTCCTTTTTTAGGGGAAATTAGGTTCCATTTTAAGTATTCAGAAAATTTGATGTTCAGCAATCTTCAGGTGGTGGTTTCCTTTTATGGAAATTCTTTTGTTTTTGTTTTTTTTTATTTCTTTGCTTATTGTTGTGTTGAAATTTATCTTATTGTTGTTTTTTGAATTTTTCTGATTTTTTTGTTGGTTTTTGTGGGTTCTATTGAGTTTTGAGGCTTAGGTTTTTATGACTGATTTCTTGGAAATGTGTTGATTTTGTCGAAATATTCTTGAAAAATGGACATTTTGGACGATAACATAACAATCTTAAAGGGTTACTGGTTTGGGGAAATTTAGGTTCCATTTTAAAGGTATTCAGAAAGTTTGATAAAACAATTTTTAGCTGGTGGTTTCCTTTTATGAAAATTCTTTTGTTTTTTGTATTTCTATTGCTTACTGTTGTGTTGAAACTTATCTTATTTTTTGCTGGCATTACTGCTGTATCCTGCTGTAAGCAAATACCTTGCCCAAATTACTTAATTTGTCTAAAAGATATGAAAAGTTTCTTGGTTCATAATTAGGGTTTTCTATTGTTTATCAGCAAAGTTAGGGTTTTATACTGTTTAATCAGAGCAATACTGGCAAGATTACTGTTTATTATAACAGTTTTAACATACTGAATTGGGCAAAGATGAAAAAACCAGTTGATTTCACATCATTCAGTTTATCCTAGTTCTCAATTTTGGTGTTATGTGTATAAAGCTATAGCATTATTAGTTTTAAGACCTGCTGTATTTTCCTGCTATTCCCGTTTTTTCTGTATTCTTATTTTTCCGTCTTTTGCTGTATTCTCATTTTTCCTTCGCATTTCTTATTTACTGCATTCTGCCATATTCTCTATGTATATTATCCCCATTCTGTCAATTTATTTTCTTTTCTAGTAGTGAAAGATTGGTCTTGGACGATTTAGAGACATATTAGAAGCTGCTAATAAATACCAGTGCATCACAAAACTAGCATTCCCCTAGCAAAACGAACAAAAGATTATTTTCTACTTTTTCTCCTGACTGAACTCAGCACGAACCAAAAACAAAACCCACAGACTGATTCCGTCAACTACTTCTTTTCAACTGTTGCAGCAACTGGAGAGCTACTTGATTCGGGTGGACCAGTCCCCGTCCCAATCGATGCTGACCGCGCTCCAGCCGGCGATGTCGGCGCTTGTCATGAAAGAGCTCCTCGGACATTCCGATTCCGACGTGCGGGTCGCCGTCGCGTCCTGCGTCAGCGAGGTGACGAGGATCACCGCTCCTGATGCTCCCTACTCCGACGACTCGATGAAGGTAGGTTGTTTTGAATTTGGAATGGCCAATATTTCTGTACTTTAATTTGGTTGCAGTTTAGATCCTGTACTGATAATCGTGCATGTCTGGTTTTGTACTTTAATTGGATTGCAGTTTTGTCCCTGTACTAAATAATTGTGCGTGGCTAGTCCCGGTACTTTATGAATTTAAATATGGGATAAATGCATTGTTTGCCCCTGTACTTTAATCGGATCACAGTTTAGTCTTTGTACTAATAATGGTGCAGGGCTAGTCCTTTATGAATTTAAATTTGGAATAGATGAACTGTTAGACCCTGTACTTAATCGAATTGCAGTGTAGTCCCTGTACTAATAATTGTGCAGGGCTAGTCCTTGTGCTTTATGAAAACATGCACTGTTAGTCCTTTAGGGCCTAATTGTGTTCAATTATGTGATGTACAGGGCCTAGCCATGCACAATTATTAGTACAGGGATTAAATTGCAATCCGATTAAAGTACAAGGACTAACCGTGCATTTATCACTTCAAATATTGGTAAGTGAATAATCGTGCGCAATTAAGGTAGATTACTAGATTGTTTTAAATTTAAAATGTGGGATAAATGTATCGTTAGTCCCTGTACTTCGGATTGGAGTTTAATCCCTGTGCTAATAATTGTGCAGGCTAGTACCTTTGCTTTATGAAAACATGCACTATTAGCCCTTTAGGGACTGATCGTGCACAGTTATGTGTAGTACAAGGACTAGCCGTGCACAATTATTAATACATGGATTAAATTGCAATCCGATTTAAATAGAAGGACTGACTAACCGTGCATTTATTCCGTAAAATATTGGTAAGTGAATAACTTTTCTAATGAAGATAGACCCAACCAGATAATAAGCAGTTCTGGTGTTGTGTAGTGATTGTTAGTCGTTACTAATTTTAGTATACATGATGTTGATGGAGGTTATTATCTGATTTTGGAAAGTTATACTCTTGTTACTATTTTTTTCATATTTGGATTTTGAGTTGTTAAGATAGAAAGAAGTATGTTTTTACGTATGTTTGGAATCGGTTGCCTTTTATGGCTAGTGAAGTACTAGCATTTAGTGGCCTGTATTATTTAGAAGGATGCTGAAACCCTAATTGAGCTTATCATAGATCTGACTTGTCCCGGTTTCTCTGTGTTGTCCAGTTTGCATGTTGGGGCCCCATTAAGCACTTTAAGACTCACCAATAATGCCCTATTAAAGCTATTTAACAACAAAAGTAAGAAATAAATAACGACCTAATTATCTAATTTAAATTATATAATATTGCAGGAGATATTCAAGAGCATAGTGGAATCATTCGAGAAACTCGACGACTTTGCGAGCCGGTCGTTCCAAAAGAGAGTTTCTATACTTGAAACGGTCTCAAAGGTCAGATCTTGCGTAGTGATGCTGGATCTTGAGTGTGATGATCTCATCTTAGAAATGTTTCGCCATTTCCTCAAAGCTATAAGGTACTGTCTTTTTGTTTATTTTTTTTTCATGTTTTGTTGCCTTTGCAGTGTTGCTAATGTTTCAAAATTAGTTGGCCATCATTATTTTTTACTGTTGCTTACAGTGTTAGCGGTAATTGTTAAATCTTCCAATCTATTAACTGTATTAGCCGCAAGTGCTGTCAAATCTTCTATTGAGCACTCAAATAATTAATAATTACATTAATTGCTGTACTTTTAACGTAATTTCTCATACTTGAATTCTAATCGAACTTCTCCCTTTTTTCAGCTTAAAGCATCAAGAACATATCTTCAATTCAATGGAGACAATAATGACTCTTGTGATCGAAGAAAGTGAGGAAATCTCATCAGATCTCGCTTCGATCCTTCTAAATAGCGTCAAAAAGGAAAGAAAGGTAAAACCCTAATCCTTCAACTCATTAATAATTAATAAATTGTTACTTGCTTAACACTATCCCTTTTTTGGTTTTTTAGGAAATGGTGCCGGTTTCTTTTAAGCTAGGTGAGAAAGTGATACGAAATTGCGCAGAGAAACTGAAGCCTGCACTAATAAATGCAACTCAGGACGATCTAAACAGCTATTCCAAATTCGTGGTTTCGCTCTGCCAAGACGGATCTGAAGCAATGGAAGAACAGAGCGATGTTGAAGCCTCAGCAAAAAATGCAGTTTGTTCCTTTCCTTCATCTTCTTTCTCTGTACATTCTTATATTGAAGAGAAATTTGCAAAAAAGCCCCCTACATTTTACAGAAATTGCAAAAAAGCCCCTCCATGAATGGAAATTGCACAAAAACCTTTACTTTAAGCATTTTTTAGTTAAACTAGATTTTTTTAATAATGTAATCAAGGGAGAGAGAGAGATCAGTTAATCAAATTTTTCGAAATAATTTGAGTAGAAAACTAACGATTGGGGCTTTTTTGCAATTTTGTCAATAATTTGGAGCTATTTTGCAATTTCCAATAATGTAGTATTTTTTTGCAATTCCGGCGTAATTTAGGACCTTTTTTGCAAATTCCCCTATATTAAAAGATAACCTCTTTCATTACCGTACATAACTTGTTTTTGTTCAATTTTTCAGGTCGAAGAGAGCAAAATGTCAGAGCGAACCGTCTCCGACGAGCAGCCAGAGGGTTCGCAAAAGGCCGCCGATGAAGAGCAAGAGGTGGGCAGCACCGCCTTAAAC
Organism: Juncus effusus; assembly: GCA_027726005.1. Classification (NCBI taxonomy): domain Eukaryota; kingdom Viridiplantae; phylum Streptophyta; class Magnoliopsida; order Poales; family Juncaceae; genus Juncus; species Juncus effusus. Next base: position 5,316,636 of record CM050898.1, read on the forward strand.
GGAGAGGTTCAGCCGTCCTCTCCGGTCGGAATGGGCAACAGAGAGTCCAACGTGGTGGTGGAGCCCTCTTCTCCCAAGCAGAAAACCGAGCGTAGTTCACTGACCAGTACCAAAAAGGCTTCGAAGGCTGAGAGCTCCAGTCAGAAGGAAGAGAAAGTCGACCTGCCAGCTGGCGAGTCTGACAAGAGGGAGAATCAACACGAGGCTAAGGAGACTGAGTCGTCCGGCTCTCAAGAGGTACTGACAAACTTCCTCTGAAATTAATTTTACATATTTGGCCCTCTTAAGTTGTAAATAGCAAAATGGCCCTTCCAAAATTGAATAATAGATCACATTTACCCCTTTGAAAATGTAAAATCAAATTTATTCTTCCGAAATCCATCCAAAATACATGATATTTACCCTTTCAAATTTTCTTCCATGAAAAGATTTATATGGGTAAATATGATATATTTTATTCTCATGGATAAATTTGATATCTGCACTTCAGAGCGGTAGTATGATATTTTTTGGATTTCAGAAGGGTAAATTTGATATTTGTAATTTCAGAGGGGTTTAATATTGTATTTTGAAGTTTCGGGAAGGGTAAATATGAAATTCTCCCAATATCTTCAACAGATGAACTAACTTTGTGTTGGATTTGATTAGGTACTCTCTGACAAGAAGGAAGAAGAAGAGCCGTCCAAAGCACAAGTCTCCAACAACGGAGAAAAACCCGCCGCTGTAACGGAACCCGTTTCCAGGCCGAAACGGGGCCGGCCCCCTTCTTCTGTCAAGAAAGCTGAAGTGGTGGTTGAAGGGGCGAGCGATTCCGAAGGGAAGTCTCTCAGGCAGTCGAGGAGGAAAACCGGCGTGAATGTTGGGGACGCGAAGCAGAAGGAGAAATCGGTCGGAGGTAAGAAGGAAAAGGATGATGCGGGCGATGATGTGAGCTTGAAGGTATGTGTTGTTTTTATTTTATTATTATTTTTTTGTTGGGATGAATGTGCCGTTAGTCCTTGTAGTCTAATCGGATTGAGGTTTAGTCCCTGTACTATTGGTTTGTCGTGTTTGATCCCTGTACTTTAGAGAATTGTGCACGGTTGGTCCCTGACTGAGGGCTAATCATGTGTGATTTCATAAAGTACAGGGACCATGGCAAATTAATAGTACAGGGACTAAATTGCAATCCAACTAAAGTACAGTTTTTAGTCGATCTTTTGGATTTTAAGGAAAAGGATGAATTATATTGTTTTCTTTTCTTTTTTCTATTGACTAAAACGTAATCTAGAAGTAAAATTAGAATCAAGTATTTTGCCGACTCAATGATTTTTACTACTTAGTTACTGATGTAGCAGTATTTATTGTACATCTGTACTTATTATTTTTTTTTTAATATTTATTTTTAATAAAATAGGAGATGGTTACACCAAAGGCTGATGAAAAGACATCTGAGGCTGGTGGGTCCAAAAGGAAGCGTGAGAAAGAAAAGGTACTTTCATTTCCTTCTCATTCTTACTAAATAATTACTAAATTATATAATTTTTTTACATTTACATAATTTTTTTTTATATCAGGCTACTGACGGAAAGAAGCAAAGGAATATGGACGATAGCATTGTTGGTGCCAGAATCAAAGTTTGGTGGCCAGATGATCAAGCGTAAGTGATGTGGCACATTTTTTTATCCATTTTGATTTCTATTTTATTTTATTTTGATATTTGAGCTTTTAGGGTTACTAATTTATCATTTGTACAATTATTATGCAGGTTTTATAGTGGTATCATTGATCAGTATGATCCATCTGACAAGAGGCACACGGTATGTTTCCTTTTTTTCTTGGAACTTCTTTTAAATACTTGTTTTGCAATTATACCTATTTTTGTTAAATACTGTAGGCCATAAGTGACATGTCATTGTTGCATTTCTTATTACTTTGTGGACTTAAGATTATTTTTTTGAATTTCTTTTGTTATGCTAGATTGTCTATGATGATGGTGATGTAGAGGTATTACTGCTCAAGAATGAGAAATGGGACTTTGCAGAGGTGTGTATAATAATTTTTTTAAATACTATTACTGTATAATAATTAATGGTGGACTAAATCACCTGTACTATAATAATTAATTATTATTTATTACTTGGTGTATAATAATTTATTTCTTTTCCAGGGTGAAGACATAGAGCATTCAGATCCAGACACGCGTGGTGATACGTAAGTTTTTCTTAATACTACAAATATCTTTAAAAAATAAAATAAATAAATCATCATAAAATGAAAGTAGGATTTACACAAAAGCTCTTATACCTTTTTTGTTGTTTTTAACTCAAATCAGGTCACGAAACAAGAAAACCAAAACAGGCTCAGCTAGCCAATCCAACAAAAGAGGCTCGACCAAATCAAAGGGTCCGATTGAAACTCCAAAATCCTCAAAATCCAAGGAACCGGCTGGAAAATCTGCCCAAAAACCAAAGTCAAATGGGTCCAGTACTGCTGATAAGTCGGGCAAGAGGAAGGCCGGGAGAAGCTGAGTTACGGGAAATGACTTTCCGGGATTTCGTTTTGCGGTAGTTTGAAGCGTAGGTTTATTTAGGTGGGGCGGTTTGTGGTTAGGATGTTGTGATGGTGTTTCTCTTTTTGATTATCTTGGGGGATCTTGTTAGTAAGGAATCTTTTAGGTATAGACTACTGTGATGTGGAATGTTTCCAAGAAATATAATCTTATTAGATGTAGTAGATGGGATGCTAACCTTATTTCTATTTTACTTAGGTTTGTTAGGATGTTTAGTTTTGTGGATTGTGCTAGTGCATATATGCTTATCTTTTTTTGTTATTACTGTTTTGCATGGTCTTGATTTAAGATTCTAGCTTCAGTAGTTTGCATGAATTGGAAAGTGCGTTTTCTAGGTGAAGCATACTTGACAAAATTTGACCATGTGACATTTTGCCCTGTTTAAAATAGCATGGAACTTCTGGGCATTTTTACTTCATCAATTGGTGAGAAAGTGCTTCACTACAGAAAAATGAGAAAGTTCCTCACTGCATTTTTTTTCTTTAAATATGGACATTCAGTGTGAAAATGTCAGTTTACTATAATGGTTACAGGTATCCTATTTTTTTGCCTATTAAATGAGACTAAAATTATTGGGTCCTTGTTTAGTTTATATGTATGAGCTTCTTCCATTGTTCGAACTTGCCTTACTGGAGAGTTATGCTCATTATTTGTAACTTTTTCAGATTGTGCTCCTCTTTATGGATGTAGTTTGCCAAGTCCTCGAAAGTCATATTTTCGTTTATGTAGTAGTTTATGTAGAACATATTTTTCACATTATTCCATGATAGGGAGCTTATCTATTATTGGTGTTACTATGAAAAATTCATTATTTTATATTATGTATAATATAGTTATTTTATATTCTTTCAATTTCATGAAATTGTTCCATGATCCACCATTTCATGTTTCATACTGGTTCTTTCAGCACTAGGGTCGAATTCCCGCACAAGAACGACAACAAGGGTAATAAAATGAGGAAAAAAAAAGTAGGGCTGCTATGTCAAATAATATGATATTTCCTATGAATATTATGGCGAGAACTAGGGTGAAGAGTAAATAATATAGGGATTTTTATATGTTGCCCGACTCAATAATGGACGGTTGATATTGAATTGTCTTTCCCCAATCGAACGGCTCTAGAGCACGAAAATTAGATCAGCCCTTAATTCACTTTCCATTTCAAACGTGTGTCAAAATAATGTAAAAGGTTTTAGAAGGGATTTCACCCATCTTCAGAGTTGAAATTCATCTGGAAACTAAAAATACCGTTAAGAATGTGAGTGTTTATTTGGGAATTGAGACAGAATCGAGAACTTACTAATGACAATTTGATGAAAAGAGGGTTCTGTTTCGCAAATAGATGCATGTATGGCAAAGAGCAAGAATCAGTAGCACATCTCTTCTCTGAATGTGAATTTACCAACAAGCATTGGCAATTGCTGAGGACAACAATTGTTAGAGAAGGGGAAATCGATGCCTCAATCCAAATATTGATACACAACTTGTTCAGCGAAAATGGAGGTCGATTGGCTAAACAGCTCCTCTCAATCTTCTTATTTGTTGTATGGCGTGAAAGGTGCAGGAGAGCACTTGGAGATCTGACGAAAAACGATGAAGCTTTCATGGAAGAGATCTTAGAAGAACACAACGAGATTCGTCGAGCTTTAGAGAATGAAGAAGATGAAGATGTCCGTGTTGGAGACCAGTGAGAGATGAAGTTTAATGGAGTTCAATGGGAAGAAAGTAGAAAGGAGCAGATACCGGGAAAAAAAAAAAATTTCCGAAAAATACACACTTCGGAAAAAATTCCAATTTTGGCATTTTCGCACTTTTTTAAGTGCGGTTACTGTATCATTTTTTATTTTTATTTTTAAGAATTCTGGTTTAAATTAGAAATGCCGTTAAATCAGTCTGTATCCCCCACACTATACAATAAATATTCACAAATCATACTATGCAGTCAAAAACAAAATTCAGTTAGAACCATCTTGAACATATGATTGTGCATAATTATAATATTTATTAGTATTGGACTGTATCATAAAATCTAGAAAACAAATATATATATATTGTATATATTATATACATATATTATATATTAATTATGTATAATATATATATATATATATATATATATATATATATATATATATATATAGGGTGTGGCTAAAAAACATACGTATGCACAACATACGTTTTTTTGCCACACCCAAAATACGTATTAAAAAAATAAAAATAAAAATTTCAACCGTATGTATGTAATATATATGTTATGAATATGTTGGAGATTAATTTTCACAAAAATCAGAATATTACATCATTGCCATCATATATCTTCAAAAATATGCAGCACTATTCAAAACATATATCGGAATAAAAGTTTGATGATACATGATGGCAATGATATATTATTCTGATTCCTGTGAAAATTAATCCACAACATATTCATAACATATATTACATCCATACGGTTGAAATTTGAATTTTTACTTTTTATAACCACTTTACGGGTATTTTAAAATAACGTATGTTCGAACAGACGTATGTTTTTTAGTGTGTGTGTGTATATATATATATATATATATATATATATATATATATATATATATATATATATATATATATATTTGTTTGTTTTCTAGATTTTATGATATAGTTCAATACTAATAAATATTATAATTATACGCAATCACATGTTCAAGACTATTGTAGCTCGATTAATATGGTAGCTCCGGATCGCAAAATTTGGACAACTTCCTTTTAGTTTAACACTAGAATTAATTTTCCTATTTAATTTTAGTTGATTTTTCTTTATGAAGTTGTACCAAGATTTGAGGGTTGATGAACCCAAAACTTTGTAGCTTATTTATTTTAATTAATTAAAGTCTTTAGTAGGCACATTGCTTACTATTTCAAAAAAACAAGAACAGCATATGCATAAAAAGTGAAAACAGTACAAAAAAATCAAAAGAGTATGTTAGAACTGTATATACAAATTCTAAAAATAAAAAAGTAAAAAAATACGTAAACAAGAAAAACAGTATATAAAATAGTAAAATAATATATAAAATGATAAAACAATATATAAAAGTGCAAAAATAATATATATATTGTCCCGTCATGATCCGGCATGCTACAGTGCCGTCGTGATATCACATTTTCCTAAAATTATTGTGTATGATGAGATGTATTGCAAAAAAAAAATTTGTATGATGAGATGGTAGAGCTGAGGTGGGAAAAGAACGTTCATTTTTTGAAGCAATAAGCAAAAGCTTGCTAGCTGAAGTGGTAAGGCGGCACACACACTTTGGGAGAGACCTAAGTTTAAGTCCCGGCAACGCAATCTTGTTTAATATATTTAACAAAATATATCAACCCATCTGATCTAATATATATATATATATATATATATATATATTTTATTTTATTTTTTTTCTTCTGAATATGTCTTTGAAAAAAAAATTTTAAAGTTTTTTTTTAATTTGAAAAATACTAATCTACAAAAATAGTTTTTTTTTGTCATGTCATCAAAAAAATTCTGAAAAAATAATTTTTCTGAAAGATAGTTTTCTGAAAAATATATGTTAACATTCAATACTATTGAAATTTTTTTCAATATTCTTCTGAAAAGTATTTTTCTAAAAGTAAAATTATGAAATTTTTTTTTTTTTGCCACCTCATAAAATAATTTTATTGTCGTCTCAGCAGTCCCATCATCAGTCAACTTTACACTCAACAACTAAATGATAGAGGGGCACATTGCACAAATTTGAGAATGGCTAGAGAAGAGTATTTTGGTCATTTTATGGCCATTTTAAAAAAATAATGAAAAGTTAATGAATTTAGATATATTTGATATTTTTTTAAGTTTTATGAGGACAAACTTGATATATTTTTGAAATGATATATATCATATATAATTTTTAATTTTGGAATGACAAATATGATATTTTAAGTTTTTTAATGGCAAATATTAAATTCCCCCTTTGAGATAATAGCTTATTTTGAAACAGCAGCCAAACCAGGTTATCAAATAACTGTCTAATCAGCATTTAGCATTTAACTAATAGAGTGCTTGTTTGAACAAATTTAAAATTTGAAGAGGGTGACTAAACATTGTGCAAGCATTGTCGTGGCCGGGGTCGGGGTCAGGTCAGGGAAGATGTATTCTACTGAAATGAATAATACAATTTAACCAAATTAAATTTTAGCTTTTAGGCCATGATTGCTAGATCAAATATAATTACTGCTTGTTTGCTACATAATTTAAGGAGCCAATAGTCCTTTTATTATGTATTATCATCCATATTTTCATTTTTATGTCACTCCTCTTCGTACTCCATGTCTTCTTCTTGGGATAAATCTTCTTCTTCTTCTAGCCACTCTTCATCATCATAGTTTAGTAAATCCCAATATTTATCTGCCTGTTTAAGTGCTTGTGATGGACCAAAGTTCAATGGTCCATCATGACTTAGTAGATGATGATGATCATCATCTTCAGCTTCTTCATTCTTGTTTTCCATGCACGTTGCAAGCTGGTGAGATTGTTCTTTGATTTTGAAATTACATATTTTTTCCATGTCCACCCCACAATATTGAGCTATGCCGTTTGCCATTTCAGCGTCAAGTGGCTCTTTTTGTATAGTGTCTCATTCGAGACTTGCTAATAACGCATTAATGATAGCTATCGCCGGTATAACAGATTGGGACTTTGCTTCAAACACAATTGCCTCCTCAGCATTTAAGTGTTTTGTATTATCTTGGTTTGTCTTGTGTGCGCATATTGACATTATTATCAATATTATTCGAGTTTGCTACCATTGTGCTTTCTTTTTCATTTATGTTAGTGCGTGGCTGCCCTGTATTCGTACATGCCATTTCCTTATTATTTGTAATCATCACTTTGTTCGACCTTGGTAGATAAACTGCCTTATTTTCCACCACATGAGCCGAATATTCGGTCTTCTCTAGTGCATAATTTTTGTTCTGCTCTTCGATCAGGTCTACAGCTTGTGCATTATTATTATTTTCTTTTTCAAGCTTTGAACTTTCCTGATCTGCTACCATAGTAATGGCATCATCATATTCTTCAAGCTTCTTTGTTGTTCAACAATGGAAATTTCATTTGAAAATGAAAAATCCTTGTTTGTGCTGTTTAATAAGAGTGTGATTTTTTCCTTTGCTATTGAAGGTTTTGCCGACTGAACTACTTCTCGCAGTAGATTTACATCGACAAAAAACACTAAGAGATTTTGCAACGGAATTGATTGAAACACAAGAATTTGACACATGTTCCGCTCTGCAGAAACGAGCAATGTGACCGAATTTGACACATGTTGTGCAATGAAGGGGAAAGTGCAAGCAGCAGCTATATGACCTCCATGATAACAATTATAGCACCTATTATACCATGTAGGGTTTGATGCATTTAGGGGAAGCAGAACATATATATATATATATATATATATATATATATATATATATATATATATATATATATATATTGTTGCACCTGCTGTTCCATATAGGGTATATGCTGTTATTAGAAAATGAATTATATATATTATTATTATACCGTAGTAAGTTATATATATTGTTATCGTGATCCGACATGCTACAGTACTGACGTGACCTATCAGGTCCCATTATTTTATACCTCAACAACCTCCTCTTTAGTTAACTGATAAAGGGGCATATTGCACAAATTTAAAAGTTGAGGGGCTACTTGTAAAAATTAAAGTTGAGAGGCAATTTGGATTTTTTTAAGTTTTCAAGATTTGACTAAAAGAAGTCAGCCCTTCTTTTCTTTTACTTTCTTTCTTCTCGACTGAAGAACCCTTGGACCCAACAAAGAAAACTCCTCCCTCCTCCGTCTTCCGCCGGTTCACTCCGTCCTGGTTCGCTCCTCTCTCTGTCTCTCTCTCGTGTCTTTTCTTCGAGCTGCTTTGGTTCATATTTGATCTTGTTGTAAAGAAAGTATCCCTTGTTGCATTTAAATATGTTATTGTATGATTGGTTTATTTTTATGTAAGAAAGTAGTATCGCTGTAACTGTTTGTTGAACTAGTACAGAGAAATTGAGTTAATTAACTCAAACTAGTTTAAGGCCTTGAGATCCATTAATGTAATGCATATTTCTATTTTCTTTTTATCGAGACAACCCACGATCGTAGTTAGACTTACTAAATAGTGAGCTAAATGCGTTCATCGTCACTTGAACTTTAGTCTCTCTCAAAGTTGACGGAGTGACTTACCGTTTGAGATAGTAAGTTTTGACAATAAATTATAATGGATATTTCTATTTCACATGAATTGATTTTTAAAATTGTTTTGGCAGTTAGTCTTAACTTAATTTATTATCCTGCTTTTTATAGGGCGCGGGTGCTCTTCAATCAATATCTTAATTTATTATCCTTTCCACTGTCAAGATCAAGTGTCGCTATTCCCCTCCTTCCTCTCCAGATGCTTAGTTTGCACCAGTGCCAACTGTTTTCTGATTTTGGGCTTTTGCAAATTGAGAGATTGCTTAGTTAATTAATTGATTAATTATGTAGGATTTGGATGATCAATTATGTAGGATCTGTATTGGATTATGTTAATTTGCAGTTAATCATTCGGTTTTGATTAATATTTGCATTACGGATCAATGTCTAGATTAATTGTGGCTGGAGAAATGGTTTTGAACTCTTCTTTTTCTAATTGTGTGTGAAGGTGAGGAAGCATTTCAGGCCGGAGCTTTAAACCGATTTGATGGGATTTAGTTAATCCATTATCGGCTGATTTTTTTGTTGATTTTTCTAATACATCATCACTTGATTGGTCAGTTTCTCTTTCCTTTTAATCTTGTTTACAAACCGAAAAAAGTAGAGGGCATAATTTAACATAGTTAAGCTGTTAAGCATGGTTATCACACTACATATCTCATAGTATAGCTCACTCAGCAAGAAAATATTTGTTTTCCAACGGTGGTTTTATGAAATGGTTGGACTAAGATTATAAATATCAATATTAGGGTCAATAATTTTGTATTTGGGCCGTAAACCATAAACTTTACTAATCAGAAAATTACTTCTTTAATTTTTTTTGTTATTTTCATGAAATATTTTGTATTTTATTTGTAGATGGCGAGTTCCGTTACTTTTTATATATATATATATATATATATATATATATATATATATATATATATATATATATATATATATATATATATATATATATATATACCATCACAGTTATTTCTGTCTGGAACCACACCGAGTGTTCTCCTTCTCCATTTCCCCGTTTTGACTTTTGACTTGGATAACATACCAAAATTTTATTCAAATGGCTATGATTTTGGATGCTTCCATGTCGGCATTCAGCTGCGTGCTCCTAACAATGGTGCATGATGAATATAGTGTGCTTTTCGGCGTACCTGGCGAGCTCGACAACCTCAGTCGCATGATTAGCGACATTCGATGCTTTCTTTCCGACGCAGAAAGGAAGCAATCAGAGAGCAAGGCCATCGGCCATTGGATCATGGAGCTCAAGGATCTCATGTATGACACTGACGACATTCTTGAGCTATGCCAGATCAAGGCCGATGAGCGTCACCATTCTTTGGCTTCTTGTTTTTATTTTGAATATGTTGTTATGAATCCGGTTTTTGCCCGTAAAATTGGGAAGAAGATTAAGGAACTCAATTCCAGGATGGACAGGATTGTTAAGAGGATAACTCTTTTGGGTCTGGTTGAGGATAGAGTTTGTACCTCGGATTTTCGTCCAGCGCGGTCTATCGTGAGCCGAAAGACAGATCCAGTGATTGTGCAATCTGAAATTGTGGGGGAAAGAATTGAAGAAAATTGTGAGCATTTAGTGGATTTGCTTACAAAAGAGAGCGCAAGTGTGAAGGAAAATATGGTTGCAGTTGCAATTGTCGGTGTTGGTGGGATAGGGAAGAGTACGCTGCTAAGAGGGTATTCAACGTTCAAAGAATTTAGGATGAATTCCACATAAAAATATGGGTTTGTGTCTCAAAAGAAGTGGTGGAGAGGGATTTGTTGAAGAATGTTTATAAGAGAAGTTGGGGGTCACCACGGTGGTGCTGAAGAAAGATCCGAGCTTTTGCCGATACTAGAGAAACTCATCTCAAGGAAGAAGTTTTTGTTGGTTTTAGATGATGTTTGGCGCCAGAGCGAGCAATCTTGGCACGGCCTGCTTCGGGATCCTCTTATGAGCGGTGCTCACAGAAGTAGAGTATTAGTTACGACAAGGGATCAAACAATTGCCATGAGGATGAAAGTTGTACACTCTCTTCATGTTGATAAGTTACCGAATGAAGATGCTTGGTCTTTGCTCACGAAACAGGTTTGATTCTTCTTAATGTGTCTTTTTCCTTGCTTCATTCAGTGATTAATTGTAGAATTTAGGGTGGATTGTGGCTTGCTTGAACTGCAAACTTCCTTGTTAATAAATGATACAAGAGTTATAGTCTTTGATATATACATAATATCTCCATGTTTGGTGTTTCATAGCAGTTGGTTATGGGTGGGGAGGAGCATGAAATTGAGCATTTGAGGGGTATAGGATTTGAAATTTTAAAAAAGTGCAACGGTTTGCCTCTTGCTATAAAGGTTTTAGGTGGAGTGCTTTGTACAAAGAACAAAACAGAGAGAGCATGGCAAGCAGTTCTTTCGAACAATTTTTGGTCCACAAGCATGCTGCCAGACGATATCCATGTGGCGCTCTACTTGAGTTATGAGGACTTGCCAGCTCAGCTAAAACAGTGTTTCATCTTCTGTTCCCTTTATCCTGAAGATTGGGAATTTAACGGTGAGGACTTGGTCAATGTTTGGCGGGCGCAAGGGTTTTTGCAAGCAGACAGCGTTAGCGCTTCTTCTGTTTGGGATTTGGGAATGGAGTACTACCACGAACTGGTTTTGCGGAATCTTCTAGAGCCGAATCATAATTTTTATGACCGAGCCAAATGTAAAATGCATGATCTTCTACGGTTTTTCGCTCGGTATTTGGCAAGGAACGAAAGCTTGTCAATAACGGAGGCTTCGAATTTGAGCAGTAGGTCGTCTCCGATTAAGCTGCGCCACCTCGCAATAAAAGAGAAAGATGTGGTGGTAAACGTATTGAAAAGACAAGAGTCGTTGAGGACCTTATTGATGATTGAGCATGCCACCATCAATCTTGGTTCTATTTTCGACTCCCTTTCCAGCCTCCGTGTATTGGATATTAGCTATCCAAAATCTCAAGCTTACCCAATTCTCTGTATCGCCTTGTTCATCTAAGATACATTGATGCAGGTGATTCGTTATTAGAAACAATACCAGATGCCATAGGAAATCTAAAATATCTAGAATTCTTGAATCTTGGTGGCTGCATTCGTTTGACCCATCTCCCTAGGAGCATTTTTTTCCTTACTCAAACTGAGTTTTTTGAATATATATAATACCAAGTTGAACAGAATCCCAGTTGGCTTGAAAAAACTAAAAAAACTAGTCCAATTGCATGGTTTTAAGCCACATGGGGACTACGCAAATGAATTTTATAGCTTTGAGGAATTAGAACCTCTCTCGGAGCTTTCAACCCTTGTTTTAGACAATTTTGAGCAGGTATCAGATAGAAACCTAGCCGACAAAACAAACCTCCACATGAAACTCCATCTTAAACGCTTAACGATTACATATAAGGTCCGAAACCTTGATGAGGAGGCAATTGAGGAAGTATTAAATGCGATGAACCCTCCTTCCTGCCTGGAATTTCTTATGATTGATGGTTATTTTGGCCGGCAGCTCCCTCAGTGGTTAAATGTAGGGACGGTTCTTCAGAACTTGAGATATTTAATGCTTGCAAACTGTGCATCTTTTGAATTCATTGCACTAGGACATCTTTTGAATTTGGACCTTTTACGTATCAAAGGTGCCCAATCACTTGTGAGAGTAGGAAACGAGTTTCAAAAGGGTACATTTCCTAGACTGCGAAGGTTGATATTTGAAGACATGCACAATTGGAAATCATGGCATTGGGAAAAGGGGCACCAATCAATGTCCAATTTAAAAGAGCTAGTTATCAGAGGTTGTCCCCTCCTGAATCATCTTCCTAGTGGTCTCTCACACCATGCAATATCATTAGAGTATCTAGAAATCATTGAAGCCATCAACCTGGTTGTTATAGACAACTTTCATTCCCTCAAAAAGCTAGTTATTTACGAAAATTCCAATTGAGAGAGGGTTTCAAATCTTCCAAACCTATGGACGATTTAGATCCGAAATTGTTTCGTACTACATAAATTGGATAATATTACAAATCTGAAAAGCATGGCGGTTAATGTGATTGCTTGGGAGAATTCACTTCCAGTATACCTGACAGAAACTATAACAGAGAAGCTGACAGTTTGGTGCGATTCCGTGCTTCTTGAGGGAATTTTAGGCCAAGATGAATTTGGCTCTGAGTGGAAAAAGTTCAAGCTCATCCCACAAGTGAATTTTTACACGGAGGATAAACCATTGTTTGCTTTGTATCGGAAAATGCCCTTTAGCCTTACGACAAATGTTACAGGCATCATGCATGAAAGGTCAAATGGCACAACAAATGAAATAACTATGGAATGTATTCCTAGAAATATCTCAAGTACTCCTAATGCAAAAATGAAATATCATTGCAAAAAAAGATCAGTTCAGAAATAGGTCAGATTCTCTTAACTCGTCTCTTTCAAGTAGTATCATTAAATAAAACCGCCTTTTAATTTTCGAAACCATAGGAATTCCCCTAAAATTAATTCTCCCGAGAAAACACTATTTCAGGCCTGTCTGTTGTTGATGATTCAACCAATAGATTGGAGGCATGATTTTTGATATATCAGAGTGTTCTATTTCTGTTTCTCAAAATCTAAAGAAAAATGATAAGTAAGAACGATAATATGTAATTCTTTTATTTTATTTTATTTTTCATTGTTGTATTTTATATGCTTAATCATGTTCTTTTATTTTAGGAGACCGAGGATCACGCTTTTCAAGAAAGAAACTCTGTTTACTCAATAGTCGCTGATAAATCAGGATAAATGCGCGAAGTCTGATATTTTTGTTCTGATATTTGACTATTCAGGTTAGCTCTAATTAACAAAATTGGTTGAGAGTATAATTGTCATGTTTTGAATTTTTTATATGATTTGTCACGAATTTGTCTTGTTGTTTCATTGATAAACAGTACAAGATGGATCTCAAGAAAAATATTGATTATTGTTTGAACTGAGGTCAAGACGTGCAACGCGTCGAAGTAGGAATGCGAGGGCAGTCTGGGAGAGTTAGTGTGTGTTAGGGAGCTGGGAAGTTAGTGACTTTTTGATTTGGTGTTTTGTGTGTAGATATAAGTGTGATTGTAGTCGACCCGGCTGTTTCTGCTATTTTTTTTAAGGGTTAGGTCAGTAATTTAATATTTTAGTTAATTGAGTTTGAAATTGAACAGAGAATACGTGCTCTGTTCTCATTGAAATGGACCGATTTCTATCAAATTAGTTGTCCGTCTGATTTGTCTTGAGGATTTTGAATTTGGATTCAAGATAGCAACTCTGATTATGAAATACACTCAAATGCACATTTTTATTTATGTAAATTATGTAAATACACAGTTAAAATAAATACACTTTTTAACACGAGATCTACCAGTGTACCTGCATTCCTCATCATGGAAAAACACTGTTCAATGTAAAAATAAAATATCTTCTGTTTAAGCTTTAAACTAAAACATATCTCATCATGACCAGAAATCTAAATCAAAACTGGTGTTTTAATGTAAAAACAAAAGATCTTCCGTTTAAGCTTTAAAGTAAAATATATCTCGTCATGACCAGAAATCTAAATCAAAATTCTAACTTGGTGGAATTGTATCATTCATTTATGTGGAATACACCTTTAATAAATACAGCTAACCTCTTAGTTAAGAAAATGCACATTCGAATATGAAAAAATATGGCAGTTATCCTCGCACTAGATTTTTTTTTCTTGAAGGAAGAAAGGGGTAAAATTGTACCCCTTGAATCAATTAATGAAACAGCTAATTACAATGTTTTTGCATGCATATACACACAACTCACGGAGGAACGTATAATATCAAAGCATAATGCTTATGTTTTACTTTGATCATTTTATAGAGTTTGATAGATTAAAGCTCTCAAGTCATTGTAGTGTGGGTTACCAGGATTTTAGGTCGTTGATTGTCAATATTTTCTGATCGGCTCAGAAGTCAGCCGGATTTTTCAGATCAGGTTAGATTTGGTTAGATTTGGATGTATACTCGACATAAGATCTGAACAAATTTTTTTTTTTTTTTGATGGATTGGTTTTCCTTCTTCTTTCTTTCTTTTGTAACAAAATGATCCGAACAATTTTGTAGAGGGACTCCAGAAAACAAGTCTTTTAAGAATGGATATAGACAACCTCAAGTAATCAATAAAAAAAAAAATGGATATAGACAATTGAATATATATATATATATATATATATATATATATATATATATATATATTTTTGAAATAGGGGATGCGATTGCATACTCTCTTAATTTTCATTAAAATGAAAAAGTTCCATTACAATAGAGATAAAAATAAAAGGAGAACTAAAACGCACGCACAACACCCTTAATAGAATTACAAATAGGAACAGGAAAGAAAAGAAGGTAGCTAAGACACAAAGAGAGAAGGAGAGAGAAGACAGAAGATAGAGCGTGCTGATCTGATTGAGGTCGGCCTAGCAGCCCATGATTTCTCTCCATCGTGTGTGCGAATCGCTTGAGCAGAAGTGTAGCTTTCAATATTTCAATCCAAAACCATGCTTGTTTTCTAAGAAAGAATTTAGGAAATATCCTTATTTTGTAAGAAATACTTTTATTAATTACTAATTAAAAAAGGACCGATTTCTATCAAATTATATGGATATGATGAACCTTTCACCAAAAACAGTCATATCAACGAAATGGACACCAAATAGACAATATAAGATAGAGATGTCAATGAGTATCTATAATCTAATAATCCGACCCAAATCCACATTGATGAATTTGATATGAATTTTAGCTTTGGTTTGAAATAGAATAACTGCCTCTATTTAACCTGAGAATGATTTATGCATTCAATATATATATATATATATATATATATATATGTATAATAAAAATCTAAATTGTCAATGGGCAGCCTAATGGTTGAATATTTCAAGTACAATACTCACAATAAACAGGTTCAATTGACTTTTAAATTAATCTTATAATAAAGATAATCCTAAGATAAAAATAATTTTTGTTATTTTGTTTATACTTAATATATAAACTTGAGTAACTATCCTAAACTTCCCATAATTTTAATTGTACATCACATTAGGTTGACTAGAAATGTTGTTTCTAAATGCTGTGCCATGCATCCAAATCATTTAGTCTAAAATCATTTAGAAGTGAATATATTTTCACTCTCCCCTCTTATGTACTATTTACGGTCATGAGCACCACTAAGAATAACTGTGACATGAGAACAACTTAATTATATGGAAAACAAATATGTTTTTTTTTTTGTCCATGTACTTACTTAGCTGCTCACATACAAAATACACTCAAATAAAGTTCAATAATGATCAAATCATCAGCAAGGACAAAGGCTAAAGATGAATTACAAAAAATTACTTGATCAGTAGCTATTAAGGGTCCCTCAACATTTTGTTTTAGTATTGTCATGGCTAAATTATCATTGATATATAAAAATATTGCTTGTTTTCAAAGTAAGAATACATCAAAATTCGCATTTTCTTTTATTCACACATAATTAAATTATGATGTATTGGAGTACACTACAAGTTTTGGCTTCCATGATACGCTTGTTGCCATCCCACTACTATCTGAATTTTTTTAATATTAAAAATAACAAGACATTGTATATAAATATAGAGGAAATTTGAAATAGCACGGATTTTTATAGATTAAATGCATGAAACCAGCCAATGAAATTTTTTCAATTGGTGGGTCTTTTTGATAAATTTGAAAGTTTAATTGCTATAAAATATTGAGACCCTCAAGTTAAGACTTGTTCATGCATTCAAACCATGAATTCATGCCACCAACTAATTTCTCGTGATTATATCTTTAATTCAATATAATATTTTTATTTAATATAAATACTTTTAGAAAATAATTTCAGCGGCAATAAATCTTTTTCAACAAATTTTAACTTTTTAAGCATTGATATACTTCCAGTATCAATCTAGAGATGTCTCGTATAATTAAGAAGGAAAAATATGACATGACAGAATTAGCTACTGTTTCATTTTATCAAACAAAAGGAAAAATTGTTTCTATACACTCTTTTGTTCTCGAATGAAATTTTCTTAAGAATCAAGTACAGAAAATAACTTATATTATAAATAATTCATGATAGTTGAGACATTATTATATTGATTTGACTAATAATATTTTTTATTATTTCATCAAATAATTGAATAATTATCGCCTAGTGGCATAATTTGGAGAAATAATTATTGTCAGTTTTTCGTCCAAAGAATGCACTAGATTTTTAGGTCTTTTGTTTGTTAAATTAAATTAAATTAAATTAGTTGGCTGATAATTAAATTAATTGACTTGCACTTTAGTCATATGCACCTAATTTGCATGTAATTTAAGGTTCAGAGATGAAGTCTTTTCATCATATCATTTGCTTTAGCAGTTACAACTGCGCATCACATGTGGAAGCGCACCAAATATGAATTTAAAAAAAAAATCTTGAAGGCTTCATAGAATTTTTCCACCATGTTTCCTAGTTTCCAAGGAAAAAAAAAATTCTTCCTTTGGAAAGATAATGTAAAGAAAATCCTATGTTGCTAAATTGTTGAAAGTGAAGGTTTACTTACAACTACTGGAGCCGTTGAAATAATATAATGATATAAAAACATGATTTACAATATTCACATCACATGCAGGACTTGTTCCCACATATTTACATATATCCTGTTTTAAAGTATTTTGAAATGAAATTTCAAAGTATTTGAATGTAATTTCACTATAAATTGACTATAATTTCATTAGATATTGTTATACAGTCACTATTATTTTTCACCTTGATAGACAAGCAAATAACTTCAAATAACATAAAATTGCATGCTCCACCAAAACCTCATTATATATCATTCAAGGACGCATTATTTTTGCATCCCAATAACAAAAAAGAAAAAAAAAATCTATATAATATATAAACACAAGAAAAATTTACATCACAACCCATTCCTCCGCTTCTCCTTTTTCTTTAAAACCATAATTACAAAAAGAAAAAATAAACAAAACCAAAAAAGTTCAACAAAACCCTAAATAATCGGAGGCGGAGGCGATTCCCACACATCAAACACATTCTCCTCATTATGCAACGCAAACAACCTCTCCCCACCAATCGAAAAATCACAAATCGAGCCCCCGTAACTCCTCCTAAGCGTGCTCGTCAACACAAAATCACTCCCGCTAAACACCGATATACTATCGTTCATACAACTAAACAATTGCCCGTTATGAGTGGCCAATTTCGGATAACAACTCTCCTCGCTAGGAACCTTCCTATTCATCAACTTGCTCCTCGAACTCCACCTCACGCCGGTGGCGAGACCATTGAGTCTCAAGTCGATAAACCCTAAATCGTCGTATTGGTTTATCACGCAAATTGAGTGGCCGTCTTCCATGGCGATCGCGTGTAAAACGCGCTTGTCTTCAAGAGTTAAGGCCATGCCCGCATCAGACCACGACCACGGGATGGTTTTGGATCGGAAGTCGAGGAGGCCAATGAAACAGTTGTCGGTTCGTGGGAATAAGGTTGCTACCATTAAACAATTGTTTGATGGGAGCCATTGGAGCTTGTCGGCATCACCTAGTTGAGAAATAAATTTGATTATGTAATGAGAATAAACAAAGAAAAGATTATAGGGGGAGTTCATATTTACCCTTTCGAAACTTTAGTATCGTATTTACTTACTATTTTTATTCCTCTAATAATACAAATATCAAGTTCATCCTTACAGATTCCAAAATATATCTTATTTACCCTTCCAAATCTTTTTAAGGACAATAATACCCTTTCTCCTTAGTCCTTACCCATTTCCTTTTTTCTCTCTTTTAACACTCCGTCTCCTTTATAATTCTCATAAATTTGGAAGGTTAAATATGATGTATTATAAATTTTAGAAGGAAAAATTTGATATTTACATTTTTAGATGAGTAAATATGATATATATATATATATATATATATATATATATATATATAAAATAATGTAATGGCCAATATGATATTACTATTTTCAATGGGTAAAAATAACAATTTGAACTTTCGAAAGGGTAAATTAAACACGAAAAAACCAACACACACACGTACCTAAAGAACACCCAGGAGGTTCGTAAAAGAAATCCACTTGTTCCCCTGTATTCCTATCCCAAACCCCGATGCCATACTCATTCAGCCTCCCTTTACAGCTGGCGAAGATGCGGCGGTCGTCGGAGAGGGAGAGGGCGCCGGCGGTGAAGCTTTTTTGTTGGGAACTATGCTCGACACGGAACCGGTGGAGGAGGTCGCCGGTCGCGGCGGAAAAGACGCCCATGCCCCCGTCACCTTTACCGAGACGCTCGCGCGCGGTGAGTACGATGGAGTCGGAGTCTATGTAGCCCACGTCGTTCACCTGGGTTGTGAAATGGGTTGTTAGGGTTGTTGTCTTTTTGGGTCAGAGTTGACTTTTTGTTTTATTTTATTCTTTTGAAAATAAGATACAATTTAGTAATACTTGAACAGACTGAGTAAAACCCAGCTGCAGAGTTTGAAATAGGTATACAAAAAAACATGTGACATTTTAATATTTAGTTATGCAAAAGGAAAAAAATTACAAAAAAAGAAGGTAAAATTTAACGGAAAATATATTTTATTCCTTTTTTTTTATGAAGAAGCAACCTAAGTATGCAAAATTTACCAACCACCAAAATTGATTTGAATTTTGAAGTCACGAACAAAAAGAATCGTCAAGCTGGCTTTAGTAATTCAAATCTATTTTACAATTTACGCCATAAATAAAGAAAACCGGCATTTCTCATAGGTTCAAGAATCGCAAAATCAGAAAGAAGAATGATTTAATTAATCTTAAAACAAGCTCAACATCCCATGCTTTTTTTGTAATTTGTCATCTATGTGAGTTGTAAGGTATCACAATGACTAATTTCCGACTCAAAATCAGAAAAAAAACGAAAAGAAAAGAAATTCAATCAAACAAACAAAAGTACCAAAAAATGTTACTAATCAAAATTAACACACCTCCTCTCCAAATTCGTTGTTCATAACAAACTCAGATTGCATCCATAACAGACAATGCCATTAATTTCGTAATACTTTCTTAAAAATTCAATGTATCTCAAACTCTTCCGTAAAAAATCCAATCATCACAAAGTAAATCCAAACAAAAAGAAAATTAAAACCTGCTGGTAATCAAGACTAATCGGCCGTCTCTCCTCAAGCATCCAATTATAAACATGCACCACACTCCCATGCGCCACACAGCATCCGCCATCCGGCGCAGCCCGAACAGCCGTTCCGTCCCCCGGAGCCCGGCCCGATACACTCTCATTCAACCTCAACCTATTCCCATCAAACCCTCCCCATTTCGCGGCCCGCACATGATCCAACAGCCCGTAAAACGCCGCTTCCCTATACACAAGCTTCTCCGGCAGGGAATTAGGAATGTGGAGCCCGCCGGTGCGGAGCAGGTCGAGAAGGACGGCGAAGCAGGCCGGGTTTCGGTCGAGGAAGTACTCGGGCTGGGCCGGGCTCCAGGACTCGTCTAGAAGCGCGCCGAGCATGGAGTCTCGGCCCGCGTTGGCCAGCGTTGTGGACGTGGTTTCGAACGTTTGGCCTCCCACGTTGAAACGAACCCTGTCCTGGCTCGCCATGCACTGTTATTTGTAGCATGTAATTCAAATGGTCGATTGGAAGTTGAATTGGAAATTTGGAATTTGAGGGGTTTTTGATTGATTGTGGGATTATTGTATTGTATTGTATTGTATTGTATTGTATTGTATTGGAGAGGAGTCTGAAAATGGGGCTGTTAGATTATTGAAATAACGGGTTTTGTTATGGTTGAAAGAGAGAAGGGGGGTTTGAGAGGCGAAATTAATTGGGAATGGGGTTTTGATTTGATTTGGGGTGGGAGGAAGGAGGGGGTGTGGTTTGATTGAAAAGAAGGCTGGAAATTTCAAATGTATTAATTAAAGTTGGCTGGTTGAGATTAAAATATTTGAAAAGGTTAATAGGTTTCTTCGAGACAGGGTCTCTCGTGGAAGTCAGCAACTTTGCCCCCAATCGGCTGCCATGTTGTGGGGTCGTCAATTTCTCTCCTTTTTTAAGAGAAATTTGTACAAGAAACCCTACATTTTTCCTTAATTAAAAACATCCTACATTATTAGAAATAGCAAAATTATGTTAGTATATTATTGCCAAAATTGTAAAAAAAAATCCTACCTTTAGTTAGGAGTTAATATTGTGAGATTTCATTGATTAAACATTACAAAATATGTTTTTCGTATCAATTAACATTTTTTTCAATCTAGTAAGATTTTTTTAAAGTTAAATGACGGTTCTTAAACTTAATAAAGAAATATCAATTAACTTAATTACATTTAGAAATTATTAATTAATTTTAAAAAATCTTATTTGGAATACTTTTATTAAACTTAATTATGAAAAATTAAGATTTTTTTAATTAAATTTGAAGAATAATTTTCGAGTGCAATGGGACTAAACTTAAGATTTTTTAACTTTAAACATCTTTTAATTAGATTTTAAGATTTTTTTTTTTAATAATTTATTTCAAAGAGAGTTAGATTCAATAAACTTAATGGAAAGTCTAGTGTAGAATTTTCTTAATAACTTCTTACAATTTGCTTACAATTTAAAAAATAATAATTTACTTACAATTTTCTTGATTAAATTTATGAAATTCTGTTTCGAATAAAATTTATTATAATTAATTATCAATTCTTAAACTTAATTAAATAGTAATTAATTCAATTAAGTTAGCTAATATTGTTAATTAAATTTAAGAACTATTAATTAAGTTGTAAAAATCTTGTGAGAGAGAAATATGTTAATTGATGTTAAAAAGATATTTTTTAAGGTTCAAACTAATGATGCTAACTCCTAACTAGCGGTAGTAGAGCTAGCAAAATCTGACCCGACCCAACCCACCTGAACCCGCCCTGACCCGAAAATATTGACAGATCAACGACCTGAAACCCGACCCGAACCCAAACGACCCGAATTACCCGAAACCAAAATAACCCGAAACCCGAAATACCCGAAACCAGAATGACCCGAAACCCAAAATACTTGAGTCCCGAAGGACCCGAACCCGAATGACCTATGACCTGAACCCGAATGACCCTCCAATTATCCGAACCTGAATGATCTGAACTTGCATATAATAAATGAATAATCATGAAACTCTTGATTTCATTGTTATGCTAGTATTATATATTGTTTTATAATATCTTATCATGTTTTTATAATGTCAATATATTAGTTTAGAAAATTATAGATTATTTATATTGGTTTCTAAGACATAAATATAGTTTAATAATTTTATAAACATATGAAATAATAATTAAGCAAGCGTGATAAATGACTATCTAGCATGACATTTATCCAAATGATCCAAAAGTAAAACACAAATTCATTTAACCAGATGCATTGACCCGTTTAACCCAGAATACTAATCTGTTTAACCTAAAACACTTCAAATAATACATAATACAGCAGAACAATCTGAAATACTAACCTAAAATTTCCAAAACTTAGACCTACATGACTTGTAACAAATTTGAACAAAGAACAAAACTTAAACCTGAATGTCAGACGACCAGATCGTAAACATATCCGAATTACCCGAAAGTTAGACCCGAATGACCCGGAATCCAATTGACCCGTAACCTGAACCAGTCTAATCCGAAACCTGAAAGACATGAGACCCGAGGCCCGAACGACCCGAAACTCGAGACCGGAATGACCCGAGACCCAAATGACCCGATACCCGAACAGTCAGCCATTATAATTTAGATATTTTGTCACAATGTAATCTTAAAACTGATATTTTGAAATATGAAATGACTTGATCTTGATGGTGGATTAATTTTAGAGTGATTAATCTTGTTACTTACATGTGATTTGAACCGAGTCGAGCCGAGAATTGAGTCTAGTTTCGAGTAGATACGGGCTAATTTGGTAATGGGATCTAAATTTGAGTAGATATCGAGTTAAGTTGAGCTGATTTAGTGAAAATCGAGTCAAGTTCGAGCTAGATTTTGAACTCGAAACCCTGTAGTAATTTTGAGCTAAGCTAGCTTCAAGTTCAGTTTTGACTCAAGTTCGCTTGAACTCGACTTCTTTACATCCCTATATGCAATTATGGTTTCCATGAAATTGTTTCATTTTGTAAATTGGAACTCGACTTCTTTGCATCCCTATATACAATTATGGTTTCCATGAAGTTGTTTCATTTTGTAAATTGGAAATCCATAGAGAAAATGTGCTTGCTGACTTGTTTGAAAAGAATGAAATTTCACCATTAGGGCTTTATTTTGTCTGCATTGTTGTACTATGTGTTATTTTTGAGATTCAACACATGAGTTGAGAGACTCCGTTAAATATATGGTTAGGATCTCTCGTAAAGTTCAATGATAACGCTTGAGCTAGCAAGTTTTGAGATTGCTAAACTTATGTTGGTTTAAATGTACTTATGGTGAACTATATGTGTCTGTTATGGTGAACTATATGTGTCTGTTTGGATATGTTGAATGTTGATTTTATTATATTTATGGTGATTTATTTTTATTTGTGATTTTCATCTAATAGCCTTTTTAATTTTTAATAGAACTTAAGTGATATAATATTGTCAAAAGAATTTTTTTTTTACAAAAAAAAAAATTGTGATTCTATTTTCATAAATAAGCTACATAAGAAAAACCTAACTCGGAATAGTTTCAAGTTTATATCAAATGATCGAGCTAGCTCTGCTCGATTTGATTAATTTAAGGAGTTGAGGAGTTGTTATCAAACTTTTTTTTAGTCGAATGCGAACAAGTTGCGAGCTACAAGCAAAACTTGTAGCCCTAATTATATATGAAATAAATTCTGAAATACTCTATATAAATGTGAGTTACATATTTAATCATACCTCCAAAGGTTAGCTAATTAATAACTAAATTGCTTATTGTAATTTCAAGATTTTCATCCACCTTTAGCTATCTAGTTAATGATTTCGATATATTTGATTCATAGTACTTTTAAATGAGCAAATCTAATAGCTTTTTAATTTTGAAAGGATACATTTATACTAATTGGTTTTATTCACAGTACTTTGTAGCTATCACGACGGTAGCACGCCGAATTACGACGGACGGTGTATATACTGTTTTTTTACTTTTTAATATAAATTTACATATTTTTTTTACTGTTTTGTACTGTTTTTATTTTTTATGTATTTTTTAATTTGAAATTTGTATATACTGTTTTAATATACTATTTTATTTTTTATATATCGTTTTGCTGTTTATGTATACGCTGTTACAAAAAATGAATTTTATATACTGTTATTATATTATTAATAAGTTATATGTGTCGCGATATATCAAGTCTTTAACTTATGACGGGTAAATTTGATATTTTCTTTGAGCTTTGAAATTACCGTGAATAGACCAACTCGTATCAACAGTTCAACACCCTACAACGACCCGGACCCATCATTGATCGAATCCGACCCGTCAATTTTCTCTTCACTTCGTTCTCACTCGGACCCTCCAAAACCTAGATTCTTGTCCGAACCCAAAACCCCCCAAATTTCCTCTACTTACCTTTGGCTCAATCGATAATCCGCTTCAATCAATGGCTTCTCTCTTCAAGGCGAGTTCTTAGCTTTTTTGGTCTTATTACATAATTCTAAATTATCTCTTGATTTATTCTCACATTTTATATGAGGGTTTTTACTGTCGAGTTTTATACATGAAATTTTCTTTTAATAGAAATTGGGTAAACTGACAGGATCCAAGCAAGCTTTCGGCGTACCGAGACAGAAGATTTCCCGGCACGCAAGAGGAGTATGAGCAGGCGCTTCAGGCTTCCGTGACAGTATACATTGGCAATATGTCGTTTTACACTACTGAAGAGCAGGTTGGTACGATCTGAATTGTACTGGTACGGTAGCTGAATGTACTGTTATGTACCTGTTTACCCATTTTTATCCTTTTTGGTAGTGTTTTTTTTAACCTTAGTACAACTGAGGCTTGGTTGTTAAAATGCTGAACATGGTACCAGTCACTAATTTTACATTTAGGACCCCTATTTTACCCAATTGGGCATCTAAATGTGTTTCAGTTTTCTTTATGTTATATCTTTTTATATGCTGTTGATTAGGGCTGTCAATGAGCCGAGCCGAGCCAGGCCCAGCTCCAGCTCGGCTCGGTTCGGCTCGAGTACAATGTCTGTTTTGAGCTGAATTTGCTAGCTCAAGCTCGGCTCGGCTAGCTCGACTATTTTTAAAATAAATCCATAATTTTGTTCATGTAAAAACAAAAAATCATATTATAAAAACTGTACCAAAACAAAATTATATATTACAAAGAAAACACATAAACAACAAAAAAAAAACACAAATATGAATATCCATTAACCATACAAAATCACAAAAATACATACAATCCAAACAAATAAATAATTACAAATAAATACAAACTTAAAGAATTTGTAATTCTATCATTCCTCTCATTCCTCACATAGTGATCCTATCATTCCTCACATTGATTTTTTGAAGTTACAAAAATAAAATAAATCCTATTATTCACAGACTGAAATTGTACCATATCAGTCATAATGTTATCGAGCAAGACCTTTCCATATTGAGATTTTATCTTCTTCAACCGATCCTGACAACAGTAAGAGGAAAAAAAATTAATTGGAGATACATATTAGAATTTTATTTTTATTTTTATATACTCAAATTTTAGAGAGGGAGAAAACCTATTGTTCAGGAATTAGGTCATTCAGTTGAGACTTCCTGCATCCACCCAATTTAAATTATCTCTTCATCAATTTTGTTAAAAGAAAAATATTACAAGTATAACCTAACAAGCTATGAAAATACAGTGGCATTATTTATTTAATACAGAAAAAGAGGAACAAACCAGGTCAGTAGAGCTCTGAACCTGCAGCCATCTACTGAACCCAGCGATGTCGTTTGCTAAAGCTGTAAAGAAAATTAATAAGAAAAACATATTCTAGTTAGATCATTTTAGGGTTTAAAGTAATAAAATAAACTATATCTCTCTCAAATAAACAGGTAAAATAATGCAAATTCAACAATTATATATCTCCACCTCACAAAATTAAACAAAACTGAGCTTTTACATGTGATTAAAGAAAAATCTTTTAGGGCATGACACAAAATGAAATCTGTGCAAACTGAAGTAGAAAAAGAAAAATATGAACCAAACTATGCAGAAATTAAGATCAAATCATTACAAATCACAAAGATAAAGAACTATTGCTTACCTTTATTGAGTATTGACGACGGAAAGAGAGAGAGCTCGGCTCGGTTCACTTTTGAGCTGTTTCGAATGAGCTTTTTCGAGCTTTTATCGAGCGAGTTTGAGCGAGCTACCGAGCTACGAGCTTTTTTGCCAGCCGTACTGTTGATGGTCTTTGTTTATAATGAGCATTTCCGCAATGCAAGTTGATTATAATAGCCTTTGGGTAAACTGTAAAGTAAAAATAATAAAGCATTGAATATTGTCATGACAGGTCTACGAGCTATTTTCAAGGGCAGGAGAGATAAAGAAAATCGTAATGGGTCTCGACAAAACAAGCAAGACTCCTTGTGGTTTCTGCTTCGTTATGTAAGTCATTCTAATCCAGAAGCTAGAATGAAATAAACATAGCATTACTTTATACTCATTTTATTATTGAGAAATTTGCAAAAAAAAAAAAAAAAAAAAAAAGGCCCGCGTGATGATTAAATTAAAAAAAAAAGCTTCCATTGTTGGAAATTTCAAAAAAGCCCCTCTATTATTTAGAAATTTGGAAGAAGGAAAATTACCGTTTGTTAAGATCGAACATCGTTAGTTAACTCCTCTTAATCATTCTAATTAATATTTTTGAATACATATAATTTTATTTTCTCTCCTCCCCTGTACATGAATTTTGCAAAATCTGACCCAACCCGACCCAAAAATATTAATTAGACTGATTAACATGACTAATTTTTCACACTTCAATCACAACCTAGGCTTCTTTTACGAATCTCTCTTTCTTCACATTTTCTTTCTTTCTTCCTTCCAGCCACTACTCATGTTGCATTGTTAGAGGGGTAAACATGATATATATTATTTTTTTAAAAGGGTAAATTTGTTATTTCCATCAAAGTGGTTATATGATATTTTGAGGTTTAGGAAGGGTAAGGATGAAATGCCATCTATTATTTACTCAATTAAGTTTTCCATCCTTCCAGCTTCTACTCAAGAGAGGACACAGTAAAATACATAATATTCAAAAAATACAATATTTTTGTGTCGGGTCAGACTGTCAACTTTTTCAATAAAATTAATTTTATTGAAAGTATATTAATTAGAGTGATTAAGAACACTAAACTAACTGTGTTACATCTTAACAAACGATATGAGCTCTTTTGCAATTTCCTAAAGAATAGAGGGTCTTTTTTCACAATTTAAGCATAGTACAAGGTTCTTTTCGCAAATTTCCCTTTCGTTTTTCTCCATAAACATTTATCCACTACATTTTCTTTCTTTATATTTCTTGTTTCAGTCCCTATCAAGTGGTTTGAATTATTTTGGTGAAGCAGGGGGTAACAAAAAAAACCAATCAACTTTACAGGGGTCAAAGAAGGAACCTAAAAAGTCGTTTTTTAATGTTAAGAAAAGCCAAGGGTTTTTCTCAAAAGATACCCATAATATCCGTTCATCCACATACATTTTTTCTTTCTTTGTTTGTTTGTCGTTCAGGTACTACTCTCGAGAGGATGCGGAGGATGCGGTGAAGTACATATCGGGGACGATGCTGGACGAGCGGCCGATCCGCGCGGACTTCGACTGGGGCTTCGAGGAGGGCCGCCAGTGGGGCCGCGGCCGCAGCGGCGGCCAGGTACTGTCAAACAAATCTCACTCCCATAAAACCGAAATTAAAACAAATTAACTCGATTCTGATAGATAGAACAGATAGAATGGAAATTTACAAAAATAACCGTAACTTTTCTGAATATTACAAAAAACCGCTTTTATTTTTTAAGATTTTTTTTGGAAAAATATTTTATTATAGGGGCGAAATGAGAATTTCAAAAATAGTAACTATCAATTGGATGGAAAAATGGATGGAGGGGGGTTTTTTGAAAATGAAAAGTTTATCATAGGGGTTTTTTGAAAATCTGAAAATATATGGTTCTTTTTGTAATATTCAGAAAGGTTAGGGTTTTTTTTGTAAATTTTCCAAGATAAAAATAAAATATTGGATGAAATCATGGAAAGGTGTTTAGTTTGTTATGGGAGAGAAGAAAGTAGAAAATTAGGGTTCTGAATAAAACATGAATCCTCCGAAATACATACTCAACTGAATATACTAAGACAAGTCTCGAGGCAAATGTTTACGCTTTTGGTTTTACCCATCTCACGTCTCACCCCAACAATCATGAAATTCAAAATAAGCTAACTCGATTTTGGTAGATAGAAAAGATGAAACTCTGAATGAAATCGCGGAAAGGCGCTTAGTTTGTTACAGGAGGGGAAAAGTAGAAAATTAGGATATTAGGGTTCTGAATAAAACATGAATCCTCTGAATTACATACTCTAGTATATGTACTAAGACAAGTCTCGAAGCAAATTTACGCTTTTACCCATTAACCATAAAACAATAGAAAAGAAGAAAAATATTTTTATAGGCAAACAAAAATGGCGTGACTGCCTTTTCAGAGAAACATAACTTCGCCTCTCCACAGAACCCTAAAATCGCAACCTTTCACAATGTATATCATTTCATCCCATTTACACAAAAGCCCAATGACAGTCCAAAACCCCTGTGCATCCAGAATTGATTGAGTTTTAAAAAGCGTTTATTATTCTTTTAAAAAGCATTTATTACTCTACTTATAACCCTAAATAAACGCCTCCGAATTTTCCCACATAACTAAAACAATTTTGCAAATTCCAATAATGAAGGTGAGGGACGAGTACCGTACCGATTACGACCCTGGCCGAGGCGGGTATGGGAAGCTGGTGCAGAGAGAGCTCGAGCAGCAGAGGCAGCTCGTTGAGTACGGCGGTGGGTCCCTCAACGCTTTCCAGCCTCAATGTAAGTTGTTGTTTTGATCGACAAGTTTTCTGTTATTATAGTTTTGGAGTGTGCTATTATGTTGTAGGTTTTAGTAGGAATGTTTTTGTGATTATTATGATATCATTTTTATTATATGTTATTTAATTATAGAAATAAAATATAATTATTATAGTTAGTGTGATATGTTTTATTAATATTGATTAATTTAGAAATTTAATATAATAGATTGTAATTATATTTGATTAAAAAATAATTATGGTGGAGTATGATGGTGGGTTGCTCAATGCTTTCCAGCCTCAATGTAAGTTGGAGTTTTGATCGACGAGTTTTCTATTATCGTAATGTTGGAGTGTACTATTATATTATTTAATTTAATAGGAATGTTTTTGTGATTAGTATGATATCATTTTTATTATAATTTATTTATTTATTATTTAATTATAGAAATAAAATATAATTTATTATATTAGTATGATATATTTTACGAACATTGATTAATATGGAAATTTAATATAATATATTGTAATTATATTTGATGAAAAAATAATTATGGTGGGGTATGATGGTGGGTTGCTCAACGCTTTCCAGCCTCAGTGTAAGTTGTGAAAGTTCAACAAGCTTTCTTTTATCGTACTGTTGGAGTGATACTCTTATATTATTATATTATAGAAATGAAATATAATTTATTATAATCGTAAGTTGTTTTGTTCAACAAGTTTTCTTTTCTCATAGATTTGGACCGATTCATTATATTATAATTTTGATTGTTATTGGTAAGAAATTGTGAAGGTGAATATCCCTTTGTATAGCATTACCAATTACTAGGGGTGGCCAAAAAGCTCGTAGCTCGATAGCTCGCTCGAACTCGACTCGAAAAAAGCTCGAAAAAGCTCGCTCGAAAACAGCTCGAACGAAATTCGAGCCGAGCGCCGAGCTCGAGTCAAAACCGAGCCGAGCTCGAGCTGGACCCAGCTCGACTCGAGCTCGGCTCGAGCTCGACCCGCTACATAGTTTGACGCGTCATACATTTATATCATATCTTAAATCTTAATTATAAACTCGAGCTGGCTCGAGCCGAATCGAGTTGGGCTCGAGTTTTATAAAAAAATCTCTAACAAAGTTATCAAAAAAATAAAACTGCACTAAACTCGAGCTGGCTCGAGTTTTTTTCGAGCCGAGCTCAAGCCAACCCTTTGAGCTCGAATCTTGGTAAAACTCGAGCCGAGTCGAGCTCGAGCCAGAACTCGGGCCGAGCTCGAGCTGGTGCCAGCTCGGCTCGAACTCGGCTCGTTGCCACCCCTACCAATTACCATCTTCGACTACTAAATGTATTCAAGCTAGACTTGATAGCTATTACTGCTGTATTTCAAAATTGTGGGTTTTCAATTGATTAGAACTAGAGCGAAACTTAAACCTCATTTTTTATATTTTGAAACATTGTTTTGTGCAGATGGAAGAGAGAGAGATAGGGACTACGGCGGCAACAGACATGGACGAGGTAAGCATGATAAGAAAATTACATAAAAGCCCTGTTAAATATTTACTTAAGGTCCCTCCACCTTTTCGGTATTTGCTAAAGAGCTCCCTACATCAATGGAGGGTATTTTTGTCACTTCAGTTATGGTAATCCCTTTATAATAAGGGAGTGGTTTTTTGCAAATTGGTAGCTCTATGTTAATTTAGGGCATACTTTCATTTTATGCAAATAGCGATGGTCAAGCCAAAGTAACTATAAGGACCTCTTTTTAATTTGTTTATTAAATTAGGGAGTTCGTTACAAATATGGAATAATAAATGTAGTCGTATTTTTCTTTGTTTTTAGTTTTTACTTTCTTGACCATACGAAATTGATGAAATAAATCTACGAACAGATTATCCTAAGAAACGGTACCGGGATGATGAAAGAAGAAATTCTGATGACTCAAGGAGAAACTCAGACTACGATTCCAAACAGGTATTAAATGTATTTGCTATTTATTATTATTATCAAATTTTCTGAATTTGAACTTACGGAAACAAAGAAATTGAGTGAAATTTATTTTAGCTAATTCAGTTAATCTGCTTGCAAATGTTTTAAAACTCCCATATAATCAAGAAATAATTCATTTTGCGTGGATTTACGAGAATGTTAATAATGCAAATGAAATGAATTAATCAATTTTTTAATTATTTGTTATTTTTTTAGGGAAGAGACACTAGATTCAAAGAGCAAGATGGCTCGGACTCTGACGAGGGTGATGATAGGAAACGGCGTCGCTAAATTTGAGCGAAATATTAACAAAAAGAGTCTAAAAGAATGTGTTTACTTAGTATTGGAACAATGTGCATTAGTTACTTATGTTGGCTTGGTTTTAAAACCAGATTTATTTAGAGAACTATGGGCTGTGTAATGGATTAGATTATGGTTTATGTTATGTGATAAAAATGTTATTAGATTATGATGCTGGATCAGTTTGTTCTATGAGTTTGGAGATAATGGATTCTTTTGAACAATTTCATGTCCTGTAAGTTCATTAATCTCTGTTTGAAGGTATCGTTTGGTATCATTTTTGTTTTTTTGTTTTCCGTTTTTTTAAAACAAAAATTAGTTTTCAGTTTTTCCGTTTTTGTTTTCAGAAAAGCTGTTTTTTGTTTTTAAAACTGACAATAATTTTTCCTGCTTATTATTTTATCAAATATGCATTTATATCATTTTCAGTGTTAATATATCAAGTTTAAATTGTCAATATGCCGTTTATAGTATCAATATAATATTTTTTACTGTCATTATATTATTTTCAGATTTAATATACCATTTTAAGTACTAATATATTATCATTTTCAGTGTTAATTGACTGTTTATAACATTGATTTATAATTTTCAGTATTAATATCTTATTTTCGGTAATCATTTTAAGTGTTAATATACTATTTTCGATGCCGATATATTAAGTTTTCATTATCATTCTACCGTTTACAATATTAATATATCATTTTCTGTGTTAGTATACCATTTTAGTGAAAATATATTGCTTTTATTGTATCAAAATACCATTTTTAGTATCAATAAATCACTTCTAATGTCAAAATATTATTTTTAGTATTAAAAAAATGTCAATATATCATTTTTAATATCATTATATCATTTCTAGTGTCAATATATACCATTTCAATGTGAATATACAGATTTCAGTATTAATAATTATTTTTCAGTATCATTATACTATTTTCAGTGCAAACTTACTTTTTACTACAATATAAAATTTCAGGGTTAATATTCTTTTTTGTATCAACTTACCTTTATTAGTGTGATATAAAGTTTTAGGGTCGAAATTCATTTTTTTAATGTGAATACACCATTTTTAGCGCCAACATATCTATTTTAGCGCAACATAATATTTTAAGGTCAATATTATTTTTGTGTTATCGTATTAATTATGTGTGGTTTTGGACATTTATAACAACGAAAAATAGAAAAGAAAAAATAACTTTTTCTCGTTTTCAAAATCCTGTTTATTTTTTGTCATTTGGACAGAAAAAAAATAGAAACAAATTTGTTTTTCATAAAACAGAAAATGACAACTTTACCAAATGAGCCCTTAAGTATTCGATTTGATGCTAGATGTGAAATTTGTTTCAAAACATGATTTTTTGAGTATTTCATTTTTAGACTTGTATATAGATAGAAAAACTCCTAGAGCTACAGTATATATTTGAAATTGATTTCGACAAATGTAAATTAATATATCAAAATGTTATTTTTTTAATCCAATCACAAAAATTATCAAAATATTTGAAATTCTTGTTAATATATCAAAATGTTCTTTTTTTGGCCAAAAATGTGGCAGAAATGGCTAAATTAATGATCATTTAGCAATTAAAAATTGTATATCTCTGTTAATGAAAAAATTATTTTATCTGTAAATTTAAAAGAATCAATGTTATATATACAAATTTGGGGTAATATCACGTATACCCTTCCAAAAACTCAAAATATCAAATTTGCCCCTCTAAAGTTCATAATATCAAATTTGCCCTTATAAAATTTAACTATTATCAAATTTACCCATATCAAACTTCTAAAATATCAAATTTACCCACTTCATACTTCTAAAATATCAAATTTACCCAATTTACCAAATTAACTATATTTTAATCTTCTAAAACTTAATTACTTTAATAAATAATATATTTAGTTGACTAATATGTCCCTCAACTCTTATTTTAGTTTAAATATATATTAAGGACCTGATATAGCACGATTTACTGTAGCACGACTGTTCACGACGGATCCAATAACAACATATATAATTTATTTTCTAATAATAATATGTACATAACAGTATATATATATAATTAATTTTCTAATAACAGTATATACTATAAAGTGAAAACAATATATAAAAATGGAAAAACTATATATAAAATGGAAAAATAGTATATAAAAGTAAAAAAATAAAAAATATACAAAGAATAAACAACAGTATATAAAATGACAAAACAATATATAAAATGAGAAAACAGTATATATACGGTGCCGTCGTGATAAAGTCATACTACAATATTTTTTTATTAATTTGGATGGTAAAATAGAATTTTGGGTAAATTTGATATAAAATAAAGTTTAAGAGGGTAAATTTGATATTTTCAGTTTTGGAGGGGTAAATTTGATATTTTGGGTTTTTGGAAGGGTATACGTGATATTACCCCAAATTTCTACAAATTTAAAGACAAGATTAATTTGAAAAACTCCTCATGCCTCCTGGAGCTGAAAAACTACGCATGTCTTACAAACATTGATTCTTAATTTCTTATATATTTACAGACAATATAACTACAGAAATATAATTCTAACCATTTAAAACATGACATGTATGCCTTTAGTAAACTTAAGTAAACACGTCAAGTATTTTCTTTTCTGTGCCTTTTGCAAGACGCTTCAGAAAAAAGGGCAGTGATATTTTGAGAGCTGATTGCTTATTCTGAGAGCTGAGAGTATAAGAAATAAACATCATCTAATTGAAAATACGCTCTCAGAATAAGAAATATGCTCTTAAAATATCACCTCCCCCAAAAAAAATCTGAACGTCTCGTTATTTTCTATATACAAATTTTTGTAACAAACGGTGTTGCAACTCATCCTTCAATACAATAAACAATTCACTATAATAATTCGTGCTCAGTAATGGCTCCAGAAAATTGGCATAACTTCGTTTAATTAACATAATCCTTTCAAATTAATCTGCTAACAATCTTTCCATAATTACAAATCCATTTCAGCTAATTTTCCTTTCGGACCGTTCAGTTTTAAATATTCAACCGTTGGGAGTCCTACCTCTCATAAATCAGAATTCAGGAAACTCTAGTTTTCAATCTGATTCATAAAGCTCAAATAATCTCGTTTTTTTCTACTGTTTTCACAAACTTCTTTGAGGGAAAGGAAGAGGAATTCATGGCGATGACCAGGAATCAAGCGACTGAACAACAGAGAGGTCTTTAGTTTCTTTCTTTTTGCAACTTTTTATGATTTTTCTTTGATTTCTGGACGCGTTCTTTCGGCTCGTTTTTGATTGATTGTTTGATTCGATTTCTTTGGGTATTTTATTGTTTAGTTTATAGTTATTTCACCTGATTTTCTATAGATCCACAAACACAATTCTTGATATTCTTGATATTCTTTATTTTTAAAACAAGATCTTGATAAAAACAAAATCGTTCTTGATCTTCAGAACTTTTCAGAACTTCTTTTATATTACAATAGAGCCATGCGATTTTTCATAACTTTTTTGGTCTGACTCTGAATCTTTTTAATTTACAGCCGCTGTTGCAGCTCCAAGGAACCGCCGTGCTTTGGGCGATATTGGCAATAAAGTTGCCGCCCTAATAATTCCTCAAGGGTATTATTTTCAACAAGATTTAGTCTTTTCAATTTTTTACTTAATTTCTGTTTGATTTTTGCATTTCTAATCTTCTTTCTCGTGCAGGAAAGAGATCAATCGCCCTATTACAAGGTGGGTCCCCAACTGTTCTAAAGAAGATTATCATTTTCTTTTCTGAAATTTCAATTATGTTAATTTTCTTGGACCTGTAAATTGATTATTATTTTACCTTTTTGTTGTTTCAAGCAGGAGCTTTGTTGCACAACTCGCTAAGGCTCAGGCTCAGGCTCAAGCTCCCGGCCCTGTACGTAAAAATCACTCAATTTTCACAAAACATTTAAAATTTTAACAAATATTTTTCATTTTTTATATTGATAAAATTATTTTTTATGCAGAGACCTGTGAAGCTACCACCGTCTCAAAATGCAGCACCGAAAGCTGTCGCGAAAAAGCCCATTCAAGTTTCAAAACCCGCTCAAAAACAGAAAGAAGTAATAGAAATAAGTTCTGGTTCTAAGAAAACAAAGGCGAAAAAGCGCGAGGTTCATTCTCTCACGTCCGTTCTTTCCGCTCGCAGCAAGGTAATTTTTCAAATAAACCCTTCTTTTTACTTATTTATTCATTCTAAAGAACCAAAATTTGCTGAAAGAACCATTCTTTTTGGTTAACCAATTCCAGGCAGCGTCTGGAATTTCTCAGAAGCCACAGAGACAAATCGATGAAATTGACTTAGCAGACGCACACAATCAGTTTGCCGTGGTGGAGTACATAGATGACCTGTACAAGTTCTACAAGGAACAAGAACAAGAGGTAAACTATTTATTACTCAATTCACATTCCAAATTCCAAACTTACTTTCCAATCAATCATTTCACATCTACTTATTTTCTGCAATTTATCAATCAATTATGTTCTTTCTGGTAATTAATTAATTAACATAATTACTTTTTGTTACTAATTTCAAACTTATTTTTCAATTAATTATTCTATATCAACTTATTCTTAATAATTAATTTATTAATATTCAATTAATTATGTTATATGTCAATTTATTTTTTGTAAGAAAATAACTCTGCCATTTAACTTGTATTATTATACCAACTAATTAATATAATTAAACCTCCTTTACAACAGGTATTGTACAGGCCAGTGGAGTACATGACCAACCAATCGGAAATAACCCCAAAAATGCGAGCCATTCTGGCCGACTGGATGATCGAAGTGCACCACAAGTTCGAGCTCATGCCTGAGACATTGTATCTGTCAATTTCGGTAATTGATCGGTTCTTGTCTTCTGAGTTCGTGCCGAGACGCGAGCTCCAGCTCGTCGGGATCGCCGCGATGTTGATTTCGTGCAAGTACGAGGAGATCTGGGCTCCAGAGGTATCAAAATTAAATAATACATAAACTGAATAAATAATTTAATAATGATTAATTATATAGTAATAATCGCAATATT
Source organism: Juncus effusus (assembly GCA_027726005.1). Taxonomy (NCBI): domain Eukaryota; kingdom Viridiplantae; phylum Streptophyta; class Magnoliopsida; order Poales; family Juncaceae; genus Juncus; species Juncus effusus. The sequence goes on from CM050898.1 coordinate 5,352,858, forward strand.
ATTTTGCTTCAGTTCAAACTTAATAATATAAATATAAGATTGATTAAATTAAATAATATAAATAATAATTAATTAATTTGGTAATAAAACAATAAAACATATAATGATATTTTAAGCTTCTGGAAATTGTAATGATATTTTTATTTTTCAAAATTTGAGTATGAATTTAAAGTTAATTTGGGTGTTTTTTTGTGCAGGTGAATGATTTTATTCATATATCTGACAATGCGTACACAAGAGAGCAGATTCTTGCGAAGGAAAAGGAGATTTTGAACAAGCTTGGTTGGTACCTTACCATTCCCACTCCTTACATGTTTCTGGTCCGCTTCATCAAGGTCGCCAAAGCTGACAAACAGGTAAATAATCTCACATTAATAATCATAATAATAATACAAGTTTTCCCTTCTTTTTATTGGTCAGACTTCAACAATTTTGTTTATTTTTGTTTGGATTTAGTTGGAGCACATGATTCATTTCTATGCCGAATTGGGAATCATGCAGTATTCCACTGTCAAATATCCGGCTTCTTTGCTCTCTGCGTCAGCTGTTTATGCAGCAAGATCTACTCTGAAAAAGACTCCGCTTTGGACTGAAACACTGATTCGCCACACGGGCTACACCGAGCCTCATCTACAGTAAGTCAAAAAAAGAAAATCAACTAAATTAATAATAGGTGGGTTATTAAATTAATACTTAGTTTTTCTGTGAATGTGTAGAGAGTGCGTGAAAATAATGGCGAGAATTCACTTTGAAGCGCCAGAGAGCAAATTGAAAATCGCGTACAAGAAATACTGCCAAGAGCAGTTTGGAGGCGTTGCGAAATTTCAGCTTTCGCCAAATTTGATGAACTTGATCTGTGGAAATTCTTCCGGAAGCTCTTCTGGCGGCAATTCTTCCGGAAGCTCTGCTTGAGACGTTAGGGTTTAAGATTTGGGGATTTGGGTTTATCTGGCAGCTGATTGCTGTTTTTATCTAGGTTTAGTAGTACTTAGCATGTAGGGTTTGAATTAGAGAGGGTTTGAATTCTTTTTATTCATAAATCATAAAAGTCTGCTTTTTTTTTTTTGTATTAGAGAGGGTTTGAATTCTTTTTATTCATAAAAAGAATATCTGACTTGTAAGACTTGAAGTATTGTTTTGTGGCTTAAGATTTCTTTATTCGTTTGTTGAAAAGTTTGTTTCGGTTCATCAGCTCATCGAAAATGCGGATGAGCGCATGGTGCTTGATAAGTTGATAATGAGGCGCTGTATGATATTTTGCTTTTAGGACTTTAAACTTAAAGCTCTCCACTCCTACTTGTAAGTTTGTTCTTAAATCAGGTGGGTTTGGTGAAGAAGTGTCATATATCTTCCCTGATTTCAACTCTATCTGACATGCGGTAAGTGGAATATGTTTTGGTGGGAAGTGAAATAGTTTCAACTACTTTCCAATGTAGCGAGCGGAATATGTTGTTGTAATTGAAATAATTAAAATCACTTGTGAAGACAACAAAAACCACCAAAACATATTCCGCTTACCACATGTCAGTTATAGAGGGAAAATTGGGGAAGGATGTAGTCGTAAGCCAAACATGTTATAATGGTAAGGGAAAACTCAGTTGCCACCCTTTCACATTTCACAAACTTGTAAAAACATTTCTTAATTTACTACTCTCTAATCACCCTATTTATCAATTTATTTTTTTTCCCAGTCGGAGACCTAAACCACTTGATATCAGCAAGGATGTCCGGCGTCACCTGCTGACTTGTGCTTCCCAGGGCAGCTCAACTCAGGCCTCCGCAAACTCTCGGTAAACCTGATTCCGTTCCTGTGCCTCCCGCGGCTCCCAGCACTACCGCTCTTTAACCGTGCCTGAACTCACCCAACAAATGTGGGACTCTTAAGAACATGATGTGCGCCGCCGATACGAGGCACAGGAGGTATTTGACGTCGTCAGTAGTTTTTAGGGGGATGATGAGTATGAACGAGGTGGACGAGCAGATATTGAATGTGCAAAATAAGAATTAGAGTTATTTTGTGGAGTGGATCCGGAATAATGTTAAGAGTAGTGTGTGTGATATCCCGCTGAAGGGGTTGAGGATGTCTAGCACGTTTGTGGGGAACTTGACCAGCATTCAGGAGATGTTTAGGCGAGTTAGCGAGCAGTTTATTGCGATGTTTATGTAAATTGGATGTCTAATCATTTTGTACAATTAACTTTTTGTACAATTGGATTTCTAGTTACGGTTAATAATTGTGATTTTTTTTAGGAGGAAGGCATTTTTGCATTGGTATACGGGGGAGGGGATGGACAAGATGAAGTTCACGGAGTCCGAGAGTAATATGAAAGATTTGGTGGCGGAATATCAACAGAATCAGGGCGACAGCTATGAGGAGGAGTGCTGTTAGAGTCAACTACAGGCCGAGCTCAATCATCAGACATACACTATATTATTATAAAAAAATGATTAAGTTTGATTGATGCTAGCAGTTAATACATTAGCATATTTAAATAATTCAAATTCACATTCAATACTCATGAAGAGACTAATTAACTAGCCCACATTTCCACTCGTTTCGTTCCGGAGTGTAACAAAATATAGACACTACAAATTGTATTACAGCGGAATTATACAAGAAATAATCAAATCAAGCATCTATTAATTATTTTTACATTTATTTCTTGTATTCAATTTTCTCTTATTTGACGACGCTCAACCCAATGCACCCGCCTAAATAACTGAACATGAAATCTGATACCAGTCTTGCCATCGCAAGGAACTCCATGGTTAGGTTTTGGTTCTGTAATTCGTGCATGTCCATTAGGAGCCCCATCCCTACCCGGTCAAACATCCATCTGACTAACAAGTTGAGCCCCAATGGTTTGACGCTGTCGTAATCTAATCGCATGGTTGGGGTGAAGGTGCGCCTCTTGAGGTGCCTTAGTCGCGCGTCTTCTGCTAAAGTGTTGCTATTCTTATTGGCTCCCTTGACTGCTCCTACCGACGCCGACACTTTTCGAGAAGCCTGCGAATATACTAGTGTGGATATATAACTTCTTATCTGAAGTATGTTTATCTCTATAAACTGTTGGGTTTCAACCGTTCATAACGCAGCGGAAAAACAAAAACGAAACAAAATCGAATTCGAAACCCAAAAGAAGGATACGTGAATTACAATTAAATCAAAGAAAATTTCATAACTTTGTACCTTCGGATTACGCTTAATCCGTGATGATCAAAAATGAAGTTGGTTGACGCTTTTTCTTTGCCCGATTCCAAACCGGTTTCCAAAACGATCCTTTGTATGTTTCGCCTAACCGGTCCAACAAACCGATCTCCAAGCAAACCGATTCTCCAAACAAATCACGGTTTCAACCCGAATCACAAAGACGCCGCACTTCGCTTCGTCCTCTACCGGTATCCACACGAACAACTCCTTTGAACGGATAAAGAACGATATATGGTAGTACCCGTACTTCATTTCTCTCACAGAAAAATAACAAGAGAATAATTTTCGGATTTTTCTCTCCTTTTTGTCTCACAAAATTTTGGCCGAAAATATTAATGATCACTACTTAAATTTTGGGGTGTCTCTTGTGCTTACATAGTCCATAAGTTTCATATCCTATGTGCATGGTAACTATGTAACCATATGTGCAACACACCTTATCATATAAGGTGCAGGATTGGATATGTCACTTGACTATGTAGCTTTCCATACAACTTATCACATAAGTCATGATTTTTCTGTGTACGTCTCAATCGTTGTTCTTTGTGTGTGACCCTGTAGGTTTACTTAATGTTGGCAATAATCACAACGGATTATAAATCATGAGCGGCCTCTAGCAAGACATCATGATTACCCAAATTAAGCAAATATAGATGATTCGATCAAACCTAATTTATGTCATGCATTGTATCTCTTTGTTACACGATATCTATATCGTCCATAAGGCATGGTATGCGTCAACCTTATGTTGGTCGATAAATATTTCTTGACACCGAATTTGATTGAACATGAACTGACATTAATAACTCTTTATTAATTCATTTGAGCACGGCCGTGCGTTTCTTCAATCAAATCATCAAGAGGCCAAAAGATATCTCTCTCAATTTATGAGAGGAACAAATCCTATCTTAATTAAACTCTTTCCTCTGCATGATTCATTATATACCTAATTATAATCTTTATGACCGCCCGGTTAAAGACGATGTTAGATTATATTAAAGTATAAAATTTCTCATGTAGGAAACTGAGATAATCTCAAGTCTAAGGATTACAGATACATTGTTTACTGAGAATAACTAATGACACGAACCATGTAGTATTCTCACGGCGGGTCAATCCAGTATATGGTCTCTAACATATACTTATGTTAATGACTTAATAACTCTTATTCATGATCAGTAAAACGTGACCATCAGTCAACTAACATACTGATGTACATTTATAGCTTATCATAAAGTATGTTTGTCTCACAAACATCCTATGAATGATCAGGGACGGTTTAGAATATCATTCATAATACTTTATAGTTTTACTATCAAAGTCACATACTTTGATGATATAAAGCTGAATATCATATTCAAGGTTCATTTTAGTAATAAGAATAAAATAACCAATACGCATTTATTATATAAAATATCTCTAAATAAACACAATGTTTGTTTAACACAATCCATACATCTAGGTCTCAAATATATATTGGCCTAGGGCATACTACTAACATAAACATCCTACATATTACCGGGGACAGTTTAGAATGTCATTCGTTGGTTCATAGTTCTACTATCAGAATTACGTAATCTGATGACGTGAACCCGAATTGTCATCCGGACACTCATTCATATATGAACTGAATAAACGTGTTTCTCATAATCTAATCTCTAGTCTAACACTTTGGCCTAAGGGATAATTCCTTGAAGTTATGCTCAAGTTTTGCCTTGACAGATCTAAATTGTGGGTCGACAAAGTTTTTGTTTCAGATACAGAGAATTCCGACAACTTGACGGGAACAATCAAGAGACGTGGAAAATCAACGCTACTTGTGTCTTTTGCAAATCAAGGTTGATGGTGTTATGCCCTAGGTCAAAGTGTTTGTGACTTAGGTTGACGGATTGAATTAACAAACATTATAATTATTCTAAGATATTTCATATAATATGTGCGTATAGGTTATTTTAATATAATTAAAGTAGACCATGAATATGCAATTCAGCTTCATGTCATCAAAGTGCGTGACTTTGATAGTAAAACTATAAAGTATTAAGAATGCTATTCTAAATCGTCCCTGGTCATTTATAGGATATTTGTGGAGACAAATATACTTGCGGATATAAATAAATATATATTTATATACAAGCTATAAATGTACACTAGTATATTAGTTGACTGATAATCATATTTTACTGATCATGGATAAATAGTTATCAAGTCATTAACATAGGTATATATTAGAGATCATATACTAGACTGACCCGCCATAAGAACGCTACATGTTTTACGTCATTAGTAATTCTTATAACATAACGTATTTATGGTCCTTTGACCTGAGATTGTCTCGGTTCCCAACATGAGTAATTTTATACTTTAATATAATCTAACACTACCTTTAACCGGGTAGTCATAACGGTTATGATTAGGTATATAATGAATCATGTAGAGGGATGAGTGCAATCAAGACGGGATTTGTTCCTCTCATAAATAAGAGAGATATCTTTAGGCCTCTTGATGAATTGAACTGAAGAAATGTATGACCATACTCAAATGAATTAATAAGAGTTATTAATGTTATTTGTTCTTGTTCAGTTATTTGGGATCAAGAAATATTAATCGATTTATATAAGGATGATCTATTACATGCCTTATGATCGATATAAATATCGCATGAGAAAGGGACTAAATACGTGATTGTTGATTAGGTAAATCAGATCACCGATATTCACTTAAATTGGGTAGTCATGATGGCTTGCTAGAGTCCGCTCATGATTTATAGACTGTCAAGTCTATTGCCAACATTAAGTGAACCTACAGGGTCAGACACAAAAAACAAACTTAAACGGGCGCAGAAAATCCTAGCGACTTATATGATGAGTTGCATAAGAATGTCACAATATATATTGTCATCTTATGTGATAAGATGTGATATATATGTATGTAAAGACTATGAGCACAAAAGATCATGTAATCTAGAAGAGTCTAGATGATGACATATGGATAATGATGAGTGATGTCATGCAAATCTTTTAATGTGAAGAGACACGACTCTCCATCTCTATATACGGATATAGAGGGTTCCAAATTCAAATATATACAACACATGATTCTCTCTCTCATTATTTCACATTCTCTTTTGTGAGACAAAAGAGAGAAAATATTATACTTTATAATTTGTATGACAAAATTATGAAAGGGTGCTTTCTTTTTATATGACAAAAATGAAAGAGTGCGATTATATGAGAAGAATTATATATCTTTTGTGAGATAAAATAAGAAGAATAAAATGAGTTTTCTTGTGTAAGAGGAGAATAAGTTACTAGCATATATATTGTTCTTCTTCCCGTTTTAAGAATGTTCATGTGGATACCGGTAGAGACGTTCGTACTTTCGACGCTTGCGATCTATTCGGCCTAAGAAGATGAGAACGGCTTGTTGAGAGTTTCGGTGAAGACCGATTATGTGTGCGGTAGATGGCTTCCGCACGATCCGACCTGGACGGACTAGACGGATGGAAAATCGGTTAGGACGGTAACTGGTTTAGAGGCGTTTGGACAACACGCATGGTTTGAGCGTCACGGATTAAGCGTAATCCGAAAGGTATCTTTAAGATTTATTTCTTTGATTTAACCGATACGCACGGATCCTCGGATTGGTTTTGGACGAAATTTTTGTTTTTCCGCTGCGTTATGCACGTCTGAAACCCAACTGTGGTATCAGAGCGGCGTGCGTGTTTCGGTTAAATTGAGACGGTATATATGAGATATATACCATTTAGATACCATTTATATTTTCGATTTATAGTTATAAGGCTTGCATATAGAGTATTCAAGTGTTTAATATTCTTAAATGAAAGGATGCAAAGGTTTGGAGATTAATGAAGAGATGCATGTGATGCATTAATTCATGAAAATGTACATGTAATATACCATATTTATGAAAGGGTTCATATAATCATTAATTCATGAAAACGTATATTTGATACATTAAATCATTTGATGAAAAGATGCAAGAAAGAGTTGCAAGCAAATGATACGTCTAAAATGTGTGACATCAAAATTCATGCAATAGTTGTGACTGAATTTTGCCTCTGAGAGATGCAACTAATAGGGAACGAGTATCATTGAGCCAATTAAAAAAGTTGCAATGATCGCACTATTTGAATACAAATAGATATGGTCATCAAATACTTTATTATTATTGTTGTCATTGGTCTTAGGCCTAAGAAAAATGTCCTCATACTTGAACCTTGCCATTGCCATATTGTCATGAGATGACTTGAATCATGGACGAACTAATATGCATATGGATATAATCCAAAAGTTGCATTCAAAAGAATGCGACCAAAGGATATGACTAAAAGATGCGATTCAAAAGTTATGTCCAAAAGATGCCGTCAAAGAATGCGATCCAAAGATTGAGTCCAAAAGTTGTGATCAACAGGTGCGACCAAGGATGCGATCTAAATGTCATATTCAAGGGATGCGTCAAAAGATTGTGTCATAAATGGTCAAATACCTTCTCTGATAATAATCCGATTATTTTATCAAACCGATTCAAACGATTGAGAGGTTAGTTTGATCCAAAAGTTACATTTAGATGCAATTAAGAGATACAACCGAAATACACAAGTAAAAAGTTGGGTCAAAAGAGATGCAATCAAAGGTTGGTATTAATTCCATGGAATTTGGAATTCAATAATCTAAATCTGGTCGTGACTCATATGATGAATCCGATTAAGATCTGAGATATTAATCATGTAAACTTGTCTTATGTTTCTCATAAATTGCATCTAATCCAAACGGTGTCATCACCAATGAATGTGAACCATTATGATGCATCTAAGTATTGCGATTCAAATGTCACATCCAAGGGATGCGATGAAAGGTTGCTACCAACGGATGCCACTAAAAAAAAAAAAAGTATGACCAGCGGGTGCGAACAAGGGATGCGATCCAATAGATGCTATGAAAGGATGCGACTTCATGGAAGGGTGCATATGATGTATCTTGATCATGAATGGTTGCGATTTCATGAAAGGATGCGACTTCATGAAAGGGTACATGTGATTTATCTTGATCAAGAATGGTTGCGATTTCATGAAAGGATGCGACTTCATGAAAAGGTGCATGTGATGTATCTTGATCATGAATGGTTGCGATTTCATGAAAGGATGCGACTTCATGAAAGGGTGCATGTGATGTATCTTGATCATGAATGGTTGCGATTTCATGAAAAGATGCGACTTCATGAAAGAGTGCATGTGATGTATCTTGATCATGAATGGTTGCGATTTCATGAAAGGATGCGATTTCATGAAAGGGTGTGATTTCATGAAAGGGTGCGACTTCATGAAAGGATGCATGTGATGTATCTTGATCATGAAAGGTTGCGACATGATGGAAAGGGTGCCTTGGGTATGTCATGAAGGAATGCATGTGATGTATCATAACCTTCGGATGGGTGTCTAAATTTTATGATAAGGTGCGAAACTACGTATATGATACACTAAATAAATTTCGAAAAGATGTATTCAACACATCAAGTTATTTTTTTTTTTTTAAGAAATTTTGAGTTTCGGCACTATATAAAATAAAATTTCTTCAGGGGCCCCCGTTTTTCGGGGTCGCGCCCCGAACCCCGCACTCAAGCATAGATTAATTGTAGACCCCGAATTTCATATTCATAATGCCTTATACATATTTCGTAAAATGGTTTAAAGTAATATATATATATATATATTATAAATGGGTAAATAATCGAAACATAATATCATTATGTTTATATTTGATATATTTCTTGATATGTGTTGATATAATGAAAGAGTTCATTAGGCATGAAGATGATGGAGTTCATCGTCCATCATGAATACATCATTAAGCTGACAAGTTCATTTTCAACCACACATCATGGAGATGAAAGAGTTCGTCGATTTCGATACATGGAGATAAGATTTCCACATACAATCTAAGAAAAATTTCATGGAGATGAAATATATATTAGGAAATCTTTATGTTAGTTCATAAAGATCAAGGTCATGATATATCATTGTTATTATCTTTATTCTATTATTACATGTGATGTTTTTTGAAGATTGCATAATAATATATAATATTAAATAAAATTCCTCAAAACAATGTTAAGTCATGAAGTGCCTTCCATAAGTCTAAATCTCTCGATACTCTGATCGACCTTGCATAGGTCATGCCAAAGCTAGGTATGTAGGGACAATTTTAGGAGGAGAGAATGTGGGAAATGGGAGCCAACATAGGTCATGCCAAAGCTGAGTATGTTGGGTACTATTTTGCTGATGATTAGACATGGTTTGCTTAACTGGGCTATCAAGTCGGACTTGGGCTCGGGGCATACGATATGATATATACGTCGGGCATATGATGCTTATCTTATATTGTTCAAGAGTTGTATGAGATACAATTGGAATTATTCCTACCTAAATAAGTTAAGTTCTGGGCGATGAGTCAAAGCTCACATAGGACTTAATTGAAATATGGATCTTGTCTCACTATGAAACTTCAAGGATTGAAAGTTTCCGAATCAATGCGATTGAGGGTTATCGATTTGATTAAAAATAGTGGGAGCCATTATATGGAATATTTAAAGAATAATAGATTTTGTATATTATTTAAATAGCATAGTATATCTATTTATATCTCACGATAGGTCCTAGAAAAGGACAAATAGCATAAGATGCTAATAATCGTTAACATGAACATGGACAAGTATTGTCAATGATGTTCTCGTGCTTAAAAGGAACGTAAAAAATACTCCCAAAGATAAGGGCAAGATGTTGCTGGGTTTCGGCCTTAAATAAGAAGTTGGTATATTTTGCAATGAATCGGTTCATTGAAAGAAACCATAATTTCTCAAGAAGATATGAAAAAAAAAGGAATGAAAGGGTAATGTGACTACCTCTTCAAGTATTGTTATTATAGAAATTAACTTGTCTATTTCACATCATGTGTATTAGATACACGATGTGAATCACACATTTGTGAAAATGTGCTGACTAAGTTATAGACTATTGAGTAAATATGATGTTAGCATATGAGTGACAAATGTAGCAAAAGTTGTTGCATTTTCTCAAATAACTCATTTATTTACATTGTCTTTTTGGACTTATCGTCGACATAAATAATTGTTATTTAATGTCGACAAGAAATTTTGTATTATCTATAGTTCGAGTTTAACTACGAATGTTCATTAATTTATTATTGAGAATAATAATTTCACCATTCACAAAAGTCATTTTTCTTTAGAAATGTTCGAATAGAAAAATTACCTTATATGTTTTATCGAACAAGATAATTATAAGTCCATCTATAACATTAATATTAAGAATTTAAATCTAGCATTGTCGCTTGGTCTACTTAAATAAGATGAACATTTATTAAATCCATTAAGATGGATTTTCAAATTCATTTGATTTTGAATCATTTGAAATATATGCAACTTATTTATTAGACAAGATGACATATACGTCTTTCACAAAGTAAGGTGAAAGCAAGTTGCTAATTGGCTCTCATACATAGTGATATATGTTAACCAATGCGTGAAGATGCTAGAGGAAAACTACTTCATCACTTTATTGAAACAATAAATTTGAATATTTTGAAAAGTTCCAAATAATGAAGTAGAGAATAAATTTGGTTTTGAAAATCAAATTTCTTCGATGAGATTGAGAAGTCGAGAACCAAGTGTTTGATGATCATGATAACGATATCGAACTTTATTAGATATAGTTCGATCATGATGAGTCAAACATATCTTCTATTTCTTTTGGGGTTACACTCTTATTGCGTTCATACTGAACATAATTCTATCTAAAGCGGTTATGAAAGATTCCATATGAGATATGGACTGGTAGGTATATCAGATTGTCTTTTCTCAAGATTTGAGAATATGATACTTATTTGAAGCATCATGCATCTAATCGGATTAGTGCTTATTGTGGAATATCCTAAGAAAATGAAAGGATGTTACTTCTATAATTAATAAGAGAACAAAGTGTTTGTTACTCGAAAATTATATCTCTTTGGAAGTAGTGTTTCCAAAAGAATTAGTGGGAGTAAATTTGAATAAGTTCAAATTTCATATAACAGCGCAATTTTCTGATGGAAAATAATTCAGATTTTCTACTGGCCATTGAGTCTGTAATTAATCAACTAGACTCTCAAGAAGTTGAGGAGTCTGGGCATATAACATAAGTGTATTTATGTAGATCAATTAGAATTTAACATAGGCCTGAAAATATTGATTTTTCGTGACCGATGATAAGATATGGTACTCATATATGATGAGCCACATTCCATTAATAGACTATGATGAGTCAAGGCTCTAATGGTTAGAGACTTTGAAAGTTGAGATGTAATCCATGTCAGACAATTAAGTTTGGAATTTGATTGATCCATCAGATGGAAATACGGTTTTAAAAGGAAGACCGGTACGGATAATATGCAAACATATAATGCATGATTTGTGGTTAAGATAAACTCATGGTATAGACTATGATAATATTTTTCCAAGTCAACATGCTAATATATTTCAGAATTTTCTTGGGCATATGTTCACAGTATGACTATGAAAGATACCAAGTGGATGTCATGACGTTGTTTCTTAATAGAAGCAGACGAAAGTATGTATATGATCAACTTTAGAGTTTTGTCGATCCTATAAATTTTGAAAAGAGTTTGCAAGTTGCATGAATTCATTTATGAATTAAAGCAAACATCTCTAGGTTAAAATTTATTATTTGATGAAATAACCAAACAGTTTGGTTTTATCAAAAATTAAAGATAAATCTTATGTTGACAAGAAGTTCAGTGGGAGCATAATTACATGTGATGTGAATTAAGTGCAATAAGCACACATAAGTTTAATCTTAGTGAAAGTCACTAGATAATAATCAAGAATATAATTATATACTTGAGGAGGATAAAGTATTCTTCTTAGTTTATGGTGGACATAAAATATGCAAAGTATTTGTATATGACAATGTTTGATAATCTGTTTAAGAAGCCAATCCCGCAAGTACATGATAGTGTTCATGTTAGGTCAATGGATTGATATCTTTTAGATCAACGAGTATGAGATATTTGGTTGACTTGACCTAGTGTAAGAGGGAGATTGATGGTGTTATGCCCTAGGCCAAAGTGTTTGTGACCTAGGTTGACGGATTGAATTAACAAACATTATAATTATTTTAAGATATTTCATATAATATGTGCGTATAGATTATTTTAATATAATTAAAATAGACCATGAATATGCAATTCAGCTTCATGTCATCAAAGTGCATGACTTTGATAGTAAAACTATAAAGTATTATGAATGCTATTCTAAATCGTCCCTGGTCATTTATAGGATATTTGTGGAGACAAATATACTTGCGGATATAAATAAATATATATTTATATACAAGCTATAAATTTACACCAGTATATTAGTTGACTGATGATCATATTTTACTGATCATGGATAAATAGTTATCAAGTCATTAACATAGGTATATGTTAGAGATCATATACTGGACTGGCCCGCCATAAGAACGCTACATGTTTTACGTCATTAGTGATTCTTATAACATAAAGTATTTATGGTCCTTTGACCTGAGATTGTCTCGGTTCCCAACATGAGTAATTTTACACTTTAATATAATCTAACACTGCCTTTAACCGGGTAGTCATAACGGTTATGATTAGGTATATAATGAATCATGTAGAGGGATGAGTGCAATCAAGACAGGATTTGCTCCTCTCATAAATGAGAGAGATATCTTTAGGCCTCTTGATGAATTGAACTGAAGAAATGTATGGCCATACTCAAATGAATTAATAAGAGTTATTAATGTTATTTGTTCGTGTTCAGTTTAATTTGGGATCAAGAAATATTAATCGATTTATATAAGGATGATATATTACATGCCTTATGATCGATATAGATATCGCGTGAGAAAGGGACTAAATACTTGATTGTTGATTAGGTAAATCAGATCACTGATATTCACTTAAATTGGGTAGTCATGATGACTTGCTATAGTCCGCTCATGATTTATAGACTGTCAAGTCTATTGCCAACATTAAGTGCACCTACAGGGTCACACACAAAGAACAAACTGAAACGGGCACAGAAAATCCTAGCGACTTATATGATGAGTTGCATAAGAATGTCACAAAATATATTGTCATCTTATGTGATAAAATGTAATATATATGTATATAAAGACTATGAGCACAAAAGATCATGTAATCTAGAAGAGTCTAGATGATGGCATATGGATAATGATGAGTGATGTCATACATATCTTTTAGTGTGAAGAGACATGACTCTCCACCTCTATATAAGGATATAGAGGGCTCCATAATTGATAGATATACAACACATGATTCTCTCTCTCATTATTTCACATTCTCTTTTGTGAGACAAAAGAGAGAAAATATTATACTTTATAATTTGTATGACAAAATTATGAAAGGGTGCTTTCTTTTTATATGACAAAAATGAAAAAGTGCGATTATATGAGAAGAATTATATATCTTTTGTGAGATAAAAGAAGAAGAAGAAAATGAGTTTTTTTGTGTAAGAGGAGAATAAGTTACTAGCATATATGTTGTTCTTCTTCCCGTTCTAAGAATGTTCGTGTGGATACCGGTAGAGGCGTTCGTACTTTCGACGCTTATGATCTATTCAGCCTAAGAAGATGAGAACGGCTTGTTGAGAGTTTCGGTGAAGACCGATTGTGTGTGCGGTAGATGGCTTCCGCACGATCCGACCTGGACGGACTAGACGGATGGAAAATCGGTTAGGACGGTAACTGGTTTAGTGGCTCTTGGACAACACGCACGGTTTGAGCATCACGGATTAAGCGTAATCCAAAAGGTATCTTTAAGACTTATTTCTTTGATTTAACCGATACGCACGGATCCTCGGATTGGTTTTGGACGAAATTTTTGTTTTTCCGCTGCGTTATGCATGTCTGAAACCCAACAAAGGTCACGTGAACGAATTGATCGAGTTGACTAATTGGATTGAAGTCGACAAAATTTTCGCCAAGTCACGATCATCTTCTCATATTATATGATACTTGGTCGAGATTATGCAATTCATGTTCAGGCTTAATTTTCACTTACTCATTATATATTATTTTGGGATAATTTCATATATTCCATTACAAAAACTAGAAATATCATATTTTCCTTTACAAAAACTTAAATATCATATTTGCTATTGTAAAAACTTAAAAAATATCATATATGCCATTACAAAAACCTAAAATATCATATTTGCCATTACAAAAGCTTAATATATCATATTTGCCATTAAATTTACTCAAAACTTAATACCATGTATTTTTTCCGTTAAAATTAATGCACAAATCTTATAATTACCATTATACCCCTAAATTTATTTCATGAATTATATTTCATATTAAACATCTCTCTCTCTCCCTCTCTCATGATTTACTTCATATATAAACAAAAAAATCTTTCTTTTAATTTGAAGTCAAAAGAATTTGATATGAGATAAATGAATTGATTATTTTTTTGAATAATTTTTTGTCGTGTGTCAAATTATTTGTAATAACAAATTGAAGTGAAGATTTTTTTTTTGTTTATATACGAATTTCAATCATGAAGAGAAGAGAGAGAGAGATCATCAAATAAATATTTAATTTGAAATCTAATGCATTAACTAAATTTAGGGGTATAATGGTAAGATTGGACTATTAATTTTAACGGAAAAAATGGAGGGTTCTAAGTTTTGAGTAAAGTTGATGGCAAATATGATATATTCAGTTTTTGTAATGGCAAATATGATATTTTAAGTTTTGTAATGGCATATATGATGTTTTAAGTTTTTATGATGGCAAATATGATATTTAAGTTTTTGTAATGGCATATATGATATTTAGAATTTTTGTAGTGGCATATATGAAATTATCCCTATTATTTTTCGGTGCTTTATGTCTTTTCCTCGATTTTCTTTTAGAAACTATTTCTTTTGAAATTTATTTAAAAGATTACATGTATGTTTCAATTATATAAAAATAGATTTCTTAAAATTGTAAAACTTTGTCTTTATGAAAATTTGCTGTAAAAAGATCTATTTGAAATATTTAAATTAAACCCTTAATTATATTACTAAATTTTTAGTTACAAAAATCATATGTTATTAAAGATTTTTTTAACAGGTTATTGAACTTAGAGGGAGCATTAATTTAGTGGGAGTTTTCGTCTCCTGTCTAGTGTTCCTTTTGACTGTTTTTCAAAAAGGGGGAGAAGATATAAAATGCTGCATTTTTTCGGAATTGTTTTGGAATTCATCAAAAAGAGAAGATTGTTGTTCTCTTGTTTGATGATGTTTAAAACAATTATGTAATTATTAATTTTGTTTGAGTTTCATGTTTAGGATCAAGATTTTTATCAAGTTCGAGTCGACGTGCAAAAGTTCTATCTTGATCGGATTTAAAGTTGTCAAAGAGTTGCTTCGCATTTTCAAGCTGTCAAGTTTCGCGTTCTTGGCGTTCTAGTTTTAGAGCTCTTCAAGTGTCTTCTTGATTTTTTTAGTTTAGGTTTGAAGTAATTATGTTTTTACACTTAAGAGAATTGATGCAACTTTTGTATATTTA
Source organism: Juncus effusus (assembly GCA_027726005.1). Classification (NCBI taxonomy): domain Eukaryota; kingdom Viridiplantae; phylum Streptophyta; class Magnoliopsida; order Poales; family Juncaceae; genus Juncus; species Juncus effusus. Next base: position 5,368,703 of record CM050898.1, read on the forward strand.
GTTCAGAATGGAAGGTGTTCAATTCAGAACTTCCATTCTGAACAGAATAGAGTCAATTCAGATCGGAAGGGCTATTTTTTAGAGATTTGGTTATGGCAGTTTTTTAGCACCTTCCGTTCTGAACGGAAGGGGTTCCGTTCTGAATGGAAGTGCTGATTTTTAGCCGTTTGTTTTGAACTTTCATTAATTTTGTTTCCATTTTTGAGTTGCGTTCTGAACGAAAGCCCTTCAGTTTAAAACGGAACATCTTTTTTGTGGGTTGCTACTTCTCTCTTTAAAAGAGCAGCTTCAATTAGGGGTGGGCAAACGGTCGGTTAACATAAAACCGACTTGAACCGAACCGACTCTATTATAAACCGAACCGAACCTTTTAAAATTTTGAACCGGATTAAAACCGAACCGAATAAACCGATTTGTATATCGGTTTATTCGGTTCAACCGAACCGAATTAAATAGTCAAAATAACATAACCAAATTCAACATACCTAGTTCAAATATTGTATGAGATATAGATTAAGACTAATATAAAAAATATTATATGAGATATGATATGTATTAATCGGTTTATTCGGCTTAAACCGATTAGCCCAAACACGAACCGAACCGTGAACCGTAACCGATTAACCTCAAAATTTGACCCGAACGGAACCGTTTGAACCGATGAACCGAACCGTTTGCCCACCCCTAGCTCCAATCCGAATTCCTTATCAGATTTTCAATATTCTAAAGCAAGAGTTCTCTCTTAAGTGTTCAATAAAATTACTCTAAATCTTGTATGAGATTAGAAGAGTTATTGAGCAGTTGTTTGTTGGTTATTGTGATTGAAAGAAACTGTTGTTAGTATTGTTTTACTGAATCGCTATGAGTGTTTGTAAAGCGATCGGTGAATCAAAGTCTTGTAAAAGAAAATACTATTTGGATTAGTGAATTAAGGAACCGAAAGACATACCCGGAGAGTAGGCACTCGTGAACGCAGCAAGGGCTGTTAGCGAGAACGGGTGGTTAAGACTAAACGCAACCAACTTGCCAAATTTCGTCGACAGATCTAGTCTTTTGTATCGTTATTTATTTTCCTTGTTTTAATTATCAATTTCTTTATTAATAAAAACCATCCAACATAAAAGTTAATCAAACTAAAAGTCGCAAAATCCTAAAAGACAAAATCACACTTCCCAACGTTTTTAGGCCTTTAACCCAACCCCAACCCCAACCCCAACCCCAACCCCCCCCCCCCCAACTCTTAGGCCGCAATCGATCAACATCCCGTATTCGGGCGGGTCATCCGGGTTCGGGTTACGGGTCATCCCTCCACTCTTAGGCCGCAATCGATCAACATCCCGTATTCGGGCGGGTCATCCAGGTTCGGGTTACGGGTCATTCAGGTTCGGTTCTCCGGTCGTTCAAGTTTCAGGTCGTTCGGGTCTCGGGTATTTCAGTATTCGGATCATTCAGGTCTCAGATCATCTGGGTTCGGATTAGGTCAGATTTCGGGTTGTTGATTTATCAACATTTTTGGGTTGGGTCAGGTATGGGTTCGGGTTGGACGGACAGATTTTTCGGGTCGGGTCCGATTTTGCCAGCTCTAATTTTTAGTGGTCTCTTAGGTGATTTTTCATACATGCCCTTAATTTTTTGATATTTCGGATTTTTACTTAATCGTTAGTACATGCATGAGTTAGTGATGATTAACTAAAAAATGAAATTGGAGCTAACCAAAGTTTTGATCCTTAATCACATATTTTCTTGTTTTTGTTTTTTTAGTTTTAATTAGTAATGGAATCTGTCAATTGAGGTAATTGTTCTTCAGTTATCTAAATGTTAAATCGTATTAGTAGATAGGATGCTGTCAAGTGAGTTATTTTTTGGTTTTCTAACTAATTCAACTAATAAGATTTATTTCTTCTTTGCAATTATGTTTTAATACATTTTGCCTTTTATAGATGACTCGTATGTATATCCAGATTGCTATTTGACACGGATGCATTTCAGTTTTCATGTCAGGCTTTACTGATTTTGTTGGGGATAAAAACGAAAGCTGATATTTTTTTTGGAGAAAATTTAGAGAGGGCTCTCAAGTCCCGTGTCCAAACAACAGCTTTTTAGAATTTCTTTATAATGTTTTTTGACAACCCAATTCTATCATATTTACATCCAATTTAAAAGTAACAAGTAGGTGCCTCGCTCCGCTTCGGACCTAACAGTTTAATCAGAAATGGTAAAAATAATGATCATATATTTCATGATTTAGTAGCATAATTTTCAATTTTGTAGCTATTTTTTTTTAAATATTGAACACGACAGATTTACATGACATTTACTATTATGATCATCTTGATTAATGCATGTTTCTAATTTAAGATAGATTCAAATATGAATGTTACTATATTCATGTTATTTTTCTTTTCTATCATAATTATGCTATTATATAATATTTTTGTATTAAATATGAAAAAATAATATTTTATCACTCGTGATTTAAATCCAAAAAAATATACAAATAACAACGGGGTGATAAACATGAAATTTGTTGGGCAACTAATAATTTGAGATTTTGCAATCTTTTACATATGTATTTTAGTAGAGCTCTTTCGTCATGTACTATACATTAAAATTTAAGGTGTATATATGATATTTTTAAATTATACACTCCTTTAACGGAAATTGCTGTCAATATTTCAACAATTTTTTTAACGCAATACTCAATATTTGTCGAGTAGGCATGAAAAAAATAATTTATTTAGATTTCTCATTTTATAGGGTATACATGATATTTTAGCTTCTTTATGAATATAACTTAGATCATTGTTGTAAATATAAATTATTTAATTAGGATATATCAATTATAATTTAATTTGTATTGTTTCCGATATCTTGGAGCTTTGAGATGGCACGAATAATGGATTGTGGGCAAATCTAGCTAGAAATGTGTATTACAATACTTCCGTTCCAACATCATTTCATCGACAGAGGGTGTCTCCGTTGATGCGAGACATAAACTCTGTAATGCACATATTCAACATTTTTGCGAGATGCAATGGCACGCCGACTAATAATATATTATTCTGGCAACAAAATTGGATTGGAGAATGGCCGCAACTTGCGATTAAATTTTATTTGTAACCTGTGATTTGCTTTATTTAGGTGCAGCTGTTTTGACAACACAAGTGCATGATTCTACTAGAGTTTGAGCAATGTTATTCTTGTATATTAAGAACTCAATGGTACAATTACTAAAAAATGGTATTTAGTGAAAAATAAAAATTGTTTAACTTACTAAGAATTGAATGTCTTATTTCTGGCGAAAATAGAAGGAAGGAATCTACGAGTATCACTTTTTTTTACTATATTTCTATTGGGAAGTGAAAATAAAATAAGTGTCAGAATGCATGCATAAATTTGACTTAGAATCTTCAGCACAAGAAGAAAAAAAACTATCTGAAAGTGGTGTTTTATGGATTTTTTTTTTCACTTACTGGTTGGTTAATACTCAGTTTATACTTTCTTCTTTTCTACTGTGAGACTACAGTGCCAAGTGTGTTTATTTTTCAAGCGGTTACTTCCATAATGATATCTTACTGCAGACATTTTGTGAAATCTGAAATATAATAAGATAACAGTAATTTGCATAACATTGTTTGTTTCATCTTTTAAGGCCATTCTTACAAAACTGTGAAATATCATAAGATAGTGTTTTTTTACAAATTACTCATGCCAAAAGGATGGAGAGAAATAATAGTAATATAAAGTACCTAACAAGATTGCATACAGCATGAGTGATTGGAAGGTTGAAAATGGATGACATGACCAAATAAAAATATTTTGAATATGAATTTGAATTCAGATCACTATTAACTGTATAAATGATCAGACTAACACCGTTGGAATGGTTAGCCCATTCAATTTGTATGAAAAGTATGACTATTTTATTATAAGTTAGTTGTTCTCCTCATCGGAAATTCTATCATTTCTCTTTTTCTTCCTTAGAATTTTTTTTCATTATGTTTTCCAAAGCAAAATAAAAAATAAAATATTGGAGAAAATCAAGATCCTTGACCTGAAAAATATTAAAATGGAATCATTTTATTTTCCGTAAAATGGCTGTCCCTGCTCGGTCCTTATCTGTGTGTTCTGTTCCGTCAGCGACAATTCCTGCTCGGTCCCCATCTGAGCATTTTATTCCGTCAGTGTCCGCTGCTGCTCAGTCCTCGTCCGTCCAGTCGGTTCGATTCATCCATTCTCAGGTGAAACTAGCTCCGCTTTGACAACAACCTCAGATGAATTTCAAAGTGAAATTATTTTTATAATATATAACATATAAATAAAAATATTCAATTATTCCTTTTCAGGTTTTTACCTCTCGATCGGGCCCTGCCTCAGTAACGTTCCACTCACACTGAGGTTGCAAGTCATGTACTGCTGCTGCCTCCTTCTCAGCCCAGTTCAGTCTCCGGTTCGGTTACCGCCCTTTCATCAATCAGCGACCGTTCCTGCTCAGTCCCCGTCTGTGTGTTCACTCCTTCAAGCAACTTTGCGTTTCTAACTTCGATAGGCCAGCTCTGATTTCACCAGAGCCGAACCTGTGTTTACGGAGGTCTGAGCAATCATTGATTCATTTGGGTCTTCGAATTTATAGATAAATGTGAAGTAGAGAAGAAACTTCAATTCATAAATAGTGTTGATTTATAAAAAAACTTTTTTCTTTTTAGAATAGTTTTTTACAGGAGAAATAAATTTATAATTGTATTTTAACATTATTTCTTAGTTCATTATAGCATGTAATATGTTTTGTAAATATGATAAATTTTAGGGATGTCTAGTGATCTATCAACTAAGAACATGCGAGGTACACATTTCTATTTTATTCGAAGATTATTCAATTCATCAATTGTGCACCAGACGTATAAAAAGACGAATTATGAAACTACAAGAAATTAATTAATTTTTAGTCCATATATGCTGTGAAGTAATGTTCAATTTTTTTTTTAATTTCATATAAATGTAGTTTTGGATATGTCAAACAAATTTGAGATTTTGAATCTTAAAAGTTTAGTGACTCAATGATTTAAGAGAAATATATTGGTCAATCTTTTCAGCCTTTCGGGTTTTTTATGGGAAAAATATTTATTGTGATTTACTGGAGGAAATATTGACTGTGATTTATTGGAGGAAAAAGGGGGACGCGGATTCAATAGAATCCGAAACCCAAACCACTTCTGAACTCCAACAAACCCTGGAACCCACTCCTGGTTATTGCTTCTCTTTTTTCCATTGACAGAAGGTTGTATAATTAGGCACAAAAAAAGATATTTGAATAACATATACACCCAAGATTCGTATAATGATACATGATTTTGAAAATGTGGACTTTTTAAGAGTAAACATTTCACATGCATATTTAAAGTAGAACTTGATCCAGCCAATATCGCTACCCTTAAATTTCGACTGGTTCTCACAACTGTCTCTCATCCATACCAAACAAACAGTTAATTACCAATTCATAAATAGAATCACTACAATGCAATAATACTACAAAACCAAAATATCACACACTACTACCATCTCACGCACACATTCCATCCCTCAAACCACACGACCCGCCCCACCAACATTCACAAAATTAACTGCCGGCTTCTGAATCGCCCTGACAACAAGCATCCCATCGCCTCCATCTTTCCCCACCTGCCACGATCGATCATTCTTTCTCTGCGGCTTTTTGTGCAGCTTGTGTGCCTTCTCACCAGCTTCCTTCTTCTTCCTTTCCTTCCCCTTCTTCTTTACCAACCCCTCCGTCTCAAACCCCTCCATCTCATACATCTCCCGAACGGATCTCGATGCAACATCCTTATCCTTCCCCTCCTCTTCATCGCTCGATTCACTCTCACCCTCTTCAAAAAGTTCACTCTTATTTAAATTAGGAGGTAATTCATAATGAGGTAATTTACCGTCGATATAATCTTTCAATATTTGCCGAGCGGATCGGGTTTCATCCGGCAACCCGCTAAAAGCAACGAGGCCTCTAGACGCGCAATACGCTCTCAAAACCTCATGCGTATTCGGCGGTCTATTACTCTCCTCATACGTTTTCAGTTTCGGCAATTTAATATTATAAACCCGCTCCAAACTGACCCGCCCGACCCGGTTTTCCACGACCTGCACGGCCTCGCGATGCTGAGTCATCCTATCGACCAGCAAAACTCCGCACGCGACCATCTCGTGCCGTGATGCAGAAAAAGACGGAAAAACTAACCCAGGACAGTCGCAGAGTATCAGCTCTGAGGAAATAATTAGGGTTTGGAAGTGTTTCGTCTTGCCAGTCGTGGTCGTGACACCTGTCCTTTTCTCGCCCACCAACGCATTGATTGTCGAGCTCTTTCCTACGTTTGGATATCCTACGAATCCTACGGTTACTTGTTTTTTGGAGCTTGAGGCGATGGATTTGGCTTGGGATTGTAAACGGTTGAGGAGTTCTTCGCGGGTGTAGATTTTGGTGTCCAAACCCGGTAAGGTGGGCTCGGATTCTGAGTTTGAGGTTTTGGTTTCTAAAGAGGCTGTGGCAGCTTTTGCCGACCAGAATGCGAAGAGGATCTCGTGCTGGTTGAAGCACTCCGCCCATTTCTTTCTGCATTTCATAAAATGTTAATTGAGAAATTGGGTTAACTTGGTAATGAGAAAAGATTTAGGGTTTAGGGAATAATTTGGTTGACCTGATATTGAAGGGCGAGAGGTCGGCTTTATTCACGAGGAGTAATGTTCTCTTGTGCTCGTCAATTTCACGCGTGTATTCTTTCACATTTATAGAAGAAAGAAATGTTAGAATAATAGGTAGTAAATAATTTAAATAAATTAAATATTGGATTTTTCAATAAAATATAATGAAAAAATAAAGGCGTACCTCAAGATCTGGGCAGCCGTAGAACAACGGATCTCGAGCGTCTACCACCATCACAAGCTACAAATAAAAATAAAAAAATAAAAATAAAAATAAAGGTGGAATAAATAAATAAATTGAACAATAAATACATAAAAATATTAAGATAAAAAACATACAAGGTCACAAGCTACAAATAAAAAAATAAAATAAAAGTTGAATAAATAAATTAAAAAAATAAATCAGAAAAATAAAAATAATAAAAGTTGAATAAATAAAAAAAACATATATACATATATTTATAGCTACAAATAAAAAAAAAATAAAAGTTGAATAAAATAAAATATAATATAAAAATCAAAAGCATAAGAATATATGAGAGTATAAAATATATTAAGGTAAAATACATACAAGGTCCTACGCTCAAGTACTCTCTACAGTTGTCTCCATATATCGAGTTTCTTCTCAAACGGCCAAGTCCGGCCCTGTGGCAAGCCTAGCAAGTTCACGGGCTGGTGCAGCCATTGAGTCAAGGGGAACTATCCCAAAGTATATATTTATATAGCCCAACCCAGTGACAATTTTATTTCTAAGAAAATAGGCTTGTTTATCCCTTCTCCACGAAATTCATTTTTCATATTTATGTCTCAACCCAACATGTCCCTTTAATCTCGGTTTTTTTCTATTGGAGAGCAAAATATTTGTCCTCTCTTGCCATTTTACCATAGCACATGTGCACTGGAGAGTAATACACTGATTAACTGGAGAAGTATTAAACCTTGTGATTGGCCAAATCAATGTTTCCAGTTTCGCATTGATAGAACCAATCAACCAAAGAAAATAGCAGTAACATATTCAGTGCGAATATTTGTATTCTTTACCTTATTTTGTGATCTATTAAAATATTTTTTGACTTAAGATGTATCAAATAAATTGAAAAAGACAATAAAGATTTTGCAGGGAATCTTTGGTTCTCCTCTAGTTTCTGATGAGATCAAACACTAACTAAGCTCCCCATTTTATCTCATTTCCTCTTTTAACTTTGTGTTTTTTTCTATTACTTCCTTTAGTACAATTGAAAAAACACAATTAGAGACTTACCTGTTGCCTTTTTTTGGTTCACTTCTTCAAGGTATTTATAATTTTTCTTTTCTAGTTCAATTACTTATCTATTTTTATGTATATGTGTTCTCTTTCTAGTTGAAGTATTTGTGTTTTGTTTCTAATTAAGTTTTAGTACATCATTTTTTCTAGTTCTAGTATAGTTTTCATCTAAGTTGCTTTTCTTTTTCATTGCTCACAATGTGTTTGACAATTTTTCCAAGAGAGTAAAATAATAAAATTTCTAAATTACAATGACCGATTTTATAATAGAAAAACAAAGCATTCAGAATTACACAATATCTAGTGGGATTTGGGAAACATCTTTGTTTTATTTAAATAAAAAACATCTTTGTTTTATTATGGAGGCAATACTAGTTAAAATTATATTACAAATTAATTTATGCTTTTTTATTTTCATTTTTTTGCATTTTTTTTTATTGTGAGCAAAATTTCAATGCTGCCTATAACTCGGGCTAAGGCAACCAAACTACCGGGGACCGGCTCTGCATACGGCGTTAAAACTAGCTTATCATTTCCCTCCAATCTTAAGTGTCAATTATATATTCTCTTTTTTTTCTTGAAGAGAATTATATACTCTCTTAAATCAATTTTAAGACTATTCATGTAAAAAACATAATTAATTTAGATTAAAAATACGAATGTGACCGAGCGATTTTTCTGCGCCATTGTAAGAAGGCTTGCTTCTAATTTGCATCTAGTTGCTCCACATACATCTTAGCATTCCATGATGGTCTAAAAATCAAACTAAGATCTTCAATTGCAAAAAATAATTTTCAAAAAAGAGAATAATAAACAAAAAATAAATAAACATAAGATTATACAGAAAAGTAGGAGTATATAAATATCGATAGACATTTCAAAAAGGATTTATACAGGGAGTCGCCACAATCTACAACATGATGTTCATTGCAATCTTTAAGAATATTATAAGATTGTAAAATACACATTAAAAGATAGTATGTAGATAGTAGATGCCATCTTTTAAGTAGTGTAAACTAATATAATAAAAGATTGTAAAAATATCATACAACACATAGAAACCAGAGAGTGTAAAATAATACATATCTACTAAGCTAATTTAACCCCTGCAGCCTTGACCAGATGCATAGTTGCTGCACCTTTGATAAAATGTACAAAAAGTGTAACAAAACATTCTATACTTATGGTTAAGGTCCTAGCTAAATATCAAGTGGCAGAGTCCACATCCATCACGCAGCGGATCGGTTCTATTTAGTGGATGTGCCTAAGGATAACCCTACACTGTAACAGTCAATTGTGTGCCTATATATATCAGACCTCTCCTTCCTCTTTCACTCACTATTTCTCTATTCTCCCTATTTATTATTCTCAGGCTTTAGCATTCATTCTCTTTTCTTCCAAGACAATCAAGAAACCTTCAAAGAAGCCATGGATCCATCCCTGTTTTTTAGGCTGTTGATCTGCAACCTGGCTCTTCTGCAACTACTAATTGTGATCCGTGAAACCCTTCTTCTCCAAGCAACAAAAGTTCAGTCTGTCTCAAAACTCGATATGAGAGTTGTCTTGCTCAAAAACTCGATCTCTCGAAGCTTCTTCAATACGCCTCTCCTTTTTCTTTTACTCGAATAAAGACCATTTTCTCAGCTTGGATTTTATTCTCTCTACTCGAACCAAAATCGATTTCTCAACAAGGCTTCTCGAATCAACATTTCTAAAACTTGATTATGCTAAAGATTTGATCAGCAACACGTTCTCATATATTTCTCTTACTCAATCGGAACCACTAAAAAAACAACAACAATTAGTAACTACTCGGATGATCAGACCCAATCTCAAACAGCTTGGTACCGACTTGTCTCGATGTTTTAACTCAACTCAGATCGCACACACGGACCAGTTCGTCGCTCTAATACCATTCACTATTAACTCTAAATTATTATTATTATTATTATTATTATTATTATTATTATTATTATTATTATTATTATTATAGTTTTTATATGTTGCCGAACTCCTTAATGAACGGTTATTATTAAACTTAATATTCATGATCGGACGGTTCTAAAGAAGCAAAATCAGATCCACGGTTGATTCTCTTACCATTCCAAGTCATGCCATAATCTTGTAAAAGATTTGGTAAGGGTAAAATAGTAATCTCAATACATGGCTAAGCCATCTTCCTCTATTGTTCCCAAGCTCCGTGATTATCTTTTGTCGTCATATTCTATGTCAGTGGAAGGTGGACAGGATAAAAAAGGGCATTTCATGATGCATAATAACAAAATTTCAGCCTATTTTCAATGTACAGAAGTCAAGCAAGTCTAATTTGTTTTCTTTATAAAACCAATTTAACAATTAGTTTGATTGAAACACGATTGATCTTCAAAATGTGTAATTTAGCCTCAAACTGTTGTCAAATCTGTTAACAAAAAAAACTGTTATCAAATCCAACCAAAATCAATGTATCTTTCTATTTGAATCATACTATTCTCAATATCATTTTATTTCAACAAGTTTATGAATATTCACTAAATTGTTGCAGATTTAAGGCCTCCTACTCAACTTGAAGCAGTATTGAGTATCTATAGAAACCTAAGTTGTACTCTGAGTAGCATTCTCATACTGTAAGAGATATACCAGGTACCTTATTTAATCTCAGGTGAAAAGATAAAATATAAATTATCTAAATATTTTATATTTATTTATGGTGACTTTAGTTTTATTTTATGTTATTTAGTGTGTGGTGGGAATCAACTAACAAAATTTTGAGAGAGTTCAAAGCAAAAAGAAATAGAGTAATTGCAAGGAGAACTATAATACTTTAGTGTCAATATATTGTTACTAGTGTGAATATATCATTTTTACCATCAAACTCAATGTATTATTTTTGGTTTTAGTGCCAGTAGACCGTTTTTATACAAACATGACATGTGTCATCAATACATCATTATTCTATATAAATTAGTTCAATTATTTTTAGTATTTTGTGGTTATTGAACATAATTTTGGAAGTTGATTAAATGTTATATTTTGTAATTTATGCATAAGTATTATTTTTCAAATGTTGAATACAGATTTGAAGTGATTTTTAGTATTAATATATGTTTTCAAGTCAAAATATACTTAAAGTTCTAATATACTATTTTATAGTCTCAAAATAGATTTCTAAGTGCAAATATATACTATGTTGTGCTGATTTCATTGGTATATACCATTTTGTGTGTCATTATATTGTTTTTAATGACAACAAAATAATATTTCCATAGCCTGTCAAAAAAAGCTCTGCCCCTAATTATAATGTACCTTTTAGTCCTAACATACTATTTTCTAGTGTCGATATAGACTTGTAAGTGCTAACATATACTTTTTGTAGTATTTTGTTGTTAATATACCATTCTATGTGTCAATATATTGTTTTCATCGTCAATATATCATCTTCGACGTAAATATATCATTTGAAATGTCAATACCGTCTTTTTTTTTACAAATGTGATATTAGTGGCAATACACTATTATGTATAATTTAGTTATTCAGATAATGTTGGTATTTTGTGTTTACAATATAATTTTGTATATTGAGTAAATGTTGTTTTTTAGAATTTATGTTTGAATATTATTTTTTGGATGTTAATTAGAGATTTTTGGATGAGAATAACTTTTTTGAGTATTGATATTATATATTTTCAAGTTTTAGTGTACCTTTTTGTGTTCTAGTGAACTGTTTTGTGATGATATATTTGTTGTGCCTGAATATACTATTTTCAAGAGTTGTAAATATTTTTTGTGACTGATTTGAACGTTAGTTTTATAGAGGAGAAAAGGATGGTGTGAAAAACGAAATGGAGATGATGGAATTGAGAGGTGACAGACACTACATACTTGGAAACTAGAAAAATAAGGAAATGAGGCATTGTCTAATTAATTGTAGTAATTAGTAAGTACCAAAATACCCCTTTCAATTTGAAAGGCCAAGATTTAATCTATCATAGAAGCTAAAAAATGGCCGGGTAACATATAAGAGCTATTATTATCTCATCTCATCTCATCTCATCATCATCATCATCATTACCGTTACACCACCGCAATCAAAGAGGCTCCTTCTTCAGCCTCTTTGTATGTTAGGATTAAGCTGGCAGATGGCTGGTTCTCAAAATCCGATCGACTTCATATCGTCTCATGTGACGATGTGGGTTGGTTTGTGGCGCCAAAAGGGCCGGTTGTGGCTTTCGATTTCTCAAAACTATAGCTAACTCCGTTTGCAAAAGGGCCCGTAAACCTGACACTTGAGGTGTATGCGTGCTTTGATGACGGCTGCCCAACTCTTCTTCTGCCTTCTCAAGATTGGATCTTGGGAAGCACGACTTGGAAGGTAGATCTCTGGAAATCAATGGAAGAACGAGTCATGGAACATCATTCTGGATGGATGGATGGATGGATGGATGGATGGAGGGAGCGAGGGACGTAATCTCTGTTTGCTTAAGTATTTGATTTGATGTACTCTTAGTTCAGTTTTGATAAACATAAAAGAACGCATGATTTCGGACCGTGTTGAAAATATGGATTGCAAAATGAATTAGGTTAATCAATGTGTGTGTGACAATTCGAATTTCGTTTTATTTTTTTTTATTTTTTTATATATGAGTTGTGGTTTTGTGAATGAATGAGTTCTTTTCAGTTCTTTTGAACAAGGAATGATTGTTTCATGTCCTTAAGTTCATTAATCCCTGTTGATATGATGCACTTGTAGACTAGTTCTTCAGTTTTTGATAAAAATAACAAGATTTTGCTTGGTTCGGAGACAACCAATCATCTTGACGTAGAGGAATTCTGTTGATAAATCAAAGATGATTTTTCATGCGCAAGTTATTAATCTTATCCTCAAATATAAAGCATCTGGCAATTGCATTTACAAGGAATTATGCAACAAGATAATTTACATGGAAACATTTCAAAACTACCCCAAAACCATGTAAATTCCCAACAATTAGAAAGAACGAAAAACAACACTCCTACACTAGAATAGCAAGCCCTTCTAAGAAAATTCTCAGCCCGCGCATTTATTGTACATCATCAAATTAAAATCACTAATAATTTCGCCTTGTGGATTGTGAAACCCCCATATGTACATCATCAGGAAACGAAAACATGAATAGGCCTGTTGGGCCTTGGTACAATCCGGCATTGCAAATTGTTAGTTTCATTTTGGGTTTTTTTGGGGCAGAAAAGTGGTTCTTTCGCTAGCTCATTATTCCGCAGTCACGAGTTCGAATCTCGGGCTACGCACTCTTTTTTTTTTTGCCTAATTTTCTAGGAAAAATTGATCCAAAAGAAATAGGTAAAGATTATAATGACGCATTTATATTCGCAAGTTTGTCTAGGCTCATGTGGTGTTTGTTGTTTGTTATAAATCCATGGGTTGCAAGTTCAAAACCCGGATGAGTGAATATGTTTCGCCAATTCTTTTTTTTCATTTAGGTTACTTTGAATATTCAAGTCCCAAAATAAGTCATCATAAAATTTTCTTTTAATGGATCTTAAAATTAATAGTCCCTTGATCAGTTATATTTGTAATTGTATCCCAATATTTTTTCAAAGTAAGAAATAATTTCACATTAAAATATCATGCAATTACAAATCATGAATAGTTTATCCCATTAAAACATAATATAATAAAATAGAAGATATGTCAAAAATAATTTTATCATAATTTTATTTTTGTTATTCAGAAAAAAAAATTATGAAATTTATCATAATCTATTTTGTAACACTGAAACGGAGGAGGTACGCTCTAGTTTCAACTAACTTGTGCCCGTATCTCCCGGTCGCCTCATTTAAATGCTCTCTCTCTCTCTTATGTACCACCAGCTCCCCCACATTTTGTTTATTCTTTTACATAAATACTCAAAACCCAAAGTCTAATCTAATTTCTCCAGTCTTCTTCTTCGAGTTTTTGAGTTCTTAACACTCCATTCTAGATTGTAATGTTGCCATTTTCCCCATTTTCGCTCCTGCCAAACTTCAAAACTGAAACCCCATTTCCATTTGCCCCTTTTCACATCACATACGAATTTCACCTCCACTAATCATCTCCTTCTAAACACCCAAAACTTCATTTCTCTATCAAAACCTCTACATATTCATTCTCACAAAACCCCATTGTTATTACTTCTTTTCCGGGTCCCACATGTCAGAGACTAAGCTAAGAACAAGGCCCGTCAAACCAGAGGAGAAAGAGACTGAAAACGAGGAGGAGGAGAAGAAAGCGGGGCCAATGCTGAGGCGGAGGGAGTTTCTCCTCCGCTCGAACCTCTCAATGGACGCGTCCTGTTCGTCAGACGTCTCCTCCGACTCGTTCTGCAGCCGCGCGTCGACCGGACGGATCAGAATGGGGAGCGGTGCTGGCGGTGGGTTTAGGAGGAGAAAGAGTGGGAAGGTACTGGAGGTGTCCGTTGGGTCCGGACTGGAGGGGAGTGCGGGACGGAGGATGAGGTGTGCTTGGGTCACGGCTAATAGTGGTATGGAAAATTGTTCTTGTTTTTTGTTTTGTTATTAGTATATAGTTATTTGATTTTGTTATTGTTGTTATTAATAAAGTTGTCTAGCTTATATTGTCGCAAAAAAAGTTATTTAGAATATTATTCATAATTAATAATAATTAATAATAATAATAATAATAATAATAATAATAATAATAATAATAATAATAATAATAATAATTATTATTATTATTATTATTATTATTATTATTATTATTATTATTATTAAATACTCTTGATCAATATTCAATACTTCCTCTCATTTTAGTCAAAAATTCAATACTTACATACCACTTAATACTGGTACTGAACCAAACTGCTATTTTGTTAGTATAAAACTGGCTGGTACAGACATTATTTATTTATTTATTATTTTTTTTGCCTTGGGGGTTTGTAAGGTTTAAAACGGGGCCGTCCTTTTGATTCTGTAATGTTATTGGTATGAAACCTTACCGTTATGGTATCTCTATTTGGTATATAACGGCCTGTCATGATTGTAATTAGTATACTAAATTAATGCAAATATTCTCTGTTCTACTTAGTTTATAGTACCTTGGCACCAACTTATGATTTTGCAATAGATTGCGTATAATAATATAATAATTTGGTTAGTTTGTGAAGAATATTTGTTGACTTCTTGTGCATGGTTGTTGGTACATGAGCATAATAATCTCTTTTTCTTGATTTAGTAAAATATTTTAGACATTTTTTTTGGTAAAAGAGCATTCTACTATTTTAGTCTAGTATATAGAGGCCTACATGAGTAGTTGAGATTCTTTAGGTAGTTGGTCCCTCCAACCATTTTTCAGTTGTTAAATTTTTTTAAATTAAATTTAATTCAATTCTTGATTGATTAATTTTGAAATTCTTTGTAAACTATTAGCACGCAGAACTTTAGTCTTATATATTTTAGAAGGACTAACTTGGTTGCAATTTCTTCTTATTTTGGGGTTTTCTGAAAATTGTCACAGATCCATGTTATGTTGCGTTTCATGACGAAGAATGGGGCGTACCAGTTCATGATGACAAGTATGAATATTTATTTCTTTATTTTGATATAAATAGGGGCAGTTTGAATAGATGTACCAATTAATTACAGATCTGAAAAACTAGCCTAATCAATCCTAATTAGGGGGCTATGTACCAATTAATTACGATTTTACTTTTTATTTTTCTAGTGTTTGTGTTTAGGGTTTTGGACAAAGTGGAACTAGAATAATTCCCTAATTAGCTTAATTTCTCTCCTCATACCTAACAAAAACATTTTATTTATGAGAATAAGTTTTAGTTAAGTATAATGGGAATAACTAACTAACTACTAAAAGCATGCAAATAATATTTTATTAAATACAGGAAATTATTCGAAATGCTTGTATTGTCTGGCGCGCTAGCCGAACTTACATGGCCAGCTATTCTCAGTAAAAGACATATTTTCAGGTAAATAAATACAACAAAAAAAACATTATTTTTACATAACCATACTGATTCGTGCATCTCTTTAAGCTTCTTCATTCCTTCTCAAATTAATATTATTTTAAACAGAGAAGTATTCATGGATTTCGATCCGGCATTGGTTGCAAAAATAAACGAGAAGAAACTTGCGATGCAAGGAAGCTTAGCTGGCTCTCTTTTGTCGGAAACCAAACTACGCGGTATTGTTGAAAATGCAAGAGAAGTGCTCAAGGTATGAGAAAAAAAATAATCAAGGGAAATTTGCAAATAAGCCCATGCCTTCGAGTTAAATGTCAAAACACCCCTCCATTATTTGAAATTGCAAAAAAAACCTATATTCTTTAGGAAGTTGCAGAAAAGCTCCTACCATTTAGTGAGATCTAAACACATCTATAAAATAAATAAAAAAAGATCTAAACACATCTAAATCATTCTAATTAATATCCTAAAGAAAAGTTTTATTTTGCAATTTTGAACAATGGAGAGGCTATTTTTGCAATTTAAGCATATTGTCGGGCTTTTTTGTAAATCTTGCTAGTACCAAATTCAGAAGCATCTCGTTTTATGCATTTGTACAGATCATACAACAGTTCGGATCATTCGAACTAATATCCCAAAGAACAGAATTTTTTCTGCAATTTCGAATAATAGAGACATTCTTTTCTGCAAATTAAGCATAATGTAGGGGCTTTTTTGCAAATTTCCCAAAAATCAAATATGCTTTCATCTATACAGATAATCCAACAGTTTGGATCGTTTAACCAATACATATGGGGCTTCACAAACCACAAGCCGATCGTGGGCCGATTCAGGTACCAGCGCCAGGTACCTGTTAAGACCCCAAAAGCGGATTTCATAAGCAAGGATCTCGTGCGACGCGGATTCCGAGGCGTGGGGCCCACGATTATCTACTCGTTCATGCAGGTTTGTGGCTTGACGAACGATCATCTCTTGTCGTGCTTTCGGTTTGAGGAGTGTAATACTGGTACCGGTACTGGTACAAGTGGAAATAGTGAGAAGGGAGAGCGAATAGGAGGGGAGAATGAGATTGAGGTTTTGGTGGCTAATGTAGATGAGCTTAGCATTTCGTAGCGAATGTGGAGGGGGAATTTTCATTTTGAACCTTGTATGTGTGCGATATTTCAGACAATGGGGAAGTTTAAATTGATGGTTTAGAATGAAAACGTGAAGTGCGGGGTGAGAATTTCGCAAAGAGGAGCTTGCTAGTGTAGGAGTGTTTTTCATTCTTTTTTTCAATTGGTGGGGAATTTTACATGGTTTACGGTGGTTATGACATTTACCAAATAGCAAGTGGATTTCAGCAAGATGTTGCAATGTATATTCTCCTGTTACACAATCCCTTGTAATTGTAATTGCAATTGCCAGATGCTTTAAATTTGAAGATAAGGTATTAATAACTTGCAAATGAAAAATATGCTTTGATTGGTCGACATAATTCTTCTATTGCAAGATGATTGGTTATCTCAAAACCAAACAAAATCTGGTCTTGTTATGTTTATCAAAACTGGCGTACAAGTGCATAATTTCAAAACAGAGATTAATGAACTTGAACAGTCCTTGATGAAAATAGTTCATCCATTCCAAACTCATACACAAAAAGAAAAAGAAAAAGAAAACCTGGAATTGTAACACAAACATTTTAGCCTAACTCCAATAAAGGTACAAGATGTGACTGATCCAGCATCATAATCTAGTAACAGTTCGATCCATAAAATATATCATAATCTAATCCAATATAGGCTACAAAGCATAATACTTGAAGTAAATCTGATTTTGAAGCATAATACTTGAAGTAAATCCAATATAGGCTACAAAGCATAATACTTGAAGTAAATCTGATTTTGAAACGAAGCCAACACAACTAATTATTGCACATTGTTCCAATACTAAGTAACAAAACACAATCATTTTGACTATTTTTGTTAATATTTCGCTCAACTTTAGCAAAGCCATTACCTATCATCGCCCTCGCCAGAGTCCGAGCCATCTTTCACTTTGAATCTAGCATTCCTTCCCTAAAAATTAATGAATAATTCAAACAGTTCATCAATTTTTTTCACATGGTTATATTAGCATTCTCATAAATCCATGCAAAATGAAACATGTCTTGATTATATGGGAAAATTGAAGCATTTGCAAGATTAACTGAATTAGCTACATTCTATTCAGAAAAATTCTTTCCCTATCGTGCAAATTCAGAAATTTGATCATAAATAATATACAGCAAATATATGTAACAATACCTGTTTAGAATCGTAGTCTGAGTTTCTCCATGCGTCATGGTAAGAATTTCTACTTTCATTGTCACGGTTCCATTTCCTAGGATAACCTGCTCGTAGTTTATTTTTGTCAGTTTGAAGATAATTAAGACCACTATCTTTCGAACACTTATAAAAAATATAACATGTAATTATTTTTGACGAACATCTAGAAAGCTGCTACAAACAAAATATGGTCAAGGTGAAGCACAGTTAGCTAGCTTGTTATTTCAAAAATACAACATACAACACTAATATCAAGCCATCTTCTTTAATTCGATCCTTGAAAGTTGAACTCAACCAATTTTTCAGTGATTAGTACTGATATGGGCTTAATCAAACAAAATTCCAAACACAGTTAGCTGGTTATTTTTACTTACATTACATACCCCTGAAATATTTAAAATTATTAAATCAAATTTCTTTTAAGAGTTGAACTTTTAAGCACAATTGGAATTGGCGCTAATTCTGTCATATATATGCTTTGGTGTGGTCTAAATACTGAATCTTAAATCCAAAAAAATTAATTCAATAAAAGCAAGCCAATCCTTATTCGGAAGTAAAGATAGAATAACAGATATACTGACAGACAAGAACTGAGCAACACATAAGCAAGCTAATTTTCATTAAAATAAAATA
Organism: Juncus effusus; assembly: GCA_027726005.1. Classification (NCBI taxonomy): domain Eukaryota; kingdom Viridiplantae; phylum Streptophyta; class Magnoliopsida; order Poales; family Juncaceae; genus Juncus; species Juncus effusus. The sequence goes on from CM050898.1 coordinate 5,387,581, forward strand.
AAATGAATCAACCTTAATCTCAAATGAATTAAGCAAGCACAATTGTCAATAGTTCTGTCTCATATATGCTTTGCAGTGGTCTAAACACTTAATCTCAAATACCAAAACATTAATTCAATAAACTCAAGCTAATCTGAAGTAAAGTTAGAATAACAAATACACTGACAAACAAGAACACTGACCAACAAATAATCAACCTAATTTTCATAATTTCATTAAAGAATAATATAAATCAAGATAATACATAGAAACAGCTAAAGCTAACAAGCTCATACAAAACTGAAATAAAACAACATAAAATATATAACAAATAAACTAGAAATCAATAAAAAAATAAGTACGGAATAAAGAATGAACTAATAACTAGACTAAAGAATCAACAAAAATAAACTAGGAATCAATAAAAATAACAAAGGAATAGACAATAAATGAATGAAGAAGGCCAGAGGACTCAAGAGCAGGCTCGAAAAGCATCAACAGAGAGGTCAAGTGCAGCCGCTAGTGCCATGTAGGCAACCAAATCTTCTTTGGATCTGACAAATTTTGCGGCCACCTCAACATTTAATGCTGAACTCTGCCGCTTTCGTTCTCCTTTCACACTGGCCGACATCACAAAACCTCGAGTTCTATCTGTCGGTAGATCTATGGAGAATCTACGTCCGTCTTTCCGGCTTATCGACGAATAAGAAACAGAGATTCCGTCTAAGGAATCCGTCAGCCTTTCGAACCTGTACGTGATTCTTCCTTCTGCTGGTTCTGTCCAAGAGCTTAACTTTCCCCATGCTTCCCACTTGCGGCTGTTTGTTGGCTGCAAGATCAGCCAAGATCCAGGTTTCACTGAAGTAATACTGTTGGTGTCGAGAGTCGGAACGAATGGTTCAGTCATGAGTGCAACTGCAGCTGGCAAGCCTGATTTGTCCTGCACTGTTACTGAGCAGTCCTGCGCCTTCTGATCAGCTAGGCCGAGCTTCTTCTTTATCCACTTTTTGACGAGTTTGAGACCCCCTGTTTTCCCACCACTCATGACAGAATCTTGAGAGAAAAGGTAAGAAAATACTGACCTGGATCTTTTAGACTCTTGAACGTGACAGACGCGAGAGTTGCTTGCTGCTGGACATTTACTCGCCTTGAAAACAAATCGCTCTTCTTTCTCTGTGCAAACTGAAACGTGGAGCTGAGAGAAGCAGGGTCCGTCTTTCATCTCTACGTCCCTCCATCCAGAGTGATGCTCCATGACTCGTTCTTCCATTGATTTGCTGAGATTTATCTTCAGAGTCGTGCTCCCCAAGACCCAATCTTGAGAAGACAGAAGGACTGTTGGGCAGCAGTCATCAAAGCAGGCATACACCTGAAGTGTTAGATTTACTGCCCCTTTTGCAAACCGGCTCAGCTCTAGTTTTGAGAAATCGAAAGCGACAGCCGGTCCTTTTGGCGCCGCAAACCAACCCACATCATCACATGAGACGATATGAAGTGGAGCGGATTTTGAGAACCGGCCATCTGCCAGCTTAATCCTGACGTACAAAGAGGCTGAAGAAAGAGCCTCTTTGATGGCGGTGGTAGCTGTGGAAGCCCCCAACGGGAACCGAACAGCCAGGTTGAAGATCAACCGTCTCAAAAAGACTGAAGGATCCATGGATTCTTTGAAGGTTTCTTGATTGTCTTGGAAGAAAAGAGAATTAATGAATGCTAAAGCTTGAGAATAATAGTCAGAGAGAATATAGAAACAGTGAGTAAAAGAGGAGGAAGAGGTCTGGTATATATAGGCACACAATTGACCGTTGCAGTTAGGGTTATCCACTAAATAAGATCTGACCCATTCCGTGTTGGACACTGCCACCTATTAATTTGTATCATGCTATCATGAGTCCATTACTAATTACATGACTAAATTGATCTGATCCATTCCTTGGCGCACTCTGCCACTTAATTTCTGTGTACTTCATATTTTGTTAGTTGCTAAGTAGAATATATTGTTACATTTTTTGTACATTTTATCAGTCAAAGGTGCAGCAACTTGCGTCTGGCCAAACCTGCTGGGGTTAAAATTCTGACTTGTGAGGTAGGCTAGCTATGTATCATTTGTACTCTCTAATTTTATGTATGTTTTATGATATTTGACTCTTTTTGTTATATTATTTTAGGATAGTACTACTTAGAAGGCGGAATCTACATACTGTTTTTTGATGTTTATTACACTATCTATGCTATTCTTATACTCGGACATTTGTATTCTTATACACAAATATATATTATTATTATTATTATAATACTTTGGATATTTATATACTCTTACAAGAGTTGCTTTTTAAATCTTTTGGTATTTTATAATTTTATTGTCTACCACCTTTTACAACATTTATATAAAATCTTTTTTTTTTACTTATATATTTATATACTATTCTTAAATCCAGCTGAAAGAGAGGACAAAAGTTGAACTTGATCTATGAAACAACTGCACTGTTTAGCAACATTTTCACCAAAAAGCAAACAAAAACACAACACAAAATGCATCTACAAAATGGATCTAAATAATTCTTTTTAGTTGAACAGTTCATATTCATGTTACATTTTCTTTTTCTCACTTTTCCGCCCCAAAAAAACCCAAAAAGAAACTAATAATTTGCTATGTCGGATTGTACCAAGGCTCAACGGACCTATTCATGTGTTCGTTTCCTTGAATCCCGACCCCTCTACGCGGTACAATCAGCGAAGATTTCACTTGATGCGGGCCATAACATAAACCCGCTAAAACTTGGGTAGAGGTAGCACTCAAAATTCCCAAGAATCAAATCAGGTAAGCATCTCGTTTCATTTGTACATATCATACAAGAGTTTGGAACTTTTAACCGGTACGTATGGGGCATCACAATCCACAAGCCGATCGTGGGCCGATTCAGGTACCCGCGCGCCAGGAGAAGTGTTAAGTCCCCAATAGCGGATTTCATAAGCAAGAATTTGGTGTGGCGCGTGTTCCGAAGCCCACGGTGAGAAGGAAGAGCGAATAGGAGGGGAAAAGGAGATTGAGCTTTTGGTGCCTAATGTAGATGAGCTTAGCATCTCATAGCAAATATAGAAGGCGAAATTATTAGTGGTTTTAAATTGATGATGTAGAATAAATGTGCGGGCTGAGAATTTCTCAAAGAAGAGCTTGCTAGTGTAGGAGTATTTTTCGTTCTTTTTAATTGTTGGGGAGTTCACATGGTTTTAGGGTAGTTTTGACATGTTTCCATGTAAATTATCTTGTTGATAATTCCTTGTGATTGCAATTACCAGATGCTTTAAATTTGAGGATAAGATATAATAACTTGCAAATGAAAATATTCTTTGATTGGTCAACAGAATTCCTCTATCTCAAAATGATGGGCGATCTTATCTCCAAACCAAATAAAATCTCGTTATGTTTATCAAAACTGAAGAACTACAAGTGCATCATATCAAAAGAGATTAATGAACTTAAGGACATGAAACAATCCTTTATTCAAAACAGCTTATTCATTCACAAATCACAACTCATATATAAAAAAAGAAAACGAAAATTTGAATGGTCACACAAACATTGATTAACCTAACTCCATTTTCAATCCATATTTTCAACTCGGACTTGTGAAGTCCGAAATAGGCAATCGCAATTGCCATTATTTCGATACTGATGAAAATCATGCGTTCTTTTATGTTCATCAAAAATGAACTAAGAGTATATCAAATCGAATACTAAGCAAACAGAGATCAGTGAACTTATAGGACATGAAACAATCCTTGTTCAAAAGAATCCATTAATTCCAAACTCATACAACAAAAAAGAAAAATTGAAATTGTAGCACAAACATTGATCAGCCTAACCCCATTTGGTGCCATACAGGTACAAGATGAAACTGATCCAACATCATAATCTAATAACATTTTTGATCCCATAACATAAATCATAATCTAATCCAAAGGCTACACGGCATAAAAGTTCAAAACAAGCCAACACAACTAATTATTGCACATTGTTCCACTACTAAGTAACAAAACACATTCTATTCAACTCGTTTTGTTAATATTTCACTCAACTTTTGCGACATCATTGCCTCTCGCCCTCGTCAGACGCCGTTAATATTTGATATCTATATAAATAACAAAAACAATAACTCAATACTATTTAATTAAACTATAAAAACACCATTATTGTTTTCAAATCTCTCCATAAAAGAATTACCTTCTTTACACAAATTTAATTACATCCTATAATCAAAATTAATTGCATTTAATGAATAAAGAATAATAAATTACGAAATGTAAGTCCGCACAAAGCATCCAAAGCTGTTACAAAAATATTATATTAATAAATTGTGCTGATAAAAGTTATAATAATAAAATAATCTCCTCCAATTTGCATAAAAGCGAATTATTATAAAAAGAAAAAGAAGAGGAAACAAACCACTTTATGGAACTGGCATGACAACCCTTCTCGTTGTTTCTTTCTTTTTATTTTTCTTTCGGAAAATTAAACTTTTAATCCGCATGTAAATCCTCTTGACCCATTTCTCTCTTTTGACTACAAAAAAATCCAAACAAAATATTTGGTAACGTTTAAGAATTAGCTATTTATCAAAAAAAAGCTTGACTGAAAAGAACTTCAGATTTGCACAAACTTTGCAAAGTAAATCAATAATTGTCTCAGTAAATTTACATCGATAAAATAAATAAATGTACATGTAGGTGTTTGAGACCCATCCCTAATCTATCGTTAACATCAAAATCTGTATTCAAAAAGTAACAAAAAATCAGTGAAAGATGGAGACTCTTTCTGCTTAATTTCAGTCGAAGAATTGTGTCAAAAAATGAAAAAAATTAGAAGTCAATTTTCTCCAAATAATTCATTGATTTAAAAACAACCTGTATACAGTCCACTATACCTGCTATTTGAACGCATTCAACCGTTATAGTGCCCAAACGCTATTTGCATGATATTTTCCTTGCGTGTTGCGTTTTATGATCAAAATCCTCTATAGCGCTATATATCACTAAGTGTATATTATATTAGGCCTTAAATAAATTTCATAAATGTATCTCAACAAATTTCTCGAGCACAAATAAAATACAAAAGTTCAGAATTAGGGTTAGGGTTAGTATTATGAACCGAAAAAAAAATGACCAACACTTTACCATGCTTCAACACAGAACCTGGTTCACATTTCCATTCTTATATAACTCAAATCATCATGAGGTAATTAAGTATTTATAATATGATCCAATCAAAATACAGAACTTCCAAAATGAAACATAACAATCTAATAAAATACCAAGTACCAAGACAAAACAAAAGACACTTAGATAATATACATTTGAAAATTCAGAAAGAAATTACTTCATAAAAACAAGTGGAAAAATCAAAAGACCTATATTTTGAACTCAATTCAAAATAAAATTATGTAGAGCCAACAAAAATATCATTAAATTACACGAAATAAATAATAAAGATGCCTACAATAAATCCAATGTCGATAGTTCAACAGTGAATATCCCAAATAAATTTAATATATATTATATTTAAGAAATCAAAATGAAAGCAAAGGATTCATGTGCCTCAGTGATAGTAACAATATGTAATCATCATGTCGAAATAAAATTGAGCATTGGCAAATTTCCAAATATATCAATATTTATTTAATACCCAACATAACTTATTTTTCAAATAAAATTCCAAATCCAATTTAATCAGCTTCAAAAGTATAATTTGGAGTTTTCAACCGGCCTTTCAAAAGTCAGTTGGTATAAATTGTTGATCATTCATATTTCATAATCCTCAAAAGAAGGGCTTTCAAATATCGAATTCAGAACAGGCCTTCTAAATTACGATTTTGAAAACACAAACTGACTGGTTTTTTTGTTTAGAACCGGTTCAAAAAACTGTACTAAAACTGGATTTTTCAAAGCCCTCATTTCTGGACTAGTCACAACTAAATTTTATACCAACCAACTTTTGAAGGACTATTTGTAAATTCAAAATTAATATTCAACAGTTGATTACATCAAATATGGAATTTCATTTAAAACATGTAAGTTATTATGAGAATTAAAAAAACATGAATTTAGTCGGAAACTCAGACCTGCATTTGTTTCATCATTGGTGGCCAACTATCAAATTTCACAAACTCTCTAAACACATGAAAACCTCATGCACAAAAAGCCTCTAAAGTAGATTTTTCAAACAAAAAAAGAATCTTAATAAAATAATTAATCGATGACTACGCAAAATAGGTTTGTTCAAAAGGAATTTTTTGAAAGATAATTAAAACAACAATAAGAAGAAAAGCCAAATTATACAGAAAAAGGAGAGCTAAAAGCATCAGAGAGATTCCCAATTAGGCACTCATCATTCCCCTTTTAAGAATCTTGAAATTCAAAAAGGAGTGCTGAATCCCTGTCTACATTTCCTGTTCATTTGCATCAAATCAATTAAAAAAAAAGAATTCAGAAACATGCATGAATGCATCAAATAAGAAATCTCGAACCAGTTAAATGTAAAATTAGATACATAAAAGAGAAATCAGCAGAACATAAGATATAAAATTGAATGAAAGAACAAAAAAAAAGACAATAATACTAATAATATTTATATAAATAATAGTATTAACATTTTGAAGGTTGTTCATCTTTTAATGAGAAAATTCTTCGGTTTCCATCAGCTCATTAACAGACTCATAAGTAATGCTTTATGCAATGTGGCAAGTTAAATTGCAATCCAATTAAAAGTACAGAGACTGCAGTGCATTTAACACTTTGAAACTTTTGTTAGGCTTCAATAGAGTATACACATTTGAGATTTTTGTTCTTATATCAGTTCAGATAATCACCAGTCCATAAAAGATATACATAAAAAGAGTAAACAATTTGCATATCATAAACGATTAGCTTAAACAAGATACAATAAATAATCAAAGAAAATAAGACTAATTAATAAAGCAGACTAAAAAATCAGGTGCACGTTAGAAAGAATCAACCAAAATATATTTTCACCACAAAAGATGAATCTGAAAAAACAATTCAACTCTCTTTCTTGCAAAAGTTAGCATCAATGAAAAGAGAAAGAACAACCAAATTTTATTTGAAGGCAAACAATTGAAACAGAATATGTAGATGAGTGGTTCTAAAAATATAATGTTATATAACCAAAAGGAACAAAGAATTGAAACATCTTCCGTTGAAAACTAATAATGAATCCAATAAGGGGAAAAAATAAAACAGATTTACAAATTGCACATCAACAATAGAAAAAAATACCGACCAAACAAAAAACATTATGTTGTGATAAACAGTAAAATATATTTTAGAAATCCAAATGAAAGTAAAGGATTCTTGTGCCTCAGAGATAGTAACAATATGTAATCATCATTATTTTGTGATAACATTGTGCATTGGCAAATTTTCAAATATACCCCTGTTTTTTCAATACCTAAAATAACTTAATTTTCAAATACAACTCTAAATCCAACTTACTCAGCTTCGAAAAAATAATTTGAAGTTTGCAATCAGCCTTTCAAAAATCAGTATTAATTGTGGATCATTCAGAAAAAAGGGCTTTAAAATACTGAACTAAGAACAGGCCTTCGAAAACCAATTTTGAAAAAAAAAAAAAAATTTAGTTTTTTTGTTTAGAACCGGCTCCAAAAACCTGTTCTTAATCTGGTTTTTTCAAAGCCCTCATTTCTAGAGATGGAAAAGACCCTAAACCCTAACGACCGGTAACCCTAAGGCCCCAAAGCCCTAACCACCCGTAATACCAAACCCCGTAACCCTAACAACACGTAACCCTAACGCCCCCAAAACCCTAACCACCCGTAACCCTAACGCCCCGAAACCCGAACCGCCTGTTACCCTAATCCCCGTAACCCTACCGCCCCGTAACCCTTATGCCCTGTAACCCTAACCACCCATAACCGTAATCCCCGTAAAACTAGTTCCCCGAAATCCTAACGACCTGAAACCCTAATGACATGTAACCCTCACGCCCCAAAACCCTAATGACCACCAATTGCCGCCTCTGGATCAGTCACAACTAAATTATATCCAACTTTTGGAAGAACAGTTGCAAATTCGAAACTAATTTTCTAAAGCAGATTACGTTAAATTTGGAACTTGTTTTTAAAAAATAATTTATTGTGAGTATTAAATAAACATGAATATGCTCGGAAACTCACCAAATGCATTGGATTCATCATTGACACAAATCAACATAAATTTACTAAAAGCATCAGAGGGACATTTCCTCTTCATTTGCGTCAATAAAAAAAATCCAAATTCACAAACATGCAAAAATAAATCAAGTTTCAAGGCTTTTACACTGAAAAACACACCTTCCATGTTTTAAATATCAAGCTAAAATATAACATAAATGAAAAGAATGAATTCAAAAAATGACAATAAACATTTCACACTAAGGCTCCAATTTCTATTCATATTGTCTATAGCAAACAAAAATAACCATCAAGCTAAGTAAATAATAATACAAAATTCAACACAAGGTCAATGAAATAAGAGAAAATAATCAAATTCAAATCTTTTTCAATCAACAGTAGAATTAGATATTTTAAGATACATCAGCAGAAAATAAGACAAAATTGAATTAAAATTACTTCCTGAAACACAATTTACAGAATACTGAGGATAAAAAATAGACAACAATAATAATGTATACAAAAATAATATTATAACATTTTAAAGGTTGCTAATTATAAAAGGATAGTTGACTCCGCAGGTGGATTCTATGAGAGACTAACAAGATTCAAAACAAATTTCACTGTTTTGCTATTGGTACCAAACTGTAATGTGAAGAACTACTCAAGAAACAGAATATACCTTTGAACAGAAGAAAGAATACGTTGAAAAATCTTCATTGTTCATGACGATCTGGCTACTACGCCATTGAAGAGTTTTTAGGGTTATTGAGGATTTTCGTGCAAGATCTTCATAATAGATTTAATCGTTGGGTTTCTAGTTTTCTTGGGTTTGAGCGAGATGGTTTATAGAGGTTTGCTTCTTCGGCTCTACAGAAGGTGCAGTTACTAAATTAGAGAGAGGTGAGATGGTGGATGGGATTGGATTTGGGGTCGCACTTCTCTCAGTACCTAACTAAATTAGGGGGTACGTGACATGTACTGATCCACATCGTAGCGCTCTCGGTTGCTAAATTAGAGGGTACATGTACATACATGGTGGTGTGGTGGATTGGGCGGTTTTTGAGCTGTCCAACCAGTCAGAGACTTTGTAATTAGCCCCTGTTATGTGATTTATGGTTTTCATTTTCTTTAATTTAGACCTGTTATCTATTTATTGGTTTTTCTTTTTTAAATTTAGTATATTATATTTATTTATTTATCATTTATTATATTTTTTTGGATTGTAGGCAAATGGCCTACTAGATTTTTATTAATAAAATAAAAGATTACAAATATAACATATTTGAGTAGTAGTATTTTAAAATGATGGAGTATCGACTGTCCTCCCCAACTATTCTTAACAACAGATCCTATCCTAAAAATGCTACTAGCTGCACTGACCAAAAAGATGCGTATATGTTTCCATTTGGTTTTCATTGCATAATATGCATATATCAGAGTCAATTTGTCATCTACGCTTTAATCGGTCTTTAATTTCTCCTTGATTAGGTGCCAACCGAAAGTCTTTACCCGTGACGGGCATCTTGCTTTCCAAGGCAGTTTTGTCCACTCTGGCTTGACCCCTTGGTCCATAAAAAAAAGAATATGCCGATTTAACTGCGAATATGCAAGGCTTCTCAATTCTGTTTGTGGGGCGCCATACATGTCTATCCTCCTCTTCATGATTTAATTTGATTTGGTTAATCATTTGAATTAGTTGTCTTTTTTATTGGGCTAAGACCGTGTTTAAAGTTCTATCCCATACTAGGCTTGTCCTTGAATTATCCTTGACTTATTGCACGGATTTATTTTTGTGAACTGCTCTTTGAAACAAGGCCGGGAAGATTTGTTTGAGTATATCCCCTTATAGCCATTTATCCTTCCAGAACTTGGCTTGTTGGCCATTTCCTAAAGTCATTTCTATCTCATTTTTGAACTATTCATTGACCTCTACAAGTTGTTTGTAGAAGAATGATGATTTGGGTTTTCCTTTTTCTAGTTTATCCCCGTATACTTGTTGCATCTTATCGGTCCATATGGATGGTTTTTTTTGTTTTGAGCATCCAATTCTATTTCATGAGTAATGCTAGGTTGTGTACTCGTAGGTCTCTGATATCTAGCCCCCCATTTGCCTCTGGTGTGTAGATTGATTTCCAGTCAGCTAAGTTTTTACCCTGCTTTATAGTCTGTGGTCCCCTGCCATAGAAAATTCCTTCTGATTTTATCTATCTCTTTTATTACTCCTTTTTAGATCATGAATGTTTGCATGTAGTACAAAAGATTTGCCAAGAGGACTGAATTTAGAAGTGTAAGACGTCCTCCTAGGGACAAGTGTTTGGTTTCCCAGTCGGAGATATGGTTTTGCAATTTCTCAATGAGTGGCATGAAATCCTCTTGTCTGGGCTGCTTTAGTGTTAATGGCAATGCTAGGTATGTTATTGGGAATTATTGCTTGTCACATCCCAGTTCTTGCGCAATAAGTTGGTCAAACTTTGTCGGTATGTTGACTATTTCGAACATACTTTTTCTATGATTGATCTTTAGCCCAGTGTTTCATCCAAAATATTGGAGCGTGTTTTTTTTTTATAATATTTAGATTATTATAAGATGCCTCTGCTAGCAAGATTGTGTCGTCAAGCAGTCGTTTGTGTGAGGTGAGGTTCCTGTGATAATCTATTCCCATGTTTTAGAATTTGTTGCAGAGTGTCTTCTACCAACACGAATATTAGTGGCGGGAGTGGGTGAACCATCTATTTGTTGGGTCTCGGACGTGCATAACGCAGCGGAAAACAAAAATTATTCGTCCAAAACCCATCCCGAGAATCCGTGCGTATCGGTTAAATCAAAGAAATAAATCTTAAAGATACCTTTCGGATTACGCTTAATTCCGTCCGTCTAGTCCGTCTAGGTCGGATCATGCGGAAGCCATCTACCGCACACACAATCGGTCTCCACCAAAACTCTCAAGAACCCGTTCTCATCTTCTTAGGCCGAATAGATCACAAGCGCCGAAAATACGAACGCCTCTACCGGTATCCACACAAACATTCTTAAAACGGGAAGAAGAACAATATATATGCTAGTAGCTTGTTCTTCTCTTGCACAAGAAAACTCTTTTTCTTCTTCTTATTTTGTCTCACAAAAGATGTATAATTCTCTCATATAATTGCACCCTTTCATTTTGTCATATAAAAGGAAAGCACTCTTTAGTAATTTTGTCACACAAATAAAAATGATATTTTCTCTCTTTTTGTCTCACAAAAGAGAATGAGAAATAATGAGAGAGAGAATCATTTGGTACAATGAATTTGGAGCCCTCTATGTCCTTATATAGAGGTGAAGAGTAATGTCTATTCACACTAAAAGATGTGTATGACATCACCCATCATTATCCACATATCATCATCTAGACCCAGACTTGACATCCCTATGTCCATAATCAGCAGAATATGATCATCCATTCTGCTAATATACTAGTGTAGATATGTAGCTTCTTACCTGAAGTATATTTATCTCTATAAACATCCTACATATCACTAGGGACGGTTTAGAATGTCATTCGTTGGTTCACAGTTCTACTATCAGAATCATGTATTCCGATTACGTGAACCCGAAGTGTCATTCATGGTTGATCTAATATATGTAAATATATTAGTCACCCATATACTCAATCATATATGAGCTAAATAAACGTGTTTCTCATAATCTAATCTCTAGTCCAACACTTTGGCCTAGGGCATGATACATGCCGCTGTCTGGATACGGGCTACTACCGACTGGATACAGGAAGCCGTATCTGGGATATGGACCACCGGAGGGAAACACACCATCGTACTGGCCGGTTGTGGACCAACAATCTCCGTCGGGTCAGGTCTGTAAATTACTTAAATGTTTTATTGAAAGTAACTTTTTTTAATGGTTATTTCGAGTTTATATAGAGGTTTAGGGTTTTAACGTTAATTTAAATGGTATAAAGCTAAAATTATTTATTTTGAGTTTACTAAAATGTTTGGATTCTTTATTTAGGTTATATATCTTTAAAGTTTGTTGTTTTATTTGTTAGGTTTTAGACTTAAAGAGTTTTATAATTATTTTGAGTAATATCGTAAATGAATTATAAGTTTATATTTATATTTTTTTTATTTAAGATAATGCTCGTAATGCACAAAGGGCTCGAGAGGGTTCGAGATCCACCATGAAGGCCGAGAATGCGACGCAAAGGTTAGGATCCGTCACGCGGTTGAGTGATTAAGTTTATGTGTGTTTTAAATTAGGGTTTATTTGTGTGTTTAAATTAGGGTTTAAATTTCATCAGATCTGGAGTTTTATTATGTTTTTCATGTATTTCGAATCTATGAATTGCATAGGACGGATATATTGTTGTGATACTGTGAATTTTGCGATTTTTGAAATTTTTTAGTTTAAATCGGTAGAATTAGCATTTTTAGGTTGCTGGAAAAAAACTGAGAAATATCAGCGAGGGGCCATGCCTGATGTCCTATAATATTTTAAAATTTGTACATGTATCAAGCATGGGTGGTGCCTGATACCCCTTCGGTGCAAAGAGTAATAGGCACGGGCAGTCCCTAAAAGACCTTCACTGAGAACAGTATCAGGCACGGGCTGTGCCTGATTATCCTCCAAAATATGAAATTTTACACAATTATCACGCACCACTCGTGCCTGAAACCCCTTCGCTGAAAGGCAATTCATGCACGGCTGGTGCAAGAAAAGTTTTTATTTGGCACAGTGAAGACACGTGCCTGATATGAAAAGTACCCCCAATGCCTGATAAGCATCAGGCAACGGCCGTGCCTGACACCACCATCAGCATCGACATCTTCAGGCACGGTTTTTTGGACTTTGAGGCATCTTTTCTCACTGTGTCTGATACCTAATTTTTCAATAGTCCCCCCCACCACCACACACACACACTCCCTCTTCTTTAGATATGCAGGTCATCTTCCATTTAAACAAATTGAACCCACTATCTTTAGTCTCATTCCATCCAAATTTTATCCATCTCATTAATAATCCGTTTATGAAACTTGAACAAAGAGAGATGGTATATGGGTGGTGCTATGTTGATATTTATGCTTGCTGCGTTGAGAGCGTTTCAAAATTTATCTATCAAATATTCATTTTGGCCTTATTAATAATAGTCTATTTATTTTTGTTACATTGAATTTTCGCTCTCCATAATATCTATTGAGATTTAATTACATGACAAAATTAAAAACACAATAAAAGCTAGAATCAAATATTGAGCACACCATTTTCTCATTTCCTATCAAGCGTCGGATGCTATGTTATGCTTGAATGGATGATTGTTTATGTACTTCTATTTAGCTAATATTTAATTTTTTTTATTTATTGTTTATTGTTTGTTTTTGTATTTGTTATTATGTCTTAGATTAAAAGAGCTTTTGAAATAAACCAAGAGATTCCTCTCAAGCTCTGACTTGGACACTTATTATTGTATCCGATATCATATAGATGATATTGTGGCTCCTAAATTGAAAAAAAAATGCAAAACCTAGATAAATGATTGGGTCAAATCTTGCTTTTGCAATTCAACAAAGAACAAAAAGAAAGTTCAAGTATAGAGAACAATATTTCTCATATATTTTGTTTCTAATTTTGTTATGTAATTAAATATTTGTAAATATTATGGAGTGAGAAAATTAATATGACAAAATAAATGATCCATCATTAATAAAGACAAAATTGGTATTTGGTGGATAAAATTTGAAACGCTCTCAATGCAGTAAGTATAATTCTCAATATAGCACCACCCATGGTATATTGGGATTTGGGAGAGGTGTTAAATTGCATTAATTAAAATCAACCTCCTGCTATACTTAATAATCCTCCCTTCCATTTATGTAACCTCTTCTCAAACTTTTTAATAATTTCCTTAAAATCCTTCTTGGTTGGTCTCTTGTAATAAAGGGATAACCTAAATAATTAAAGGGTAGCAAACGAAATTTTCACAGTGATCTCTTAATGGTCAATATTTTTTCTTATAGAGAGAGGATGAACAAGCTTGTAACTTTCAAGCTTCAATTATTTTCTCAGGTCCATGGTGGGATGAGAGATTAATGAAATGATGGTATATTCGTGTCCTAATACTAGAGATATCCACTATCTATACATCTCTTTGTTACGAGTCGAATAACTTTTCCAAGTTAAAATTAAAATCAGTTAATCTGTCAATGATGATTACAGTTATTAACCATTTCAAGAAAATTTCTTCTATTTTTAGAATCTAGCTTTTCATCACGTGCACTAAAATCACCAGATTGAAATCTTAACCAACGAACAACATCTATCGATGCTTTAAGACGCAATCTACCATCTAATATTTTCTTTGGTTGTTTGTTTCTCTATTACGTGTTGAATATTTCTTCTTTTATTTTTCAAATTTTCACAACATTCAACTGAATAACTACGTGCAGAGTTATTATCACTTCCATTATGCAATAAAAATGATCAATCTTTTCCATTAACTTTTTTTCATGTATCAAAACTTTTCATCGTAAATGTATCGGACCCGGGTCTTCCCATTGGACTTTTGGAAAAAAATAACAATAAAAACAATAAGCCTTGTGTAAGGTAAATGTTCTAACCATGAAAAGTTTTGGTACCAAGAGGTTGGAATCGACATTGGTTCTTTTCCGGTCTAAATTGGTTGTGTAACACTCGGATCTGAAGTAAGACCGAGTAGTTGCATAGATCTGTGGATTTTGAGAGAAACGAAAGAAAGAAAGAAAGAAAGAAAGAAAGAAGAAGAAAGAGAGAATAATTTTGTTTTTCTATAAATTGATTGTATCTTCTTAGAATTAACTCAGAATATATATCTGCATTTTTACAATCCTTAACAAAATAATCAGAAATGGACTGGGCCCTTACAATCCTTAACGAAACCCAAACAACAAATACTAAGTAAGATTACATGATCTTGTGTGCTCATAGTCTTTATATACATATATATCACATCTTATCACATAAGATGACAATATCTTTTGTGACATTCCTATGCAACTCATCATATAGGTCGCTAGGATTTTCTACGCCCGTTTCAGTTTGTTCTTTGTGTGTGACCCTGTAGGTTCACTTAATGTTGGCAATAAACTTGACCGTCTATAAATCATGAGCGGACTCTAGCAAGCCATCATGACTACCCAATTTAAGTGAATATCAGTGATCTGATTTACCTAATCAACAATCACGTATTTAGTCTCTTTGTCACGCGATATCTATATCGATTATAAGGCATGTAAGACGCCATCCTTATATTAATCGATTAATATTTCTTGATCCCGAATTAAACTGAACAAGAACAAATGACATTAATAACTCTTATTAATTCATTTGAGTATGGCCATACATTTCTTCAATTCAATTCATCAAGAGGCCTAAAGATATCTCTCTCATTTATGAGAGGAACAAATCCCGTCTTGATTGCACTCATCCCTCTACATGATTTATTGTATACCTAATCATAACCGTTATGACCACCCGGTTAAAGGCAGTGTTAGATTATATTAAAGTATAAAATTACTCATGTTGGGAACCGAGACAATCTCAGGTCAAAGGACCATAAATACTTTATGTTACAAGAATCGCTAATAACGTAAAACATGTAGCATTCTTATGGCGGGTCAGTCCAGTATATGGTCTCTAACATATACCTATATTAATGACTTGATAACTATTTATCCATGATCAGTAAAACATAATAATCAGTCAACTAATATACTGGTGTACATTTATAGCTTGTATATAAATATATATATTTATTTATATCCGCAAGTATATTTGTCTCCACAAATATCCTATAAATGACCAGGGATGATTTAGAATAGCATTCATAACACTTTATAGTTTTACTATCAAAGTCACACACTTTGATGACATAAAGTTGAATTGCATATTCATGGTCTATTTTAATTATATTAAAATAACCTATACACACATATTATATGAAATATCTTAGAATAAATATTATGTTTGTTATTACAATCTATCATCTAGGTCACAAACACTTTGGCCTAGGGCATAACACCATCAATTTCACACTTGCACTAGGCCAAATCAACCAAATATCTCATACTCATTGATCTACAAGGTATCACATACCCATTGACCTAACATGATTACTATCATTTCCGGGATTGGGTTCTTAAATGGATTATCAAACATTGTCATATGCAAATACTTTGCATATTTTTATGTCCACTATAATCTAAGAAGAATACTTTATCCTTCTCAAGTATATAATCATATTCTTGATTATTATTTAGTGACTTTCACTAAGATTAAACTTATGTGTGCTTGTTACACTTAATTCACATCATATGTAATTATGCTCCCACTGAATTTCTTGTCAACATAAGATTTATCTTTAATTTTTGATAAAACCAAACTGTTTGGTTATTTCATCAAATAATATATTTTTACCTAGAGATGTTTGCTTTAATTCATAAATGAATTTATGCAACTTGCAAACTCTTTTCAAAATTTTTAGGATAGACAAAACTCTCAAGTTGTATCATATACATCCTTTCATATGTTTCTATTAAGAAACAACGTCTTGACATCCACGTGGCGTCTTTTATAGTCATACTATGAACATATGCCCAAGAAAATTCTGAAATATATAAGCATGATGACTTGGAAAAATATTATCATAGTCTATACTATGAGTTTAACTTAACCACAAATCATGCATTATATATTTGCACATTATCCATGTCGGTCTTCCTTTTAAAACCGTATTTCCATCTTATTGATCAATCAAATTCAAAACTTGATTGTCTGACATGGATAACATCTCAACTTTCAAAGTCTCTAACCATTAGAGCCTTGACTCATCACAGTCTATTAGTAGAATGTGGACTCATCATCTATGAGTACGAAGTCGTAATCGCGTGAAACGAGTCGCTATTCCGTTAATCTCTGAGTTTTCAAACTGTCTTTTTCTGATTTTCTGTGGCGAAACGGTGAGACGAGTCATAACGGATGAAACGAGTCATCTTCTTCTTCAGCCTTTGGCGCTGAGTTTTGAATTAAATTTCCGGATTTCATGCGACGAAATGAGCTGCAGTTCGCTTGAAATGAGTCGCTTTTGTGTGAGCTGGGTACTGACTCATTTTAAGCTCGTTCCGCTGATCTGGTGTGGCGAACCGGTTTGAATCGCGTGAAACGAGTCATAACTGATGAAACGAGTCGTCTTCTTCTTCAGAATTGGCGCTGAATGCCTTTTCTCGATCTTCTGTGGCCTGCGATCGTGTGCTCGTCCTAAAACAATCCTCTGACAGCTTTGTAAGTTTCGAATTTGGACTTTGGATCGATTTTTCTCTTGGATTTCAGACCTGTTTACCCGTTTCTCACAACCATCGATTCGAGCTCATGATTCTGTACATTTCGCTGTGATTCATCAACCCAGTTCTCTTCTCCATCTTCTCACGAATCCACAGGGCTTTGAATGGTTGAAAACCGTTGAGTAAAACTCGAGTTTTGCTGATTTGAATGTCATCGGTTCGCTGTTCCGCCATTGCTGACCAGAGTGTGCAAATCGACCTCTTGTACGCAATTCACGCAACGAAATCCAAAACGGTGACTCAGGCTTCGTTCGCAACTTCCTCACGATGCTTCACAACCATTATGACTTCCCAATCCGCCTCGAATCCAGAGAATTCCTCCATTAACCAACTCGGTTTCAATTTCGCGAAAATAACCAAAAACTGCTGAACTCGCGAATCAAACTATGATTTTGAGTTGTTTTTCCATCGAATTGAGGCTTCTTAATTCATTGTGAGCCTTCATTAAAGCTTTACGACACGAAAAGAATCATCTTTGCTTGAGAAAAACGGAAATGGTTGATCGAATTCATTCGCTGTTCAAAACTCGACCGTTGGTTCATCCAGTTTGAAAAGTTCATTGAGGATTTCGTCGAACAGATTACGGAAACACGGATTTCTCGCTCGATTTCGCATCATTCGATGAGTTCTTCATACGGTTAGAAAGGGTAGACGATGGAGAAGAGAGTGAGATCGGTTTTGGCTCGAATGGATGATGGTGGAGGGCACGGCAGATCAACCATGGTTTCGGTCCGTTTTTGGCACTTGTTTTGGCCGAATTCCGGCGATCGCCGGAACTTCCAAGACCGGAGAATGGTACCGGCATGTTCGTCTCGTCATGCTGAATCCATGGTTGGCTTGTTTGTTCGATTTCGAGCAGAATTGTGAATTATGAGGTTTGAAGAAGATGGGTTTGACCTGGTCAATTCGTTGACTTTGACCAATTTTTGACCTGATTTTCAATTGGGTTCGTTTCGTCGAGCTCTTCGGTTTGGTATACCGTTTGACCCATTTTGGAGAAGTTGACTTTTGGTCAATTTGGCGATTTTTGGCGTTTGGCTCGGTCTGACTTGGTTGTAGAAGGTTTTTGAATTGTCGTAAAAGTTTGGGGAATTTTTTGTAGAGTGTTTGAGGTTTTTAGTTGGCCATCTTTGGCCCATTATTTGCGTTTTGGTCCAATTCTTCATTTTATAGCCTTTTTGCCTGTAAAATCACACAAAAATGTATTAAGAGGTTTCAAATTATATTTTGTGAATTATGACTGTTTTTCATACATTTTATGTGAATTATGATTGAATTTGAGATGATAAAAACCCTAAAAATGTGTATAAAAATACACATTACAGCTAGCCAATGGTGAAAAAATAGTTTGTGATGAAGAATGTGGGAAGTTCTGTTGGTCAATGAAGGGTAGAAATTTTCATGCTAGGGTTAGATTGTTTGATGTAGGCATGTATGACCTTTTGCTTGGAAGTGATTGGTTGTATGATTTTTCTCCCGTTTGTTTTGATTACAGAAGAGTGAGGCTGCAAATCAATATACAAGGGAAACCATTCGAATTGAAAGAGGAATCGGAAAGTGGGGATGTACATTGGTTGACTTGTGAAGAGATGGAGAAGAAGATTTATACGAATGATTAGAATGTGCTTGCTCAAATGTATGCGGTGACGGCTGTGCAAACTGAAGGCGACAAACCTGCTGACTTAACTGAACTATTACATCAATACACCAAGGTATTTGAAGAGCCCGCCAGCTTGCCTCCAGCAAGGTCAACAAATGACCATGCAATTAACCTGACGGAAGGGGCTCCAACTATAAATCTCCGACCTTATCGGTATTCATTTTTCCAAAAAAATGAGATTGAAAAACTAATTAAAGAATTATTGCAGGCCCAAGTAATTCAGCCTAGTCAAAGCCCGTTTTCCTCACCCACTCTCCTTGTTGAGAAAAAAGACGGATCGTGGAGGCTTTGCATCGACTACAGGCAGTTAAATTCTATCATGATAAAAAAACAAATATCCCGTCCCTATTATCAAGGATTTATTGGATGAGCTCAATGGGCTAAATTTTTCTCCAAAATTGACCTACGTTCCGGTTACCACCAAATCCGAATGAGAGAGGAAGATATCCCCAAAACCGCCTTCAAAACCAACCATGGCCATTTCGAGTATAGAGTGATGCCTTTCGGCTTGTCAAATGCGCCGGCCACCTTCCAATTGTTAATGAACGAAATCTTTGAACCATAATGAAGAGGTTCATTTTAGTATTTTTTTGACGATATTTTGATTTATAGCTTGAGTTGGGAGGAGTACCTCCAACATATGGGGCTTGTATTACAAACCCTACTGAAAAATCAATTGTATGCAAAGCAACCAAAATGCTCATTCGGGGTAAATAAAATTGATTATTTGGGATATATCATATCGGACAAAGGGGTATCGACTGACCCTAATAAGATAACCGCCATGGTTGAGTGGCCTATACCTAAGATCCTAAAACAATTGAGATTCTTCTTGGGATTAACAGGGTATTATCAGAGATTTATCAAGGGGTATGGGGTCATTAATCGTCTGTTGATGGACATGTTAAAGAAGAAGGGGTTTAAATGGAATCTGGAATCTGTTCAAGCCTCTAAAAAGCTTAAAATGGCTGTTTCGACGACACCGGTTCTCGCTTTACCAGATTTTACTAAACTGTTTTTTTGGAGACGGATGCGAGTCAGTGGGGTGTGAGGGCCGTACTTACACAGGAGAGTCGGCCGATATCTTATTTCAGCAATGTATTGGGAACCAAGGGTAAGGTTCTGTCAGCTTACGAGAAGGAGTTTTTATCAATACTATTGGCGGTGGATAAATTTCGGAATTATTTGCAAGGAGGAAAATTCGTGATAAAGACGGACCACGACAGTCTTAAATTTCCCAAGAGTCAAAGGTTCAACCACCCACTTGAACACAAGGTATTGACTAAATTATTACGGATGGATTATTCAATTCAATACCTGAAGGGAATTCAAAACAAGGTAGCCGATGCTTTATCTAGAAGGGATGAAGAATTACCTATCAATGAGAATGATGAGGGAGTGATAAATGAAGGAGGAGTGGCTGCTATCACACAATTAAATTCTGACTGGTTGGAAGAGATAAAGAGCAGTTATAAGAATGACAAGGAAGTTGAAGAAATTTTGGCCATTTTAAGCTCTGACTTGGCCTCCAACAGGGCAGATTTCACCTTTTCGAATGGAATTCTTCGATTCTAAAATAGGGTTTACGTGGGTTCTGTACCGGCCCTAAAGAAAAAATTACTTGACCTATTTCACTCTTCACCTGTAGGAGGGCATTCGGGCATACAAGCAATTTATCATAGGATCGAAAAAGAGCTTTATTGGCCCAAAATGAAGAGAGAGGTACAAGAGTATGTGATGGGTGTGAGGTGTGCCAATTGAATAAGGGGGAGAATGTCCACTCACCGGGTTTACTACAGCCTCTCCCTATACCAGAAAGGTTATGGAGCCATATAAGTATGAACTTCATTGAAGAGCTGCCTAAGTCTCAAGGTAGGGACGTAATTTTGGTCGGTGTTGATCGGTTATCGAAATTCAGCCACTTCATTCCTCTTTCTCACCCATTCTCAGCTCCTAACGTGGCAAAACAATTACTAAATCACATTTACAAGCTCCACGATTTGCCAAGTCACGTGGTGTCGGATCGCGATAAGATTTTTACAAGTCTTTTTTGGAAGAAATTGTTTAAACTATTAGGGGTTGAATGACAATATAGCACGGCTTATCACCCGAAAACCGATGGAAAAACTGAGCGGGTTAATCAGTGCTTAGAAAATTATTTGCGGTGCATGGCATTCAAGTGCCCAAAAAAATAGATGGAGTGGTTAGCTTTGGCGGAGTATTGGTATAACACGAATTATCACAATTCCATTAAGACCACTCCATTTGAGGCTTTATACGGGTATTCCCCTCCAGGATTGGAATTAGGGATGGCTCCTAGCTCCAATGTTGCTGCAGCCGATGAATTGTTCCGGCAGAGACACCAAGCCCTAATCCACCTCAAGGATAATCTCTCTAAAGCGCAATCTCGAATGAAATACTACGCCGACAAGAAGAGAACCGAGAGAGAATTTCAAGTTGGAGATTTGGTATTTCTAAAATTACAACCCTATCGGCAATTATAAGTTGCTCAAAGAAAGTTTAACAAGTTGTGTTCGAAATACAACGGACCATTTTCTGTGGTTGAAAGGGTTGGGTCAATGTCTAATAAATTACAATTACCACCGGGGTCCCAAATTCACCCGGTTTTTCACGTATCTCATCTTAAAAAGAAGGTGGGAAAGAAGGTTGTACCAAGCCCTAAGTTACTACTGGTTGACGGGGATGGAATGGTTAAATTGGAGCCAATTGCAGTGCTTAGCACTAGGATGGTGAAGAAAAAAAATACAGGAGTAGAGCAATGGCTGGTACAATGGAATGGTTAAATTTGCCCAAGTAAGACGCCACTTGGGAATATTGCACTTTCATTAAAGGGCAATTTCCTAACTTTTCTCCTTAAGGACAAGGAGCATCTTGGGAAGGGGCGGGGGGTACTGTCATGACTTCAACCCTACTTGTACACACGGACTGGAATTTATTATTGATTTTTGCAGGGACTTCTTTGCATATTATTCTTCTTACTGTTGTTTTGATGTCATTGGTGTTATTTTGGTGTGTCGGGCCGTTGGTCCATTTATCATTAGACACGAAAAATCTATATTTTTCGGGCCTGCGATAAATTCTAATAGATCTACATGAATACACTTATGTTATATACCAAGACTCTTCAACATCTTGAGAGTCTAGTTGATTAATTGCAGACTCAATCACCAGTTGAAATCTGAATTAATTTTCATCCGAGCATTACTGTCAGTATGTGGAATTTGAACTTTTCAAATTTACTCCCAGTAATTCTTTTGGAAACACTTCTTCCAAAGAAATATAATTTTCGAGTAACAAACACTTTGTTCTCATATTAATTATAGAAGTAATATCCTTTATTTTTCTTAGGATATTCCACAATAAGCACTAATCCGATTAGATGCATGATGCTTCAATTAAGTATCATATCCTCAAATCTTGATAAAAGATAATCTGATACACCTACCAGTCCATATCTCATATGGAATCTTTCATAACTGCTTTAGATGAAATTATGTTCAGTATGAACGCAATAAGAGCGTAACCCCAAAAGAAATAGAAGATATATTTGACTCATCATGATCGAACTATATCTAATAAAGTTCGATATCGTTATCATGATGATCAAACACTTGGTTCTCGACTCCTCGATCTCATCAAAGAAATTTGATTTTCAAAGCCAAATTTATTCTCTACTTCATTATTTGTAAATTTTGAACTTTTCAAAATATTCAAATTTTCTGTTTCAATAAAGTGCTGAAGTAGTTTTCTCTAGCACCTTCACTCATTGACGAACATACATCACTATGTATGAGAGCCAATAAATAACTTGCTTTCACCTTACTTTGTGAAAGACGTATATGTCATCTTGTCTAATAAATAAATTACACATGTTTCAAATGATTCAAAATCAAATGAATTTGAAAATCCATCTTAATGGATTTAATAAATGTTCATCTTATTTAAGTAGACCAAGCGACAATGTTAGATTTAAATTCTTAATATTAATGTTACAGATAGACTTATAATTATCTTGTTCGATATAACACATAAGGTAATTTTTCTATTGGAACATTTCCAAAGAAAATTGACATTTGTGAATGGTGAAATTATTATTCTCAATAATAAATTAATAACCATTCATAGATAAACTCGAACTATAGATAATACAAAATTTATTGTCGACATTAAATAACAATTATTTATGTCAGCGATAAGTCCAAAAAGACAATGTAAATAAATGAGTTACTTGAGAAAATGCAACAACTTTTGCTACATTTGTCACTCATATGTTAACATCATATTTACTCAATAGTCTACAACTTAGTCAGCACATTTTTCACAAATGTGTGATTCACATCGTGTATCTAATACATATGATGTGAAATAGACAAGTTAATTTCTATAACAAAAATACTTGAAGCGGTAGTCACACTATCCTTTCATTCCCTTTTTCATATCTTCTTGAGAAATTATGGTTTCTTTCAATGAACCGATTCACTGCAAAAGATACTAATTTCTTACATAAGGCCGAAGCCTCGGCAACATCTTGCCCTTATCTTTGGGAGTACTTTTTACGTTCCTTTTAAGCACGAGAATATTATTGACAACACTTGTCCATATTCATTTTAACGATTATAAGCATCTTATGCTATCTGTCCTTCTCAAGGACCTATCGTGAGACATAAATAGATATATTATTCTATTTGAATAATATGCAAAGACTATTATTTTTTAAGTATTTCATATAATGGCTCCCACTATTTTTAATCAAATCAATAACCCTTAATTGCATTGATTCGGAAACTTTCAATCCTTGAAGTTTCATAGTGAGACAAGATCCATATTTCAGTTAAGTCCTAAGTGAGCTTTGGCTCATCGCCCAGAACTTAACTTATTTAGGTAGGAACAATTCCAATTGTATCTCATACAACTCTTGAACAATATAAGATAAGCATCATATGCCTGACGTATATATCCTATCGTATGCCCCGAGCCCAAGTCCGACTTGATAGCCCAGTTAAGTCAAACCATGTCTAATCATCGGCAAAATAGTACCCAACACACTCAGCTTTGGCATGACCTATGTTGGCTCCCATTTCCCGCATTCTCTCCTCCTAAGATTGTCCCTACATACCCAGCTTTGGCATGACCTATGCAGGGTCGATCAGAGTATCGAGAGATTTAGACTTATGGAAGGCACTTCATGACTTAACATTGTTTTGAGGGATTTATTTTAATATTATATGTTAGGTATATGTCATTAGTGACTCTCATATGAATAGTGTGCTTGTTCCTATGACCTGAGGTCACCATGAATTCTTGTATGTGGAACTGCATACTTTAATATGATCCTACGCCATCCGTAACGGGATGATCATTAGGGTCATCGTTAGGTATGCACTGAATCATGATGAGGAATGTGAATGACCAAGATGGGATTTGTTCCTCTCGTCAAGAGGGAGATATCTCCGGGCCCACTAATGAACTAGGACTGAAGGAAATGCATGGCCATGCTCAAAATGGATTAACATGTGTTGTTAATATCATTTTGTATTTACTCTGTCTAATTCTGGATCATGAAAGAGACTTTGATCAAACTCAATGATGACATACTTCCATGCCTTATGATCAAGACATATATCGTAGAACAAAAAGAATAAGCAAACGTCTATTCAGATAGGTTAATGATCGCTGATCATTTCATTCTTTAGAAGATCGTTACCAGAGTTAAATGGAACCAACACGGTCATAATACCTCAAAATAATTATACATGTGATGTATAAATTGGTGAACGAAATAATTAATTATTGGATAATTGATTGTGCAAAACAACACCATTCCCCTCGGAATGGAATAGTTTCGTTCTGAACGGAATATATATGGTAACTGCACTTTCTTGGCTGCCAAGGTTTTATACATAGAAACACCTATTCTGTTCGGAACGGAATAGGTCTGTTTAGAACGAAATAGGCGCAGAATTAGGGTTCTAGTTATGGTAACTGAGCAATTGTTCGCCTCTCTCTCTAGTATAAATAGAAGGGTAGTCCCTCTCTATTTGACACACAATTCAGAAGCCTTAGAGGCCGTCATGATACATAAATAGAGAGAGTTTTGTGAGGTATTTTCGGAAAGTATTTCCGAACTCGTCTAGCCGAGTCCAGTTATTCCGTTTGTCTGAAGTTCGCGTGGATATGAGTAGAAATTTCCTACTTTGGAGATTAGCGAGCAATCAAGTTTTTCATCCCTAGGAAGAGCAAGAAGCTTTGTAGAGTTGAGCTTCAGAAGCCAGGAAGGAGAAGGAAGCAAGACGGAAGTTCGTTCAGACCTACATCCACTTCTCTAGGCAGAATTTCTATCAGAGATTTTCAGTGCTGATTCCGTTCAGAACGGAATGGTTCCATTCTGAATGGAATAAGGCTGATTTCTGCAAAAACCCTAGTTTTTATTATACGAGTAATTTAATATGTAAATATGGTATGAGCCTTATATTTGTGATTGTTGTGTGATGTAATCTTGTGTGTGAATACTTCTAATATTATTTAATATCTATGGCAACCTGTGAGTTGTCCAAAGTTGTAATTTATGGTAAACAGTGAGTTGTCCAAAATTGTACTTTACTTTTCTAGCAATAGGATAATTGTTAAGATAGATATTATATGAAGACTATGAGACAAAGATCTTGGCGCAATCTTCAGAAGATGGCATTGGATCTTCGCACACACATAACGAAGGGTTTGTTGAAGATTACAACTACAATCTGGAGATAGATCTAGAATTAGGAACCTCGTGATCGCTCGTGAGGAATAGGCTCATACCATATTTGACTTGTTTCTGTGATGTTTATATTTATAAATCTAAAACAAAATCCTTTAGAATATTAAGTAAAGAAGTGCCTCCCATGTCACTGAACCCCTCGTTATTATGATAACTTTCCACATGGGTCATGCCAAAGCTGAGTGTGTGGAAAATTAATCTTAAGAGGAGGGTACGCGGGAAATGGCGTCCAGCATTGGTCATGCCAAAGCTGAGTGTGCTGGATTCTATTTCGCCCATACTCATACATGGTTAAACTTAACTGAGCAAGCAAGTCGGACTTGGGCTCAGGGTTTAAGATGGGATAATACACCGGGCATATGATGCTCATTCCATAAAAGGCAAGAGTTGTATATGATACAATTGGAAATGTTCCTACCTAAATAGTTAAGCAATAAGGGTTGCGCCAAAGCGTACTTAGTGCTGAATCAAATAAGAATCTTGACTCATTATGAAACCTCATTTAATTGAAGTTTCCGAATCAATACTACTGAAGGTGTTTGATTTGAAGAAAAATAGTGGGAGTATAATATATGAAACAAAATTAGAATAATTCTAAATTCAAATATAAACTTTACATTGCATATTAAACTTGTAGAATGAGTTCGAAATTTACGGACTTGTGATCTATCCTTAAGAAGGATAAGCTCGATGGCACAAACTTCCCTGAGTGGTTCAGGACTCTGAGAATTGTTCTCAAGAGTGAAGGAAAGTTGTACGTCCTTGAGACACCCATCCCAAATCCACCGCGTTCGACCGTTTCTAGAGTCGATCAGGACACTTATCAGAAGTGTATTGATGATTCTGATGAAGTAACCTAGATGATGTTAGCAGGAATGAAACCTAAGCTTCGGAAGCAGATAGGTTTTATGGATGCCTATGATATGATCAAGGTGCTTAAGGAAATGTTTCGAAAGAAGGCTAATATTCAGCGCTACAAAGTCACCAAGTTATTAATCAAGAGCAAGATGGCTCATGGCTCCTCTGTGGATACTCATGTGTTCAAGATGAGAAGTCACATTGATTACTTAGAGAGACTTGGTTCGCCTATTCCAAGGGAATTCGTGGTTGACATGATTCTTTGATCGCTTCCTCCGAGCTTTGATTTGTTCAATACTGAATATCATAAGTGTCGGATGGAGACGACGATCACGGAATTGAATAAGATGCTTAAACAGGCAGAGAAGTACATAGAGGAAAAAGTTGTCATTGATGCCCTCAGGATTGAAAGGGAAAGGGAGTTGAATAGACAGGCCGCATGGTAGAGCTAGATCAAGAGTGATGTCAAAGAGTTGCCTAAACCTGAGGAATCGGAAGAAGTGATTGCATGTTCTATGCGTGATAACTGGAGAGGAGGATGCAAGATATGTCAAGAGGAAGAATGAATGGCTGCCATTTCAGGTATTCCTCTTCCTAAATCTCTACTTGGATATTGGATATATACTATAATACTCACATTTTGAATGTGCAGGAGATTACTCAGAAGTAGAAGATTAGCTAGAGGAGAAGTCAACCTACAAGTGGGGAATGAAGCAAAAGTTGCTACATTAGCTCTAGTTATTGACTTAGCCATTGTGGACTTGTAATGAAATAAATATTATTTCTACATTAGCGTTAAAGTGGTTGTAAAATTTATTATTTGGAATAATAAAATTTTCCTAGATTTGTCTATTTGAAATGTTCACTTAGAAAATAACCTTTATATGCTAAATAATAAGTCCATTGATTCCATACTTATAGCTATGTCATCTAACTCACAGAATGAGAATCGTATTTCTAAACTCCACCCTATGTGGAATGTTAGACTCATTGGATCTAGGATCAATTGAGACGTGTGAATTTTATTTATCGAACAAGATGACAAGAATGGGCAACCATCACAAAGTTGATAGGTTAGTTTGCTGAGTCTCATGCATATAGATGCACGAGAGACAAAAAGCAAGCCGGCTAGAAATAAGGAATATCAGAATTCCATATTAAAGTCTTTTAAGTAAAATGTTTACTTAATGAAACACAAAATGTTTGAAATGTTCAAAGCATTTAAGAATGAAATTCGATATCACCTTGACAAGATAATAAGAGCACTTCTATCAGATCGAAATGGCAAGTATTTGAGTCAACAGTTTGACAATTATCTTAGAAATTGTGAAAAAGGTTTCACAATTAATTCTATATGCAGCATCTCACGATGTGCACATAAAGAAGAAGATGAAACTTATTGGAAAAGATTCAGTCCATGCCTCGGAGATTCTTATAGGTTCATACTCTTGCATATACTAAACACTGAATATCATAAGGTTCAAAAGGACACCATATGTGATATGAGTTTGGGATAGTCCCAAGTTGTCTTTAAAGGTTGAAGTACGACTCGTGTCAAAAGGTTTGACAGTGTCAACACAACAATCTTTTTGGAATATCAGCTCGATATTGTTTTACATCCATTATGAGTTCAAATTGTTTGCTACTCATAATTCATACTTCTTTAAAAGAGATCTCATCTCCTAAAGAAGTAGTGGGAGTGTAATGCATCTCGAAAGGTTCGAGGTCCACATACTAGTGATGAACCATTAATGAGGCTATCAAGTAGTTGATAAGGCTATACTTGAAACATAAGGTCCTCCTCACAGACTTGATAGACCTTAGGCTGAGAGATATGATGTCTCATAAAAGATGCTCATAGAGGATGAGTCGACTTTCTACCGAGGAGACTGTGAAGAGACAATGTTCTCAAAATAGTTGGACCATGAGAACTGAGATGCAACCCATATACAAGCAGTCAAGTTTAGAATTTGATTGGAGTCTCCAATGGCTTGATGACCATTGCATATAGTACATGGATAACCTAAAAAATAGCAAAGAAAGTAGATATAGTATGGGCTATAGTAAAAAGACTTTCTCACTTGTTGCTATTACGAATTCTAACTTTCATAGCACAATGTGATTGTGAATGATGGAACAAGGATATAAAACTCACATTCCTTTATAGGAAATTTACTGTGGATGTATCTTTGATACATGGCAAGAGTTTTATGATCGCAAGAATTCTGAAAGTTTACAAGCTTCGAATTCATGAATGGATTAAAGCAAGCATCTCATGATGAATCTATTTGACAAAGTAAATTGAAGAATTTGACTTAATCAAAATGATGCGACCACCTTGATTTCAAGAAATTCAGTAGGAGTATAACAATTTTCCTGCAGTACAACAACTTGCACATCCTAATAGTTAGGAGTTGAAGTCTATACAGACTTCTGGTTGTAAGATAAAGCACATTGGTAAAATATTAAAAGAATTTGATGTGCAAGAAATGTTCTTGCTCATGGTGTTCATATGAATAATGAAGAGATAAACGAATGAGATTCTCTACTTTCAGCCATACGTTGAAATGTTCAACATGCAAGAAAGTGTTCTTACTTATGACATTCACATGAACAATAAAAGAATATAAGAATTAGATTTTATACATTCAACCATATATTGAATATTCAATATGCAAGAAAGAGTTCTTGTTTGTGACACTAATATGAACAATGAAAGGCACATGAATTGGATTATATGCTTTCAACAATATATATTGAAAGAGTTCAATACGCAAGAAAGAATTCTTGCCTACGACGTTCATATAATGTAGACATGCGCCTATCATCAATTTATTGAAAGGTTCAATATACAAGAAACAGTTCTTGATAACGAGATGAATAAGATTCTTCAAGCCATATAATGTACTGTGCAATATGCTTGGAGCATAAGAGAGCAAATGGTAGTCATTTGATGACAAGATTAAATACCTAAATTCTTATGAAGAACTAAGATATCCCGATCTATGAGGAGCTAGGAAGTGGTAAGAGATTATACTTTCCTAACATGGATCATTATTGCAATTCGTTTATTTCGAATACAGTAATTTGGAAAGAATTCCAAATAAGGTACTGTAACTGAAACAAGACCATATTGTTGCTTTAGAAGCGGACAATAGGTATGCTTGGATCAAAACTTGATTTTGGAACTAGGAGTAGTCCCGAGTGCTCTTAAAGCCTGACGATCTATGTTGTGAACAAAGAATCCCTTAGACTAAAGCTACAAGGATTCAAGTACCTATTTCATAAGATTTTCGACGAATGATAGAGATCAATAGTAGACATTACAAGTTTTCAATATAAATTTCTATAATCTAATAGGCATATATTTTCCACTAGTAGAACATGAAGGTCATGTTGCCTAATGAGTATTGGATGCCTAGCATTGGCCTAGTGCAAGTGGGAGACTGAAAGAATTATGCTCTAGGCCAAAGTGTTGGACAAGATATTAGATTATGAGAAACATGATTATTTAGATCATATATGATGAGTGTATGGTTGACTAATATAATTACATATATTAGATCGATCATGAATGACAATTTTTATAAATTCTTTCATCAGTAGATGATAAGGTAGGATTAAATTTTGAACCATTAATTCTTCAATTATTTTGTCAAGTTTTGTACTTCTTTTTTTAGTTACTTGTTCAAATGTTTCACACAATTTTAAACAATTTCAAAAACACATTATCTTATATTACTGATATGACTTATTGACATTTACTGTGTTCATGTTGTACTTCTTTCACCTGATTATTTATTATTTGAGATTAACTTCAAATACCACTGAAAAAGAAGATTTAGAGTTTAACTGTTAAAACATAAATAATTTTTTTTCTTAATAAATTAGTCATTCTAAATAATATATTGTATTTGTCCTACTAAAAATCTTTGTATCTAAATTCATTTAAATTTCCAATTTTTTTGGTATGGCTACGGTTTAATTTTTTCTCTGTATATAAAAAAACTATACAAGTAATGTCTATATGAAAAATATATATTTACATAATTAATTTCTTTTAATATATTATAGTAAGTAATTTAATTTTTAACTAATAATAAATTTTGAAAGTCGCAGTGCAACGTAAAACTTGTTCAAATATTGTTAATGTTGGCTAACACTTTAGTTATATAATATACTTTACAAAATATATATTATCTATGTTGCGCGGATACTCCAAAATCTGAGAATTATTCTGAGGACATGGATATCCGATACGGATACGGCTGCGATACGGCTCCAATATGCATCGGATATGCCACGTGGCGTATCCGATTATTTTAATAATAAATATTTTTGGATACGCTCAGGATACGGCGCGATATGGCGGGATACAGCACTGATACTTCTGGGATACAGGCAGGATACTTCTGGAAAATTTTCACTATATATATTGGTCCATTATATTTTTTTTAATCATTTTTTTCTTAAATCAAATTTTGACCCAAATTCAAACCAACAAAGGAGTTATTTGCGTTTTATAATTATAAAAATAATTAAAATAAATAAAAAAAAATAAAAAAAAATTTCCAAGAAAGAAATAAATCACTGACTTTCGTTAATTGAAAGTTTGAAGTTTACAAATAACGAATTTCAAGAAAAGAAAAAAAAATCAAATAAAAGAAATCCAAAATAAATAATATAATGAAATATTAATAATTTGAAATTGTACCTTCTGAATCAGAGTTTCAGTTATGTTGTTTAGAACTTCAAATGTTTATTGTAAAGTCGTGCTGATAGCGTGTTATAAAATAAAAGAACAAAGAACAATAAAACAGAGAATTGGAAGGAGAGAATTTCATTGAATTGTAGTTAAGAATACAATAGCCACTGCCCCCTTTATAAAGTAGAGGGTGAGTGCTGGCTAAGAAATCTCTTGCCTGATTTAGAATTACAATAAAGGAAATAATCTAACCTAAATACAATAGAATATACAGTAGTAAATACCCTGTCACAACTCCTTGCATTCTTACAAGCATTTCCTAATTTATCTTTTTTTAGGGGCCAAGTATTGGACATCCATATTAATTATATTCATAACATATATATGATTAATTTTTTGTAACCATTATATACGTAAAGAGTGAATACAGAAAACACATAAGAAAGAAAAAACAGTAAAACAATCTATATACCAATTCCAAAAGTAAATAATACATAAAAAATAAAAATATGTCTAAAACATTAAAAACAGGATGTGCCTAAGCCTTTTCCTTTAGATCAGTGTTATCAAAACCGGTCCGCTTCAATGGTTGAACCAAAAAAAAGGGACCCAATAGAATTTCCGGTTCGGTTCACATATTATATCGAATATGTATGAAAACTGGGTTTTTTAGATTGAACCGGCCAATTTTATGAAAAAATCGCAAATTAAACCGGCTCTTGAACCCGGTTTTTTGCTGAATCAAGTTTTTTTTGTTTTATTAAATGGTTCTTCGTACTGCCTTTTCTTCTTTCTCTGTATATGATTCTTTCCCTTCTTTCTTGTTAATTCTTTCCTTCTATTTTGGTTGCTCAATGAAAATAATCAATTTTTTTTATTCTATTAGAGATATATTACCTTTGAAACTCAATCTAGAAATTTACCTTCCTACGCAATTGCAAAGTTATTTAAGGGCCTCTTTAGATTTGAAACATTGCATGAATTTGGGATCTCTAAATCTCAGAAAGAAGTTTGATAATTTGTAAATATATTTGTAATTTAACCTTTGGATTTCGTAAATTTTCATTGAATTTTTCTTTGAATTTATTGATATGTGCTCTGCAGACTTTACCCAAATTGGAGCTAAACAAACAAAATAATGACTAAACCAAAGGCTGAATAGTTTGTGTAGATGGCAAATGGGTGGGTCGGATAATTCGGGTCTCGGATAGGTCAGGTCTCAGGTCGTTTAGGTTTCGAATCATTCATTGAGTCTTCTGGGTCTTGGGTATTTCGGATTTCGTGTCGTTCGGATTTTGGATATTTAGGTTCCCGGATCGTTTGGGTTCGGATCGGATTTCGGGTTGTTGACTTGTCAATATTTTCGGGTTGGGTCGGGTAGGGTTTTCGGGTCATGTTAGATTTTGTCAGCTCCAATTACGCATTATGTTTAACTTGTGATGAAAAATCTTTGTTTGATTAAATATCTCTCTATTTTCAATTTTGTGCAACAAAAGAGCCCGATGAGCTCAAACCCTCAAATAGAATTTTATTTCTTAAAAATCAATATAACTAATATTTTTTCTAAAACAATATATTTACATTATACAAAACAGAATAAAAATATTATAAAATAATATTTAATACTAGCATAAGAGTAAAATCAACAGTTTCATGACCATTCAATAATAATATACAAGTTTAGGTCATTCAGATTCGGGTAATTGGGCGGGTTATTCGGATTACGGGACATTCGGGTTCGGGTCATTCGGGTTTCGGGTTGTTCGAGTCTCGGATTATTCGAGTTCCAGGTATTTCGGGTTTCAGGCCGTTTGAGTTCGGCTCGGGTTTCGGGTCGTTGACTTGTATACATTTTCGGGTCGGGTTGGGTTTGGGTTCAGGTGGATCGGGTCGGGTCAGATTTTGCCACCTCTAATATTTTGCATGAGTACTAGCATGAATAAACGAAAAAAAGAGCATAAGACTTTGATCGAAGATATTATATCTTAGTGTAGAAATCATGTCTGTATAAAAATATCATTAAAAAGTTAGCTAAACTTATACAAAATTTATTTCCCTCGTGTCTATACGAATAACTTACAAATCAGAAACATTATCTTTACACAAGTACAAACATAATACTAATACAAGTTCATTATCAACATTACATACCAAATTCTCAACATGGACAAGCATTTGGGTGTGAAGATGGACATGATACACGTGAAGAAAATTTTACAGTTCATCATTGGAGTTTTGATTGATTAAAATTTGATTTATATGTGGTGTTTGGATTATTTTCTTAAATTATCTTTAAAATTTTGTGTTGATATTAATAAAGTTAAGTAATTGATATTTGAAATTTTTATTTTAAAATACATGCGATGCATACAAAGTTACTTTATTTATCTATAAATCAGCGATTGAACCGGTTGGCCCATTGGTTCGACTAATAAACTGATTACCTGAACCGCCTCCGAGTCGACGTCCGGGCCAGTTCTTATAGCATTGCTTTAAATGCTACCATACCATAGACAATTTCATAATTTCATTTCAATCTCATATATAAAAATTAAAAAAAAAGTCATGGCTGTTCGAGACCTAATCCGGGGAACTGTCGACCCTATGTTCGTCTCAGAACCGACACTAAGGTCATTTATCATCTCTTATATACACTTCATTTTCATAATCCATCCAATGAGTTAAATTCTTAAGTATTAAGAGCAAACTAATTTCTTTGAACTAATAATAGTAATGAATTCACTACTAAAAAATAGCTTGTACAGGCAATTTTTTTAGGTTTAGTAACATTTTTTTTGCCTCAATACAATTTAGAGGCAGTTTCGTGTCCGCTTGATATGTGCCTCTAATAAAGCCACCCTAAAAAATATAGAGACGGATCATGAATGGCCTCTCAATGTTGAGGCGCCAATGACGCATCAACGTTCAGGCATCCAATGTCGCCTCAATGTTGAGGCACCCAAAGCCACTTGAACATTGACGCACCCAAAGCTGTCTCAAGGTTGAGGCACGCAAAGCTGCCTTAACATTGAGGCATCCAAAGCCGTCTCGAGATTGAGGCACGCAAAGCCGCCACTATATTGAAGTAGTAAAAAAAATAATTTGCAATATTTTAATTCCCAACATACCATATCAATTCGGTATTCAATTTTTTTTTCAAATTAACAATAAAGTATATAATCAAATTCATAACATGTTCAATTAGCAAAATTGTAATAATAAAAAAACGACATTGAAAGATCTCTCTCTATACTTTTCAATTGTAGGCACAAAAGAAGTCTGTGTTTGGAGAAGCATAATTTTTGTTGCATCAAAGTCTAGAACTTCATAATCCCTCAATCATATCTAAGACAACCTACATTATTATATAATAACAAATTTATAAAAAATTAAATTATTAATTTTAGCATTGATGAAATATTGTATTATTAGATGTTGAAAACTATTAGTTGTAGAGATATATACCTGCAAGAACAATATCAGCGCTTGTTAAATAAAACCAACAAAACATAATGTTATTTAAAGAAAGCAAAAATAAAATAGTAAGTTTTTTAGTACAATTATGATATTTTTAGCACTTCTTTGTTTCCAGTAAAGTCAAGCACATCATCAGTCAAGCCAAACCCTGTTATTACTTAATTCCCGTAATATATAAAATTACTTAAATAAAAATACAAAAATACTTACGAAATTCTTACATCAATATAAAAATAATATTGAAATTAAATGACCACCAAATTCACGATGTATTCATATGCAACCATGGACACTCCATGCTTTTCAAGGGCTGAGTTGTACGTTTTTACATTGTAACAGAAATTAGAATAAATAATTATGATGAGTTAATTAATCCAATAAATAGGAATGGTTGAAATCGCCAAAGAGATCATTAAAGAAAGTAACATAATACTGACAAAATAATTCTCACAAAATTAGTTTATTTGTTAATTTAATCATAACAAGTCATACACAACAAAAGGTCTTACTTTTAAATCACAATACGGTGCGTGCGGTACGAGAATCATTATAATGAATATTTTCTTAACTTTGATTCTTTTGTGACTTTGTGATTGTGAGAATGTAATCCTAATTCTCCCTATTTTCGCCTAATAAAGCTTATGTTTATAGATCCAATTGCACAACTTCTGAACCAATTAAGTATTAGAGGACGTAATTACTAATTTATCAAAGTAATGATTCCCAAGTGTATATTCGTTTTATAATTTAGAGTCTGTGTGTATCGTTATATTTTATTGGTGTTAGACCTGATATCCAACCCCCCCGCCCCGCCCCCCTCCCTCCTTTCCTCCTTCCACTTTTTTTAAGGAATCAGGGGGTCGAAGACCCCTATGAATCATTAATTGAAACACAAACTTACAATAGAGTTAGGGCTGCTTCATGACATGAAGTCTCCTACAACGAACTCTTTGTTGTGTGTGTGCGAAAATCCAATGTCATATTCCGAAGATTGCGTCAAGATTTTTGCCTTGTAGTCTTGATATAATATATTTCTTAACAACTATCATATTGCTAGAAAAAGTAATTTACAACTTGGACAACTTGGGATTTGAATGGAAACTGAGAGAAATAAATAGAAAGAAAGAAGCTTTGGATAAATTGAGAGACTGTTGTAACACTCAACATCGGCTAGTAAGAAATGAGAGAAGATCAATGAAAAAATTATAAAAAAGAGATTTTGTATAAACTCAAAAGATCCCCAAATTCGGTTATAAATTCTCAACTTGTATAAACTCGTAAGAACCTGATTTTGGATTGTGAATCGGAGGTAGAAGCCATGAGAAGTGAAGGGGGGCGCAGACCTTCTCCTCCTTTGAGTCTAACTCGCTTACGATGCATGGTGGCGTTCTTTTTATGGCTCATATTCTGCCAAAGAAATCTTGAGGCATATTGGTTCGCATCTTTTACAACTGGAGGTCCGGGAGTTATTTCTTCTAGGATGATGTCTTGGACGCCTTCAAGTAGATGTTTAGGTTTTATCAGATCTCCTAGCTATCGATTTTCAGAGATAATCTATTGTACTACCTCACATTCCTCAAATTCTTCATGAAGTGGGGTTCTGGCGAGGAACATATTATTCTCTGCAATAACTTGTTTGGATAGGTCTTCATTTAACGGTTCGTGTATCAACTTTTTTCCGTCTTGATTAAAAGAATAAGTATTCGTAAAACCATCATAATTTACTTTAGGGTCGTACTGCCAAGGCCTTCCAAGGAGTAAGTAACATGCAACCATAAGTAAGGCGTCACACGAAACTTCATCTTGGTGTTTAGACCCAATAGAAAATTCTACCATACATATTTTTGTCTACTTTGATAGAATTACCATTTTGAAGCCATGATAATTTGTAAGTTTGAGCGTGTTTTTCAACTTTCAAAGGTAACTTATTAATCATGTTTGCTGAGACGACATTCTCACAACTACCATTGTCGATGATAACTTGGCATACCTTTTCGTGAAAAGTAAAACGGGTGTGAAAGATATTATGGCGGAGCTAGATTTCATTAGGGATCGGATTCACAGTCAAGTTCGCCGTATCACCATCATCTCTTCGGAATTTGTGCACCTAACCTCATCAAAATCTTCTGGATAATCATCATAAATTGCCGGAGTGTTGAAAATCATCCTATCTTCTACTAGTTTCTCTTCGAAATGGTGAATACTTTCAAATTTGGGCAATCTGATGCGATGTGTCCATAATTCTTGCACTTGAAACATTGGGATAGTTTTCCTTTATACTGAATTATGATGGTGCTTTTGGTGGACTTGTCTAGATTGTTCGAAACAGGATTTTTTGTGGTTTGTGTGTGGTGGTTCCGGTTCAACCGAGAACTGAATTCTCCATTGGTATTAAGAAAATTTTCATTGCGGTTTACTTCTAGCTCCTTCAACTGTTTCTCAATCCTTAATACAAGATTTAACACATCATTGTATGAGTAATACTATTATAGTTGCACTTGATCTCTAATATTTTTACAGAGTCCTCAGACATATCGAGCAATCGTCTATTCTTAGGGTTCAGATACTTCACACTTCATCATGATAAAATCGAACTCCTCCGTAACATCACCAATGGTGCGATCACGATGTTTGACATATTGGAGTTCATTAAACGCCTCTTGCAAATATCCATCGAGTAGAAATTTCTTAAGAAGTTCTCTTTTCATCTTTTCTCACGAACGAATTTTTGACTTGCCTTCTCCTACCCGTCTGTGTTTTTCTTGCTCCCACCAGATTGAGGGATGCTTCATTAGTCGGATTGCAACAATCTTGACCTTTTCTTCATCAGACATCTCTTTGTAGTCATATATGTGTTCAACTGTGTGGAGCCAATCAATGAACTTGTCGGGTTTCATGCGTCCTTCAAAGGCCAGGATGTCGATTTTCTCATCGATAGATTTGTGGAGCTCTCTTCGATGGTGCTGGGACGTACGAGAGAACTTGTTGTTGGAAATCGCAGATTGAATATTATGGAAGGGGTTGATGATGAAGTCAGAACCGCTCGAAGAGACGTGCCTCGATCGGTGGTCATGACTTCGGTCAGTGGTGCTGCTCGGAGAACGATGGAGGGAGAAGAAAAGGGGTCGAAATTCTGGATTGAAAATTAGAATTTGAAGAGGCGTTGTATTTTTTTTGTGGTCATCCGAAATATTAGCTCTAAAACTTTGGCGCTCAACATTTTCACTTATATTGGAACGATTTTAGACTAGGGCGGGCAAAAAATGAGCGAAATGTAGAAACGGGAAATATATAGACACCACTCTGTTGCCTGTATTTTTGCCTCTAAACTGATCGACGCGTCAGTGTAGAGACACCGACCCCTACTGACCCAAGTATTTTGCCTCTATACCATATTTTTTTAGATTTTTAAGCCAAAAAATTGATAATTATTAATTTGTAACCATGTAAATGTATGTAGTGTCTATATACAAATCAAAGTCAACAAGCCATGCATCAATATTGTCTGATCTTTCTGAAATTTTGGGTGCAGATATTGCAAACAAATGTCCAAAATAAATGTCTTCAGCCAAAGTGGAACCATATGCTTGATTCCTTTGTTGTATCACCCAACAAGCCAATTATGATTGTAAGTGCCTATTATTTCATCAATTTTACTTTTTTTCTACAAAGTACATAGATTAATGATTGAATAACGATTATTATTCAGGAAGATTTCGACAAAGACACATTTTCAAGTGACATCATAGAAGCTTCTAGAATAGATCTGACTCGTGTCAAAAACAACTCATTCAGTCGTGTGAGTCAAATATTTCTGAAAGATTTATCACTCGAGCATGACTAGTGAAGCATTTCCGGATAAGTTAAGTTCCTAGAAATGTTTTGTCATATTATCACCTATTTTGAAAGAAACTGATATGCGTTTTGTTTTCCTTGTTTTAAATTATTTTATCATGAGCAAATTGAGTTAGGTTTTCTCCAAAATCTAAAAAAGAAGTTTTATTATCATAGTTTTCGATAGATCTACTGACATATCAAGGCATAGTTTTCAACAATCTATTTAATATCGAACAAGGAAAAATAAAAGACATGCAATAAAAATGTTTCAATATTTCGTTAATAAACAATGCTATAACAAGTTATATTTATGGTAATTGCATCACACAATCTTTATGACTTAAATCATGAGATCTTCATGAATAGTTTATCAATGACCCTAAAATTAGCTGCATGTGTGAACAATGTAAGTGTGATATCTGTACTAGTGCGGATGCACAAATCCATGTATAACAAATAGTTTTCAATATGATACCAGAAGTTTGCGTGTTTATTTTTATTCACGCACCAGAAGTTGCTCCTTTAAATTATTTTGTATGCACCAAGAGTTTCTTGTTTAATTATTTTTGCAACCAGAAGTTGCACGTTTATTTTTATTTACGCACCAGAAGTTGCTTGTTTAATTTTATTTACGCAACCAGAAGTTGCATGTTTATTTTTATTTATGCACCAGAAGTTGTAAGTATATTTATGCACCAGAAGTTGTAAGTATATTTATGCACCAGAAGTTGCAAGTATATTTATCTTTATTCTATGTACATTTATTTTATGCACATTTACTTTTATGCACATTTACTTTTATGTACATTTATTTTACGCACATTTATTTTTATGCAAATTTATTTTTATTTATGCACCTGTAGTTGCAATAATTTTTTTCCTTTGTACACAAGCTGCAAAATTTATTTTATGCACCATAAGTTGCAAGAATATAAATCAGAAATATTGTCTAAATCTCAAAGATCAACTCTCAAATAATAATTTGAAAAAAAAATGAAGAATATATATTAAATAATGATACTCCTTACCTTTTATCTTGCTCTTGAAGCAGCAACAAGATGAAGAGAGTTGTAAGATATATTGAAAACCAATATCATATCTTATTGTAAATAAGCAAACTAATGAGTTGTAAAAGAAAAAATTATGAAACTTGTCTAAATAATTGCATTCAACAAAAATGAGTTGTAAAAGAAGTGAATGTTGCAAAATAATGACATAAATGAGACCGAAGCCAGAAGTCATTACAAGAAAATCACATAAGACAATGAGAAGATACAACAAGATATTATTTGTAACTGATTCCAAAATATGTATTTTTGATGTTGTATAAAAGAGCATAGGTTAAGTACCTGTTGTACACGAAAATATTTTGTCGAATTCTATAAAGTCTCTTTAAAAGAAAAAAAAAATTATGATTAATTATGTTTATAATTGAAAACCATTTCAGT
Organism: Juncus effusus; assembly: GCA_027726005.1. Classification (NCBI taxonomy): domain Eukaryota; kingdom Viridiplantae; phylum Streptophyta; class Magnoliopsida; order Poales; family Juncaceae; genus Juncus; species Juncus effusus. The sequence continues at coordinate 5,427,874 of CM050898.1, forward strand.
AAGCTCTTAAATATTACATAAGACTTTTAGGCGGACTTCCTTGACCATATATTTTATTTTATTTATTTGTGGAATCCAAAATGTCTGTCATATGTCCAGCAGACATTGAACAACTAAAATAATAATTAGAAATTGAAAGACATGTATTAATATAATACCATGTATTGTAAATGTAATTTAAGACTCCAGAAGAGTTACCATTTTGTTGCCTGTATATAATAGATAATACTTTAAAATTGTAAATTACTGTTTCTTGTATATAAGCAAAATAATGAATTTTCATTAAAATGAAAAATCACGAATTCCGTACAATTGGTTCTGCATCATTCCCACAAGTGAATACCATATATACAAGTCGTGATTATTAATATGAATGCTGACGTGTAAGAGGTCAAGGTCGAAATTATACTTGTGACTGTGATGATTATATTAAGAAAAACACACAAGAAAGCGGAAAGAACGCACAAAATGGTCTAAAAATTTATGTGGTAGTAAAGGACATTTAGTATGTCTCTATGTACGCCCTAGAATCTTGTTGGAGGTTTATTAAGCCGTCTTAAAGTAAAGAGAAAATAATAATGTCGACTTGTTTATCATCATAATGAAAAACTTGATAACCGATAATGATATCATCCGCTGGATTTAAAGCACATTAACAAGAACGAGTTAGAGAAAGAACCGAGTAAGAAATTTTTTTTTTATTCCATTTTATATTCTTATTATTATTGTTATTATCATTATCATTATTTTTCTTTCTTTTGATACTACTAATATGAATCAAAGTATGTATGGGCACAATAAAAATTATAAATATGTGTGCCTCATTGTAGTGGACAATATTTCTGTATTTTGAGAAATATTCATTAGAATAACATGCAGCTTTTCTATTGATTTGTATTATGAAGGACTAATACAATTAAGTCAGATTTATTAGTAAACCAGAAGTTTATTGACTTAAAACTTATTTATGATTCTGCATATCAGATTTCGTCCAGTCGAAAAGTAATTTTATAATTTGACAAGAACTTGAAGTTCACTAATTAGAAAAGCAATTTTATCATTAAACATGAACCAGAAGTTCAATAATTTGAAAACTAATTTTATGATTTGACATGAACCAGAAGTTCACTAGTTCAAAGAGAAATTTCATGATTTGGCATTAAACAAAAGTTAACTAATCTCGGAGCAATGATGATGCAAATAATCACAGAGAATTCAAATATGCATCAATTCAAGAACCAGAAGATTCTTTTATCAAATAAATTTTCATGTGCTGCATGTTATCAAAGGAGAATTAATTATTAGACATCATAAATGAGGGTTGGAAATAAATCACCCAATTTCCTTGAGCGTATTAATCGAAATATATGTGGCCTTATTACTCTTTCATGTGGACCATCTAGATATTTTATGGTATTAATAGATGCATCTATTAGATGGTCACATGTACATTTATTTAATCTCGAAATATTGTATTTGCGAGATTGCTTGCTCGAATATTCTAATTAAGATAATAATTTCTGGATCGTACAACTAAGAAAAATCATCTTGATGATGATTAGTTGGCTACATCCCAAGTAATAATTGACTATTGTACGTTGATTTAGATTATAGTTGAGCATTGGCCCACAAACGCACTTAGAATGATCTAACATCATATCTTGTTAAGCGATTATAATTAATCGTTGGCCCCTAATAATGAAATGAAAGCTCGTCTTTTGATTGAGGCCATGAAATGATATATGCTACAGCACTAATTAGAGTAAAACCAATATTTTATAATAAGTACTACCCATTATAATTTGTGACTGGCCTGCAGCCAAGTAAATACTATTTGAAATATTTTCGATGTATAATATTTGTTCCGGTAGCTCCATCGCAATGCACAAAAATGGGTCACAAATAAAAGTCGGGCATATATGTTAAGTTAAATTGCCCTGCATAATTTGATATATTGAACTTCATTACATGAATTTATTCACTACATAAATTATTGATTATAAATTTGATGTGACAAAATTTCGATCATTATCTAATTTTGATACTTAATCTTATATATATGAACTATAATTTAAAATGTAACTCATTTGTAAAATATAGCAAATCTATTATCAGATATATTTGTTCTTTCATAAAAGTAATCTGACACATCTTAATTCGGATGGATATCCCTATAGGATCATCCAAAAACACACCTGAAGTATGTTAGATGTTTATAGACAAAATTCCAGAAGAAAGAATTGAATAAATACCCAAGTGATTGTTGTGAAACAATCAAATATTAATGAATATGTTCAAGATATAATAGACAATGAAAGTCCTGAAGAACTTGATTAATAATTAACGATAACATTAGGGGAAGAGAAACGAGAGCTGGAAAATTTAAGTTATATCTTATATATAATGCATCATTAATATCTTTCACTTAGATCCTCGAACAAGTTAATATGAACTAGAAGTTCATAAATTTATTAATGTGAAACAACATGCAATTATATTATTTATATTGACGCAAAAATGATTATCATATGATACATTCCAGCATTATGTGCTCATAATTATATTGAAGTACCCTTGGATAATTCTATGTTTGATATATGCCAGAAGCATGGTCGACCAATCGGTTCCAATGATAAAGATCCAGGAAGAAAAAGGGACGGCTTACTAAGGTTGTACTAAAAAGGAAAGGTTGTATCTGTTGAATATAAAAACGAAAATAACATAAGAGAGGTGGATTGGTAGGAGGTAAGTATTTCTTAGAGGTTGGAAGAGAGAAATTGATTCTTCCAACTTATGAAAGGTCACCAAAAGAGAATGGTGAAGAGGTATCCAATACAATATTCTCTACCCCTTTATATAGTGAAGGGTGAGTATTCTACTCTAGAATCTATTCTAGAATTCATCATTCTACTCTAGAATCTATCCTAGAATTAAGTACATAATATACAAACAAATACCCTACCATAACTCCTCATACAATACAAGATATTTACATCTTTACAAGTGGGGATTTGCAATAACTCTTCACATGGCAAGAGGATGTATTTGGACATCCATAATTAATAACTCTTCACATGCTATGGGGATAATTATTTGGACATCCATAATTAATATATTCATAACACTCCCCCTTGGATGTCCATATTTCATACGCATTAGAAATGCCGCCTCATTAAAAACCTTGCCAGGAAAAACCCGATGGGACAAAAACCGTAGCAATGGAAAAAGAGTGCAGCGCTTATTATTTCTCCCCCTCATGTGTACAAATATCTCTAAAATGACGGAGTCCAATCTTTTGTCTTAATTGCCTGAAAGTTTTAGTTGGCAATGACTTGGTGAATAAATCTACAAGATTATCACATGAGCGAATTTGATGGATATCAATTTCACCGCTCTTCTGGAGCTCGTGTGTTGAGAAGAACTTTGGAGAAATATGCTTTGTTCTATCTCCCTTAATGTAGCCTCCTTTTATCTGGGCAATGCATGCAGCATTATCTTCATAAATCACAGTTGGACTTCCTTTAATTGCTTTAATACCACATGATTCTTGAATATGTTGAATCATTGATCTCAGCCATACACACTCCCTACTCGCCTCATGAAGTGCTATGATTTCTGAATGATTTGATGATGTCGCTACCAAGGTTTGCTTGGTTGAGCGCCAAGATATGGCAGTATTACCATATGTGAATAAGTATCCGGTTTGGGACCGAGCTTTATGTGGATCTGACAGATATCCAGCATCTGCATATCCAACTAATTTGGACTCTGAGGTTTTTAGATATAATAATCCTATATCTATTGTTCCTCGAAGATAACGAAGTACGTGCTTAATACCATTCCAATGCCTTCGTGTTGGCGCAGAACTATATCTCGCTAACAAATTTACAGAGAATGATATATCAGGCCTGGTATTATTGGATAGGTACATTAATGCACCAATTGCACTTAAATATGGTATTTCTGGACCAAGAATTTCTTCATTATCTTCTTTTGGACGAAAACAATCCTTCTTTATCTCAAGAGATCGGACTACCATAGGTGAACTCAATGGATGTGCTTTATCCATATTAAATCGTTTTAGGACATTTTCTACATAAGTAGTTTGATGAACAAATATCCCATTTTTCAAATGTTCGATTTGCAATCCGAGACAAAATTTTGTCTTCCCAAGATCTTTCATTTCAAATTCACCTTTTAAATATGCGGCAGTACTTTCAAGCTCTTCAGCAGTTCCAATGATATTTAGATCATCAACATATACTGCAATAATTACAAATCCTGATTTTGATCTCTTAATAAAAACACATGGGCAAATAGGTTTGTTATAATACCCTTCTTTTGTAAGGTATTCAGTTAGGCGGTTATACCACATTCTCCCAGATTGTTTCAGCCCATACAAAGATCTTTTTCATTTTACGGAATACATTCCACGAGAACTTTTGTTACATGCTTCAGGCACTTTTAATCCTTCGGGGACATTAGAAACTCCAGGCACATTTAATCCTTCAGGGACTTTCATGTAAATATCACTATCAAGTGATCCATACAAATAAGCTGTTACAACATCCATGAGATGCATATTCAATCCTTCAGAGATTGCCAGGCTAATTAAAAAACCTGAATGTAATTGCATCTAACACAGGAGAATACGTTTCTTCGTAATCTATTCCTGGTTTTTGCGTAAAACCTTGTGCAACAAGTCTTGCTTTGTATCTTATAATTTCATTTTTCTCATTACGCTTTCTTACAAATACCCATTTGTATCCTACGGGTTGTACACCATCAGGTGTTCGAACTACAGGTCCGAAAACTTCACGTTTTTCAAGAGAATGTAACTCTGCTAGAATTGCATCTCTCCATTTTGGCCATTCTTTCTTATGTCGACATTCTTCGATTGATTTGGGCTCTTGATCCTCGTATTCATTAATTATATCAATCGCGATTGCATATGCAAATTTTCTATCAATGACAGTTTTATTTCGGTTCCATTTCTTTCTAGTAGAGACATAATTTATTGAGATCTCATTATTTTCAAGATTTTCAATATTGTCAGGTACCTGAACCTCTGCAGGGGTTATAACCTCTTCTGGGTTTATTTGCTCATTTATGTCTTCTATTCTTTCATCGTCAATATTCTTTTCAGAAGAATCTACTTCTTCAGGAGTATTCATAATTTCAGTTATGCCAACTTTATCGTGCATTCTTTTCTTCCTTGGATTTTTATCTTTGGAACCAAATGGTCGACCACGCTTCTCGCGTATATCACACTTAGAATTATCCAAGGGTATTTCAATACGAGCTGACACCTTTGCTGCTGGAATATGTGATTTAGTTACTCTCTTTGTATCGACAAATGCATCGGGTAATTGATTTGCAATTTGTTGCAAATGAATAATTTTCTGAACTTCTAGTTCAGATTGATTTGTTCGAGGATCAAAGTGATACATTGATGATGCATTCCATGTAACTTCTTGTTTTTCCAGCATTCCTCGTTTCTCTCCCCCTAATGCTAGGAACATGGTTTCATCAAATTTACAGTCAGCAAATCTTGTTGTAAATAGATCTCCAGTTAATGGTTCGAGATACTTAATAATTGATGGAGAATCGAAACCAACATAAATTCCCAACCTTCTTTGAGGTCCCATTTTTGTGCGTTGCGGTGGAGCTACCGGAACATATACCGCACATCCAAAAGTTCTTAAATGGGATATATTTGGCTGCTGGCCAGTTACTAGTTGTATGGGAGAGTACTTATGATAAGCAGTTGGCCTTAATTTAATTAGTGCTGCAGCATGCAATATTGCATGGCCCCATAAAGATGACGATAATTTTGATTTCATAATTAGGGGTCTTGCGATTAATTGTAATCATTTAATAAGGGATTCTGCTAGACCATTTTGCGTGTGTATGTGGGCCACTGGATGCTCAATTTTAATCCCAATTGATGTACAATAGTCATTAAATGCTTGGGATGTGAATTCACCGGCATTATCAAGACGAATGGTCTTAATTGTATAATCCGGGAATTGTGCTCTTAATCTAATTATTTGAGCAAGCAATCTCGCGAATGCAACATTCCGAGAAGATAATAGACATACATGTGACCATCTAGTAGATGCATCTACTAATACCATAAAGTATCTAAATGGTCCACATGATGGTGTAATTGGCCCACATATATCACCTTGGATACGCTCAAGGAAATTGGGTGATTCATTTCCAACCCTAGTTAGCGATGGTCTAGTGATTAGTTTTCCCTTATAACATGCAGCACATGATATCTCATGTGATGAAAGAATCTTCTGGTTCTTTAATTGATGCCCATTTGAATTTTCTACAATTCTTCGCATCATTATTGCTCCAGGATGACCCAAACGTTCATGCCAAGCCATAAAATGGCTTCGTGAATTATTAAATTCATTGCTCATTACAGCATGATGTATCTCAATAGTACGGATATGTGTATAATATAAGCCTATTGACAAAGCACGCAATCTTTCTAAGATGCATTTATTACCCGAAACAATATTTGTTATGTGAAGATATTCAATATTACCTTCATTCATTGTTTCAATATGATATCCATTTCGGCGGATATCTTTAAAACTCAGCAAATTTCTTTTTGATTTAGTAGATAATAGAGCATCCTCTATTATAAACTTTGTTCCTCTAGGCAGTAAAATAGTGGCTCTTCCGGAGCCCTCTATTAAGTTTGAGGTGCCAGATATAGTATGGATATTTGCTTTTATCTTTGTCAATTTTGCAAAATATTTGACGTTTTTAAGTATAGTGTGCGTAGTCGCACTATCCGCTAGGCATATATCATTATCATCCATTTTCGTAATATTCGAGGGAAATGAGATCTTCAGGTCTCTTTATCAAACAAAACAAATACAATATTAGTTATGTATTAATCAAAATATGCAAAATTAAATAATCTTGATAAAGCAAATATACTAGAAACTAAAATATTATTAATGCATGAAAGAAAAATATTTTAGTCTTGAGTATCTTTATTAGCAAGGGAAGGGAGTATTCAGTATCTCCACTTGGGTTGTTAATATAATCGGCCACATCGAAGTGTGTATTAATCACAGGCAAATCTAACTGGTCTTCATCATCTTGATAGACCAAATTAACCTCTTTAGTTTTTTTCTTTCTCCTTCAGGGGGGCTTGATAAAGTTCAACGAGGTGCCTTGGCATACGACAGGTACGCGGCTAGTGCCCTTTCATATCACATCTCAGAAACCTTCAGGGTAATATTTTGAGATTTCTTGCTTCTTTCATGTGCAGGTTTCTTAACTTGACCATTATGGTTCCTAGAATGAATTTTACCTCAGCCTCTTCCACGTCTGTATCCATTACAGTGATTACGGTCATTAAGTATAGTAGCATTCGCTTCTGGGAATGGGCTAGATCATTTAAGACGACATTACAGTGGCATTCCTTTCTGGGAATGAGCTAGAACTTGTCGAACGAGGCTCATGATTTTTAAGTAATAATTTGTTATTCAGTTCAGCTACAAGCTGGTCCCGCTTTGATGGTGTCTTCTAGACCCACGGCATTAAGGTGGATCTCTTCATCGAGGATCCATGACAGATAATTGTTGTGCGATATATTAAGGGCAACAAACTCAAGTTTCGCTAAATTTGCCATGTTGAAACTATATAGGTGGGATAAATTAATTTAGACCCTTGCCAATTTTATATTGAAACATCAGGTTTCAATAAGAATAAATTCCAAATTTTTACGTTCATTATACTGCTGGTGCATAAAAATAGATGTGCAGAAAATAAATATACAGAAAGTAAATATGAGTATAATAAATGTACATAGATAAATATACTACAACTGCTGGTGCATAAAAATAAACATGCAACCTTTGGTTGCGTAAATAAAAATTGAACAAGCAACTTCTGGTGCGTGATTAAAAATAAAATAAATATGCAACTTCTGGTTGCGCAAATAGAAATTGAACAAGCAACTTCGGGTGCGTTATTACATATAAAATAAACATGCAACTTCTAGTGCGTAATTAAAAGTAAGATAAACATGCAACTTCTGGTTGCTTAAATAAAAACTTAACTAGCAACTTCTGGTGCGTAGTTAAAAATATGCATCTTCTGGTTGCTTAACTAAAAATTGAACGGGCACTTCTGGTGTTGAATTAAAAATAAAATAAATATGCAACTTCTTGTTGCTTAATATCAAAAATAAGATGAAACATTAAACGAGCAACTTCTGGCGCTTAATAAAATAAACATACAACTTTTGGTTGCTTAAAATGAAAAATTAAACGAGCAACTTCTGGTGCTTAATAAAATAAACATGTATCGATAATAACATGTTGTTAGAAGTTCAAATATGTAAATAGAATAAAAGTATAGTCAATCGGAAGAAAAGAATCCGAATAAGAAAATATTGATGTATAAGAAATATCGAGAATTCCTACCTCACTTACGTTAGGTCAGAGTGTCGTGCTGATAACGTGTTGAATATAAAAACGAAAATAACATAAGAGAGGTGGATTGGTAGGAGGTAAGTATTTCTTAGAGGTTGGAAGAGAGAAATTGATTCTTCCAACTTATGAAAGGTCACCAAAAGAGAATGGTGAAGAGGTATCCAATACAATATTCTCTACCCCTTTATATAGTGAAGGGTGAGTATTCTACTCTAGAATCTATTCTAGAATTCATCATTCTACTCTAGAATCTATCCTAGAATTAAGTACATAATATACAAACAAATACCCTACCATAACTCCTCATACAATACAAGATATTTACATCTTTACAAGTGGGGATTTGCAATAACTCTTCACATGGCAAGAGGATGTATTTGGACATCCATAATTAATAACTCTTCACATCCTATGAGGATAATTATTTGGACATCCATAATTAATATATTCATAACAGTATCCTCTTTTTGATAAATAAATATTAGTTCAGAGGGAGAAAATGGAAGGAAGGTGGAAAAAGAGAGGAGAAGGATATTGGGCTAATGATTATGTGCATGGCTGGTGAAACATGCACTCATGGCTCTGGTTGTGAGTATGTTAGATTTAAATTTTCTTAACCTGAAATAAAATAGGAAAACCTATATTAATAATATAAATTTATTTACTTTTTTTCACTGGGTTATAACATGAATAATTATACTAGGGCAATTATAGTACGCTAATCAAATAAAATAGTGAAGTCTATAAGAATTATAAGTGTTATAAAATAAAGAACAAAAGAATAATAAAATAGAGAATTGGAAGGAGAGAATTGGAAGGAGAGAATTATGTATTGAATTGTGGATTAAGAATACAATAGCCATTGCCTTTATATAGTAGAGGATGAGTGCTGCCAAGAAATCTCTTGCCTGATTTAGAATTACAATAAAGGAAATAATCTAACCTAAATACAATAGAATATACAGTAATAAATATCCTGCCATTACTCCTTCCATTCTTATAAGCATTTCCTAATTTATCTTTGCTTAAGGACTAAGTAATGGACATCAACTTTAATTATATTCATAACACTCCCCCTTGGATGTCCATATTTTATCTTTCATACGCATTAGAAGTTGCCTCATTAAAAACCTTATAAGGAAAATCTAGTAGGACAAAACCTTGGTTAAGGGAAAAAGAGTGCATCGCGTATTATCATTATTTCTCATTATTTCATATATTAAATATGCCTCGTTAGAACCTTACTAGGTAAAACCCTATGGGCAAAAATCCTAGTGAAGGAAAAAGAGTGCATCATCATTCTATATATTACGCACAAAAACTGCCTCGTTAAAAACCTTGCTATGAAAACCCATTGGGACAAAAAACATAGACAAGGGAAAAAGAGTGCAGTGCGTATTATTTTTCCCCCTCATATATGCAACTATATGTGAGATAACAAAGTTCAATCTCTGTAATATATGCTTAAGAAGAGATCTGCTGGATCATTATTTGAGGAGCTTCGTTAGATATTCATTTCACAATCATCATGCTCATACAAGCATAAAATAACTCACCATCATTTATTTTAATTGTTAATACATCAAACAAGTTATCTTGATGATCTTAATGGATGCGATTTCTCCACATTATATCATTATAATAGATGGATTATGAAATAATGACTCCTTCAGGGAAATATTCAATTTATAATTCAGGATAATATTTTATGCCTTAAAGAATTTAATCTTATATTCTTTTGAATAATGTGGTAGCTTTTGGAGCTCTTCGAGAGTACCATACGATTTTAAAACATCAATATATATATCAACATTCAAAAGGTAAACATATAGTTTTCTAAACGTAATTTTGATCAACTACATAACAATCATTCAACAAACATTTGTTATAGCAATTTTATCACATATCTCAATATTACATTAATTAGTACAAAGATCTTTGTAATTTAATAGATTAAATCTCTCGAGAGTTTGAAATGCTTCAGACATTCTAAATCCTTCAGGAATTTTCATTAATATATTGCAATCAAATGAGATATGAATAATTTGCTACTAAGTTAACGAGTCCTCCAGGGACGACAAAATTAGAAATATAATTGCATATCACAATTTAATTTTTCATTACATATTCTTAAAACACCCTCTTATAAGTTACCGTTATACAAAGCCAGGTGTTTGGACTACATGTCCACAATTTTATATTTCACTAGTGAAAATAATTGCTATGAAAACCCATTACGACACAATATGATGCAAACCAGGTTAAAAAATGAAAAAATTTTTTTTTTTTATTTGGAGAGCTTAATAATCTAAATTTTGATACCAAGGAATAAAGTAAGAAGTAATTAATAGATTCTAAGTAATAAATAAGGATTTAACGAAGCAATACCTTTATTAGAGATTTAAACTGAAACAATCTGAATTACTAGAATGCAAATAACATGTCCACAAAATTAAAACTAAAAGATAAATAGCATTCAAGACACCCTTTGAGTAGGATTACGAATTAGGGTTAATCAGATCTTACTAAAAGAGGGAAGTCTGACCGAATAGATGCACCCGTAACACGCACGAATGAGAAGGTCCGGTGAGTATCTCAGATGTGTGTCGTGAAGTAATCAATCTGTCACATGTCTCTCAAGTATTCTGAGGTAGCAAGAGGTTAGGGATAAGTCTAGAGGTAGAGAAGGGGAGAGGAGGTAAGGTAGGTTGATTAGGTCAAAGAGGAAGATGAAGAAAGTTACGCAAGAAGAAGGGTAAAGAGGTAGACAGAGATATTTGGCTGAGGAATTTTCAATATATCTTTTCTGCCTTCTTCACCAGCCACTAGTCTCCTTTCATAGGGTTTCTTCTAGACTGCTCTTTTCTTGAGGGGCAAGATTAGCGAGATACACTACTGAATTTATAGATTTCTTTCTTCTTTTGCCCCAAATATTAAGGTAGTATATTCAGTCATTTACTTTCCTTGCGATAGAATATTCATATATTGATTTCTTCTCAAATCTGACTAGCTTATCATGGCATTGCGGGCTTGGTCGGACCTGGTTAACCCCAATAAGTCACCCAACCCAAAAGGATCTTGAATGCTTGACATCGACTAAAAATAAATTAACTAAGGACACAACAAACTAAAATAAAATGATGGCTTCGTTGAGGCACTGCATCACAATTTGCACTAAATTGGAGTTATACAAGCACAATGCAAACGAAAGAGATCTAAAGATGCCTACTTTGGTTTATAAGTGAAATTTTTTGATACTTAACAAATCTCTAATTGTAAGACAAAGTTCCTACAAAAGATCATGATTACAATTACATATAAAAACCAAATTAAATTAACCTAATAACCAACCAATAATAGACAAAGTTATAGGTATCAGAGCGCGTGAAAAACCGATAGGCCTTCCATCAAACACCTTAGGAGCTTCTCTTCACCCAATACTTCCATCCAATCATCCAGTCGGCCGTGAATCGTGTACTGAAATCCCAATCAAATATTTTTGTTAAGCAACATGGGGAGGGTCTGAGAGAGAGAGAGAGAGAGAGAGAGAGAGAAGCGGACTTTGGGTTACGCAACTCGGCCATGGAAAGTCAGTGAAAGAGAGAGAAGTGAATGACCAATTGAGATGGACAAAGAAGAGGTTATCTGCTATCATGCTAGGGTCTGGATGATTTAGAGTGAGAAATGCGAGGCGTGAGAATAAAAGTGAAGGGGAGTGCGTGTGGCTCAGGGAGAGAGGCGGTGAAATGAAGGGGCGTAATTACTGTTTCAAATCTACCTGATGAAATCAGATCAAAGGGTAGATAAAAAAATAAGGACGCAGCTCTATTGATTAATTAATATTGGACGGCTAAGATGATAGTAATTAATATAATCCAAGGGTCATTATGTGTTAATGATGTCGCTAAATGAGGATTAAGAAAATCAGTTGGAAATTAAATAACTATGGTTAATTACACATTTTCAAAGACACCTATAATTACACTCTTTCGTTTAACACATATGAATACAACCTTTCAGTCACACCCATTGAAAGCAGGCCTAGCATTGGTTTTGTCCCTAGGGTTGATAATCGCAAAGGAGGATTCTGCTTTGAAGAACACTTAGTTCAATGAAAATTGTGTTTAGAGGTGTAATTTCTAATTGTATGTAATTCATTCGATACTATTACTTGTAACATTTAACCGTGGTGATTGGCATACATCATCACTTCTTAACTGTCGGAGAGACTTGAGAATTAAAACAGGAGCACAAGAGATTTGTTGAACGAATTAAAAGTTAAATGTTTGATTGAACATTAGACCACAGTTGAAGAGCTAAAAGTGTACATTTTCCTTCTAGAAGTGAGACTCTCCATAAGTTTGTGTTTTAAAATTATCCTACAAAGTCATTATTGGTCCTAATTATGCTTCCTTGGTTCATCACTACTGCCCCTTTTGTTCAGTAATCTTGATATTTTCTAATTTTCAGCACAGTACTTTTCTGATAGATTGGATGCAAGGGCTCTCTGTAGATTTTGGTTTTAATATCTTCTAATTAAATCTAGTTTTTTCAAGTGACAACTAGGGCTTTAGTCAACTGAATTTTAATTGAGGGAGCTGGTTTCAGTTTTGACTTAAACTAGGTGGGCCCTCACTCCGCTTCGGAATGTACTGAAGATGATATACAATTAAAAATAATAATTTAATTAAATTATATCCAAAAAAATAAGTTCAATAAAATAATAATAATAGTTGGGCCAAGAGATAGAAAAACTAATTTCTCACATATAGAATTGCATATGTTAATTTTAATCATAGATTATAGACTGCTTAAGGAGGGAAAAATTTGAAGAACAAAGAGATATGAAGTTGAAGAAACGATAATGAAATTAAATCCAAGCAAAAATAGAAGAAGATGAAAATTTAACTTATTCTTCTCTTCGAAAAGATGAAAAGTTAACTCATTCTTCTCTCCGTCTCTATTAAATTGAATGTAGGCAAATCTATTAAATCCTGTGGGACCCACTTAGCCATGACTCTCACTATTGGTTGTTAAAAAAGATCTTTCATAGTAATTGAAATAACAGTAATGCTACTCATTTTTAATAAGCACAATATTGGATGACATCTAGCGTAATAAAATTTAAAACTAAGATTTTTTTTAAAAAGAAAATAGAAAATATTGTGTGAACCATAAGCCACGCCTTACCTGTTGACTCACTATTGGTCATTAAAAGACTCTCAATATTGATTAAAATTACACCTATGATACTCACTTTTAATAGGTTTAATATTGGATGACATATATGGTAATAAATTTAAAGTTAAGATTTTTATTAAAAAGTAAAGAGAAAAATCAGAAAGAATCCATAATTATATGGTTATTTTGTGCAAAGAGTATATTGGCCTGAAATGACTCGCTTTATAATATGAATATCAGACATTTCACAGAAGATTCCCACTTGGGACATGTGTCATCCATTCATCCATTCTCCACCTATCCAACTTTAAAAGAAGCGAGAGGGTGCCTCGCCTCGCTTCGGATTTAATAGTTTTACCGGAAATAGTAAAAATAATAGTCATATATTTCATAATTTAATAGCATAATTTACAATTTTGTTGCTTTTTATTTTTTTTAAAAATTGAACATGACAGATTTATATGATATTACCTATTATGACCATCTTAGTTAATGCATGTGTTTTAGTTTTGCATGGATTCAAATAGGGATGTTTACTATATTCATGTTATTTTTCTTTTCTACCACAATTATTATATTTTGTAACATTTTTTGCATTAAATGTGAAAAAGTAATATTTTATCACTTGTGATTTAAAGCTTAGAAAATCATATAACAGCAATGTGATAAATATGAAATTTGTTGGGCAACTGATAATTTGAGATTTTGCAATATTCTACATATGTATTTTAGTAGGCCCTTTTATCATGTACTATACATTAAGATTTAAGGTGCATATATGATATTTTTTATATTATACACTCCTATAACAAAAAATATTGTCAATATTTCAGCTTTTTTTTTTAGCGGAATACTCAATATTTATCGAGAATGCATGAAAAAAATAAATTTATTTAGATTTCTCATTTTGTAGGGTATACAGGATATTTTAGCATCTTTTCAAATATAACTAAGATTATTATTGTGAATATAAATTATTTAATTAGGATATATCAATTATAATTTAATTTGTATTGTTTATAACAATTCATACTATTGCTGAAATATAATCATGAAGTTATTGTTAATATTTTTGAAATTTTAAGACCATAATTATTAGTGAATTTGACTAACCACGCAGTAGTTAATTGATAAATGCATAATAATTTTAAATTATATGATTAAAAGCGAGATATCTTTTTGGTTGTAAGTAAAATCATATTTAAACATATATACATACATATGTGATACATTTACTTCTAATAACATGTATAATTAAAACAAATTTATAAAAATGAAAATAAATATTGTGTTTAAACTGGGGATCCTTATTAAATGAAAATGCATAAAGAGACATGATATTGTGTTCAGATTGGGGATCCTTAATAAATTCTATAAAAAATAATATTAACTCCTAAATAAATATAAGGAATATTCAAAAGTGATGGGTTAAATTCAAAGGAATATGAAAAAGTTCAAATTTCTTCCAATTTTAAGACTTTTTTTTTTGATAGCACTATTTGCCAAAATAAATCAATACTTGTCACTGTTTTGAAAATAATGTGGTAACTACCATTTCCGCCACTATTAGTGGCGAAACAACCTGTTGGCGGAACAGATAGATTTTCAGTTCTGCCAAAAACAGTCCATTTGATGCACTAAACGTGGTTAATTAGTATTAAAAATCTTGTTCCGCCACTAGTAGTGGCGGAACATGTTAAAATATTTTTTTACCCCCACTTATAGATTAACATGGCTCATGAATGGGCAATTAGTGTAAAAATTGAAGAATTACTATGTTCTGCCACTATTAGTGGCGGAACAGGTGCATATAGTAGTTTCGCCCAGTGGCTGGGCGAAACACACTGTTGCGCTTAATCGGTTTCCGAAAAAAAAAAATTTGTACATTTAGTATCGGTTCTTAACAAATAACCGATATAAAATACAAAAGTCCGCAACGGTTATTTAGACATAACCGTTACAGAATCATTTAATAGCGGTTATTTATTAATAACCGTTACAGAATCATTTAGTATCGGTTATGGTTAAAACACCGTTACAAAAACATTCCTAATAAACCGATACTAAATGTTTTTGTAACGGTGCTTTAACCATAACCGATACTAAATGATTCTGTAACGGTTATTAATAAATAACCGCTACTAAATGATTCTGTAACGGTTATGTCTAAATAACCGTTGCGGACTTTTGTATTTTATATATGTTATTTGTTAAGAACCGATACTAAAGGTACAAATTTTTTTTTTTTTTTCGGAAACCGATTAAGCGCAACAGTGTGTTTCGCTACTATATGCACCTGTTCCGCCACTAATAGTGGCGGAACATAGTAATTCTACAATTTTTACGCTTATTGCCCATTCATGAGCCATGTTAATCTATAAGTGGGGGTAAAGAAATATTTTAACATGTTCCGCCACTACTAGTGGCGGAAAAAGATTTTTAATACTAATTAACCACGTTTAGTGCGTCAAATGGACCGTTTTTGGCAGAACTGAAAATCTATCTGTTCCGCCACTACTAGTGGCGGAACACAGGTTGTTCCGCCACTAATAGTGGCGGAAATGGTAGTTACCACATTATTTTCAAAACAGTGGCAAGTATTGATTTATTTTGGCAAATAGTGCTATCAAAAAAAAAAGTCCAATTTTAACTCCTAAATAAATGTTACCAGAAAACTCAAATTATTTTTACTACAAATTTACAAAAGGAAAAAATGAAAAACAAAGAAAACAGGCCACTGAACTTAGGCCAGCCCAAAGAAAAATGGAGGAAAGACTAGAGGCTCAAACGGGCCAATACAAGAAAGAAAGAAATAAAAGAGACGGCCCAAAAAATGGAGATATTTTCTCCATCCATGTCGCCCTTTCTCTCCCATGCAACACGATCTCGCCCACCCTCTTCTCCCAAAATGGAACCGATCTCTCCCCACTGAACTCACTCCTCCCCCTCCCTTCCTCGCTCAATCCCGCCACTCCAGTCATTCCTTCCTTCTCCTTCTCCTTCTTCTCCCCGAAAAACAAGAATCTTGAGAGCTTCCGTCAAGAGCGCCAGATTTTTAAGTCCGATTCTGTCAACAGAAGTTCGCAAATTTTGATTGATGTTTTCGTTTTATTGTTGAGTAATCCGATATTGGTTTACTTTTTCGTTTTTTCCGTTTTACAGTTTTGGGAAACTTTTGATGCATGTAATTAGTAATTAAATTCTCATTAGTTTTGAAATTCGTTTAAAATTGGATTAAATTGAGGGTTGATTCTGTTAAATGGGGTTAATTATTGCAAAATGGGGTAAGATTGAGGGTCAATTGTGTTAAATTGAGGTAAAATTGGGTGAACTTGAGGTTTAATTACAAAAATTAGGGGCTTAAAATGTTCAAAATAGGGTTAATTGAGGCAAAATTTAAAATGGAGGTTTAATTACAAAAATTAAATGCTTAATAAATCTATGAACTTGGTAAAATCAAACTCAACATACCAAAACTTTACATTATAGAACCACAGCATTAATCAAATCCATTTGATTTTAATAACTTAAAAATCACCAATTTTAATCTCATGCAGAGAAACCGCCAAGAAGAAACCCTAATTGTACGACAAATGGATAGAATTTTGCGTTCCGTCAGGGAGAAAGTGAAGGAAGCGAAGGAAGCTACAAGGGTAGCCCGGAGTTTGGGTGCAAGTGGCGAGCCGTCAATCAACGATGCGTTTACATTGACGGATGATGCAGACCTGAGCGTAAGAAGATTAGGAGAGTGGATGGAGAAGATAAACAAGTTTATTTATGACCGTAGCACGGACGATCTGTGTAGAGAGAAGAATCTGATCGAAACCATAACAAACTTAAATGAAAAAGTTAATGGTGCGAAACTTGATCTGGCAGGAGCCATAGAAGATCTCCGAGTGGCCATTGAGACTGTGCGCGTAGTGATTAGAATATCCAAGTGCAGCACCGATTCTATTAAAGAGGCTGAAAATGCCATCTCAAAGATAGAGTTAGTTCTTGAGCAAATAACCACAGGACTTGACGTTCAATAATGTTGGAACGTCATTTCCCATGAGTAATATGTCATCTACGTAAAGCACCAGGAATATTACCGTGCTCCCACTGAACTTCATGTAAACACAAGGCTCACCTTCACTTTTGGTAAAACCAAAACTTTTGATTACTTCATCAGAACGAAGGTTCCAGCTTCGAGACATTTGCTTCAACCCATAGATGGATTTCTGAAGCTTGCAAACCTTACCAGAATTCTTAGGATCGACAAAACACTCGGGTTGCATCATATACACGTCCTCGGTCAAATTTCCATTTAGAAAAGCTATTTTGACATCCATTTACCATATTTCATAGTCATAATATGCTGCTATGGCTAATAGAATTCTGATGGATTTAAGCATAGCTACAGGTGAGAAAGTTTCATCATAGTCAATACCATGAACTTGTTTGAAAGCTTTCGCCACAAGCCTTGCTTTGTAGGTTTGTACCTTTCCATCCACGTCATTCGTCTTCTTGAAGACCCACTTACATCCGATGGTCTTCAAGCCTTCGGATGCGTCAATCAAATTCCAAACTTGATTGTCCTGCATGGATTGCATCTCGGCTCTCATGGCCTCTAACCATTTCTGAGAGTCAGGACTCTTCATAGCATCTTGGTAGGACGTGGGTTCATCATCTATGAATGTCACATCATCATCATTAGACACGAGAAATCCGTATCTCTCGGGCTCATGACGACTCCTACTAGATCTACGTTGAGTCTGTTGTGTTTCAAGCTCGCCAACTCTTTGAGAGCTTATTTGGTCTTCCGTCACAGGTTCTGTAACTGTAGGTGAGTCTCAAATTTCATCGAGTTGTACTTTACTCCCACTGCTTCTCATAGAGACAAACTCTCTTTCCAAGAAGGCTCCATTGCGAGCAAAAAACACTTTGTTCTCCGATGGGTGGTAAAAGCAATATCCTTTAGTGTCCTTAGGATATCCCACAAACAGGCACTTATCAGATTTGGGTCCGAGTTTATTGAAAAAACTGACGTTTGACATAAGTCTCACATCCCCAAATTTTAAGAAAAGACAACTTGGGGCTTTTCCCCGTCCACATCTCATATGGCGTCTTTTGAACCACTTTGGATGGAATCCTGTTCAGTATGAATGCGGCAGTCTCAAGAGCGTAACCCCAGAAAGACATCGAAAGACTCGTTTGACTCATCATCGATCGAACCATATCCAATAAGGTTCGATTCCTCCTTTCGGACACTCTATTCCACTCAGGAGTTCCTGGAGGAGTCAGTTGTGAAACTATTCCACATTCTCTGAGATGATCCTCAAATTCCTGACTCAGATATTCACCTCCTCGATCAGATCGAAGTGCTTTAATCTTCTTGCCAAGTTGATTTTGTACTTCATTCTTAAATTCTTTGAACACTTCAAAGGATTCAGACTTGTGCTTCATCAGGTAGACATAACCATATCTACTGAAGTCGTCCGTGAAAGTTATGAAGTACCGATACCCACCTCTAGCCGGCGTACTCATTGGTCCACATACATCAGTATGTATGAATTCTAATAAGTTATTGACCCTTTCACCAACTTTTGTGAAGGGTTTCTTATTCATCTTGCCAAGTAAACAAGACTCGCACGTCTCAAATGATTCCAAATCAAATGAGTCTAAAAGTCCATGAGAGTGGAGTTTAGAAATGCGTTTCTCATTTATATGGCCTAAGCGACAGTGCCAGAGGTATGTTGTATTTGAGTCATTCGGTTTAAATCGTTTAGTGTTAATGTTATATATGGACTTATAATTCTCTTTCTTAAGATCTAGCACGTAAAGACCTCTTTCTAATAGAACATTTCCATAGAAAAGATTATCCTTTAAGATAGAACATTATTATTCTCAATAACAAATTTATGACCATTCAAAGCTAGACTAGAAATAGAAATAATATTTCTGCTCATAGCAGGTACAAAATAACAATTATTAAGTACTAATACAAGTCCACTAGGTAAAGTCAATAAATAAGTTCCTGCGGTTAATGCAGCAACTCTTGCTCCATTTCCCACACGCAGGTCGACTTCGCCCTTATTTAATCTTCTTCTCCTTTGTAGTCCCTACACATCATTACAAATGTGAGTACCACATCCAGTATCCAATACCCAGGATTTAGGAGTAAGTGAATTAGTTTCAATAACAAAAATACCTGAAGCGGTAGTCACACTACCCTTCTTGATTTCGTCCAGATAGAGTTTACAATTTCTCTTCCAATGGCCAACCTTGTTGCAATGGAAGCAAACTCCCTCCTTGTCTTTCTTGATCGTAGGTTTAGGAAACACCTTGCCTTTACCCTTGCTCTTGTTCCCGGTCTTCTTACCCTTCTTCTTGTGAACCATTAGGACATCTTTGATAACATTTGTCTTCATGTCCTCCTGTGCGTTCTTAAGCATCCAATGCAACTCGGTGATGGATTTCTCCATCTGATGCATATTATAATTCATGATGAATTGCTTAAAACTAGGAGGCAACGACCCGAGAATTATGTCAACAGCCAATTCTCTGGGCATAGCTGAACCAAGCCTGTCCAATTGTCAAGATAGCTCTTCATCTTGAGTACAAGAGCACTCACAGATGAACCTTCAACCATCTTCGTATCAGTCAGAGAGACGGCCGCTTTGTAGCGCTCAACTCTAGCCTACTCTTCGAACATTTCCTTGAGAGTTACGATCATATCGTAAGCACCCATGTCCTCCAGTTGCTTCTGAAGCTCGGAGGTCATGGTCGCTAGCATGAGACAAGCTATCTCTGTGTCGTCTTTGACGTATTTAGCATACGCATCTCGGGCAACCCTTGTGGCTCCCCGTTCTGGTTCCTCTGGGTAAGCCTCTTCTATGACATATAGTTTATTTTCAGCCTTGAGAACAATTCTCATGTTTCTAAACCAGTCAAGGAAGTTAGACCCATTGATCTTATCCTTCTCAAGGATAGATCGTAAATTCAACCCAGATGAATTATTATTTTTTGCCATTATTTTATAAGTTAAAATGTAAAGTGCCATTATTATTTATTCATTTGGGGTTGTTTTGTTTTGGTGTTTCTTATATTGTACTCCCACTATTTTTCTTCAAATCAACCACCTTCAGTAATATTGATTCGGAAACTTTCATTGTGAGTCAAGATCTGTATTTCGTTGAATATTAAGTGCGCTTTGGCGCAACCCTCAATACACAACTATTTAGGTAGCAACACTTCCAATTGTATCATATACAACTCTTTCCTTTTATGGAATGAGTATCATATGCCCGGTGTATTATTCCATCTTATGCCCTGAGCCCATTTCCGACTTGCTTGCTCAGTTAAGTTTAACCATGTATGATTATCGGCGAAATAGAGTCCAGCATACTCAGCTTTGGCATGACCCATGCTGGACGCCATTTCCCGCGTACCCTCCTTTACAAAGACAATCCTCCATATGCTCAGCTTTGACATGACCCACATGGAAGACTGTCTAAGTACCGAGGGCTCCAGTGACATGGGGGGCACTTTCTTACTTAACATTCTGAAGAATTTTATTTTATAATTTTAAATATAAACATCACAGAAACAATTAAAATATGGTATGAGCCTATTCCTCACGAGTCATCATGAGGTTCCTAATCGTAGATTTATCTCCAGATTGTAGTTGTAATCTTCAACGAACCCTTCATTGAGTGTGTGCGAAGATCCAATGCCATCTTCTGATGATTGCGCCAAGATCTTTGTCTCGTAGTCTTCATATAATATCTATCCTAACAATTATCTTATGGCTAGAAAAGTAAAGTATAATTTTGGACAACTCACAGGTTGCCATAATTACAACTTTGGACAACTCACCGGTTGCTATAGATATTAAATAAAAGTACAAGCATTCACACACCAGATTACATCACAGAACAATCACAAATCTATAGCTCATACCATATTTACATATTAAATTCCTTGTATAACAAAAATTAGGGTTTTCGCAAAATTTAGTCTTATTCCGTTGGGAACGGAACTATTCCGTTCTCAATGGAGCATGCGTAGAAAAATTCATGAATTTCCTGCGTTACTCCGTTCTCAACAGACCTATTCCGTTGGGAACGGAGACGTGCTGGAAATTCATATTACCTTTAGTTTTAGTTTCGATTCCAAAACAGATTTCGAAAAACTATGTTTCGAAACTCTAGGAAATCATAATATCTAATATTATGATTACCATAAACTATTTCCGTGATGTTTTGAAATAATATTTTCGAAACCCTAAAATTTATTATACTAGAATTTTACTAAATTTTAAATATAATCGACGATTATTTCCTTAGCTCTGATGCCACTGTTGGGGAACCCGTAGCCATGTACGTTACATGCGTAGCGGAACCTACGGGTTCAACCCGGCCTAGGATTATCGTTAAGGAAATAAAAGTACAAGATTATGCTATTAAAATTTATACCTCGGATCTTCCTGAGAGAGAGAAGCGGATGTAGGTCTGAACGAACTTCCGTCTTGCTTCCTTCTCCTTCGTGCTCCTAAAGCTCGACTCGAATGAACTCCTTGCTTCTCGTAGGGTAAAGAAACTGATCGTTCGCTAGTCTTCAAAGAAGAAGACCTCTACTCGTATCCACGTCGAATTTCGAATCGTCGGAATAACCGGACTCGGCTAGACGAGTCCGGAAATATTTTTAGGAGGCTCTCTCTCTTTCTCTCTGTACTACGACAGCCTGGAGGCTCTGTAATATATACCTAATAGAGGGGGACTGCCCCTCTATTATATTAAGACTATAGACATTTGATTATTCCTTTTGTTCTACGATATATGTCTTGATCACAAGGCACGGTAATATGTCATCCTTGAATTTGATCAAAGTCTCTTTCCTGATCGAGAATGAGACTGATGAGACAGCTCACTTCTACGTCATCCTTGACATATTTATTGTACGAGTCCCGGACAGCCATTGTGGCTCCCTATTCTGGTTCCTCTGGGTAAGCCTCTTCTATGACATTTGAGAACAATTCTCAGGTTTCAAAACCAGTCAAGAAAGTTAGACCCATTAAGCTTATCCTTCTTAAGGATAGATCGCAAATTCAACCCATTTGAATTGTTATTGTTTGTCATTATTCTACAAGTTAAAATATAAATTGCTATTATTATTTATTCATTGGGGTTGTTATATTTTGGTATTTTTTTTATATTGTACTCCCACTATTTTCTTCAAATCAATCACCTTCAGTAGTATTGATTCAGAAACTTCAAATAAATGATGCTTCATAGTGAGTCAAGATCTGTACTTCATTGAGTATTAAATGCGTTTTGGCGCAACTATAAAGGTAGGAACGCTTCCAATTGTACCATATACAACTCTTGCCTTTTATGGAATGAGCATCATATGCTTACTATTTTAGAATGTTATTCATTATTTTATATTACTTATTTATTGATTTCTAATATATAAATGTAGTTTAATAATTTTATATATCTATGAAATAATAATCAAGCATTGTGATATGATCCAGGCTAATGACCAGCTAGCATAACATATTATCCAGAATGACCCAGCACTAATTTGTGTAACCAGATGCACTGACTCGATTGACCTGAATTACTGATCTGTTTGGCCTAAAACATTTCAATAATCTAGAACAATCATAAAGACTAACCTATAAATATCCAGAAATTGGATCTGAAAGAGTTGTAGCTAAACTGAACACTCAAATTACGTGAAACTTAGACCCGAACGACTCGCAACCCGATTGACCGGTAACCCAAAGCTGCCCAAAATTATAAATTACTTTTTCTAGCAATAGGATAGTTGTTAGGGTAGATATTATATTAAGACTACAAGACAAGGATCTTGGCGCAATCTAAATCTAGGATTAGGAACCTCATGATCGCTCGTGAGGAATAGGCTCATACCATATTTAACTTAGTTTCTGTGATGTTTATATTTACAAATCCAAAACAAATCCTTCAGAATATGAAGTAAGGAAGTGCCCCCCACGTCACTGAAGCCCTTGGTACATAGACAGTCTTCCATGTGGGTGCCATAGCTGAGCATATGGGGATTGTCTTTGTAAAGGAGGGTATGTGGGAAATGGCGTCCAGCATGGGTCATGCCAAAGCTGAGTGTGCTGGACTCTATTTCACCGATAATCATACATGGTTAAACTTAACTGAGCAAGCAAGTCGGACTTGGGCTCAGGGCACAAGATGGGATAATACACCGGGCATATGATGCCCATTCCATAAAAGGAAAGAGTTATATATGATACAATTGGAAGTGTTCCTACCTAAATATTTGTGTATTGAGGGTTGCGCCAAACCGCACTTAGTACTCAATGAAATACAGATCTTGACTCACTATGAAACCTCATTTAATTGAAGTTTCTGAATCAATACTACTGAAGGTGCTTGATTTGAAGAAAAATAGTGGGAGTATAATCTATGAAACAAAATTAGAATAATTATAATTTTAAATATAAACTTTACATTGCACATTAAACTTATAGAATGAGTTCGAAATTCACGGACTTGCAAGGATAAGCTCGATGGCTCAAACTTCCCTGAATGGTTCAGGACTCTGAGAATTGTTCTCAAGAGTGAAGGAAAGTTGTACGTCGTTGAGACACCCATCCCAAATCCATCTAGAGTCGATCAAGACACTTATCAGAAGTGTATTGATGATTCTGATGAAGTTTGCTATTATGAATTCGAACTTCCATAGCACAATGCGATTGTGAATGATGGAACAAGGATATAAAACTCACATTCCTTTATAGGAACTTTACTGTGGATGTATCTTTGATACATGGCAAGAATTTTGTAATCGCAAGAATTCTGAATGGTAAATTCATGAATTCATGAATGGATTAAAGCAAGCATCTCAGGATGAATCTATTTGATAAAGTAAATTGAAGAATTTGACTTAATCAAAATAGATTCGACCACCTTGATTTCAAGAAATTCAGTGGGAGTATAACAATCTTCCTGCATTACAACAACTTACAGTTAGGAGTTGAAGTCTATACATACTTCTGATTGTAAGATAAAGCACATTGGTAAAATATTGAAAGAATTTGATGTGCAAGAAATGTTCTTGCTCATGGTGTTCATATGAATAATGAAAAGATAAACGAATGAGATTCTATACTTTCAGCCATACGTTGAAATGTTCAACATGCAAGAAAGCGTTCTTGCTTATGACATTCACATGAACAATAAAAGGATATAAGAATTAGATCTTATACCTTCAACCATATATTGAATATTCAATATGCAAGAAAGAGTTCTTGTTTATGGCATTAATATGAACAATGAAAGGCACATGAATTGGATTCTATGCTTTCAACAATATATATTGAAAGAGTTTAATATGCAGGAGAGGATTCTTGCCTACGACGTTCATATAATGAAGACATGCACTTATCATCCGTTTATTGAAAGGTTCAATATACAAGAAACAATTCTTGTTAACGGGATGAATAAGATTCTTCAAGCCATACAATGAACTGTGCAATATGCTTGGAGCATAAGAGAGCAAATGATAGTCATTTGATGACAAGAATAAATATCTATGTTCTTATGAAGAACTAAGATATCCCGATCTATCAGAAGCTAGGTAGTGGTAAGAGATTACACTTTCCTTACATGGATCATTATCGCAATTCATTTATTTTGAATACAGTAATTTGTAAAGAGTTCCAAAATAAGGTACTGTAAGTGAAACCAGACCATATTATCGCTTTAGAAGCGAACAATAGGTATGCTTGGATCAAACACTTGATCTTGGAATTTGGAGTAGTCCTAATTGCTCTTAATGCCTGAGAATCTATGTTATGAACAAAGAATCGCTCAGAATAGAGCAATAAGGATACATGCACATTTTCTAATCTCGACTAATGATAGAGATCAATAGTAGTCGTTACAATTTTTCAATGTAAATTTCTATAATCTGATAGGCACATATTTCCCGCGAGTAGAACATGAAGGTCATGTGGCCTAATGAGCATTGGATGCTTAAGATTGGCCTAGTGCAAGTGGGAGACTGAAGGAATTATGCCCTAGGCCAAAGTGTTGGACAAGAGATTAGATTATGAGAAACACGTTTATTTAGTTCATATATGATTGAGTGTATGGGTGACTAATATATTTACATATATTAGATCGACCATGAATGACACTTCGGGTTCACGTCATCAGAATACGTGATTCTGATAGTAGAACTGTGAACCAATGAATGACATACAACTTCTCCTTTCTGGAAACCTCCAACACAAGCCTCAAATGCATCGCGTGTTCCTCTCGACTCTTCGAGTAAATCAAAATATCGTCAATAAAGTCAATCACAAATCGATCTAAATACTCGTGAAAAACACGATTCATTAAATCCATAAAAGCTGCGGGTGCATTCGTTAAACCAAACGACGTCACCAAATATTCATAATGACCGTATCTTGTACGAAAAGCTGTCTTAGGAATATCCTCCTTCCTAATTTTTAACTGGTGATAACCTGACCGAAGATCAATCTTCGAGTAGATTGTCGAGCCTCTGAGGTCACCATGGATTCCTGTATGAGGAACTGCATACTTTAATATGATCTTACGTCATCCGTAACGGGATGATCATTAGGGTCATCATTAGGTATGCACTGAATCATGACGAGGAATGTGAGTGACCAAGATGGGATTTGTTCCTCTCGTTAAGAGGGAGATATCTCTGGGCCCCCTGATGAACTAGGACTGAAGGAACTGCAAGGCCATGCTCAAAATGGATTAACATGTGTTGTTAATATCATTTTGTATTTGTTCAGTCTAATTCTCGATCAGGAAAGAGACTTTGATCAAGACGTATATCGTAGAACAAAAGGAATAATCAAATGTCTATTCAGATAGATTTATGATCGTTGATCATTTCATTTAACATGGGTAGTCATGACACCAGTCTAGAGGTTACTCATGACTTACTATCTTTGGAAGATCGTTGCCAGCGTTAAATGGAACCTACACGGTCACACATAGAACAATGTCTAGTCGGGAAGGAAATGCTCTTAAATGGTTATACATATGATGTATAAATTGGTGAAGAAAATAATCGATCATTGGATGATTGATTTGAATGATTGTGCAAAAATTAGCATAGTTATGTCGGCAACAGAACAGTTCTGTTGCCAACGGAAGTTCCGTTTGAAAAATAAGGGGTGGGAAAATTACTTTTGATTTTACTTTCTAAATCTTTTCCATGCCATGAATTCCTCTTGCCCCAATTGGATCCTCTGTTATTACGTAATACATATCATACTTTTTGAGTCTATTTTCCAGAATTGTTTTAATATTAATATTCTGATTGAGGTTTTTTGATCAAGGATTTTTTTAATTTTATTGTGATTAATTGATTGGTTAGAAAATTGATTGGAAATTATTTGTGGCAAGCAATCGAAGAGGTGGGAGTGAAAAGCCAGTAGGCCTTTCATCAAAAACCTTACAGGTGTCTCTAAACGCATTCCTTCCATCCCATCGATTGTGGAATGGGTGCTGAAATCCCAATCAAATGGGCGAGTTTGAGTCAGATGCTGGAGAAGTCATGGTAAGTTTACCAGTCTATATATAATTTAATTACATTAATTGATTATCTTTTGTGTGTATTTTTTGTTGAAGAGTAATTGTTAATTTTTTTAAATATTATTCTCTTACTATAACTAGCTAATAAAATGACGAGTTTCTTGGAAGAAACACCAAGATTAAAAATATCATTGTATAATAACCCTAATGATGTAATATTTTTAAAGGTATAGGGTAAGTTCTTTATGATTTCCATAACAGAATGATCAACGAAAATTTGAAACCAAAAAGGAAGGACCTTTGAAATATATTTTATATTGGAAACCAAATATTTCCATCAAAATGAAAATATTGAATTTTGTAATAAATTTTGATTGTTTTAACTATTTTGAAATGATAACTATTTTGATAGTTATAACTTTTGCTTATCTCTATCAAAATAGTTATCTTATCACATAACTAGCCGTTGGAAAAAAAAAATTCTGAAGCATATATTAGCTTATGACAAAATTTAATTAATGCTTTAGAAAATTCTTATCAATACAAAATAATTATAAAAATACTTCAAATAATAAACTATATAATATGAAATTAAAAAGAAAAATATGAGATATCTTATAGCATGTTATAAGTACCGCATAACTAATATTGGCATCCACAACATAATTACTAATTGTGTCCAAAACAACCATAACATAGTCTATTACCAAAATATACATCCACAAAAAATCATGACCAATAATCACAAATATTTAACTTATAATCAAAATATATGTGATATAATTGTTTCCAAAATATACATAACCTAACTATTCCTAAACAAAATATAAATATTTCCAAAATGTGGAAGACCAAATCATTCTAAACTCATACGATCAATTCTTCTTCTAATCCAAAGAGCTTTATCATTCGGCTCCAATGTTAGAAAAACTTCTCTAATTTCAATACTTGACATGAAAAATGTTATTGCCTTATCTAAATCATCAAACTCAAATGTAAATCCCTCTTCCTTTAATGCCTTGAAAGCTATTATAGCATCCTTAATTCCATATATGTCATTCCTTTTTTTTTCTTCTGTCTCCTTCGCTGCACTTATGCACATATTTGTCTCCTCATTCCTAAATGTGAAATACTCCTCTTTAAAAGGAGAAAAAACCATTTTGGTCTTCTTTGCCTTTTCATTTCGGCCCACACGATTGTACGGTTCTTCTCGACTAAAAGATGGTGAACGAGCCGAACTGCCAGAAATGATGTAAACAGTGCAGAAATCAGGGGCTCCTTTGGACACGTAGCTAGGAACGTCTGTCGTCTTAAATCTTCTGATATAAAAGTTATTAAATTAGTTATTTTATTTATTTACTAATTAAGGAAAGTACATTTTTCATGGGTTGAGATAATGAATTGCCTCATGATGCTGCATTTGGCAGGGGATCCCAATGCGAACTTTTCGATTCCGGTTTGCGATGCAAACTCTATGAGCGCCTTCGCAATGTCCTTGTCGTCCAGCACTATTTCCTTGCATTGTATCTGTTCGAAATACGAGGAAAATGATTAATGATCCAGTGTTTTTTTGCAAGGAAGCGGGAAAAAAGAAAGAGAAAAGGAGTTGGACAAATTAATACGCCTTTATGAAAGCAGAAACAACGAAAAGGGAGAAAAAGTTCTTTCATTGCCAGGTCGGTTTCCAGCTTAAATCTAGTTGTATCCTCTTGCCCTCCTATATTCAATTCACAACCAAAAAGAACAAATAAAAATTGAGAAGAATTTACAAAATGATCATTCAAATATATTTTAAAAGAGATATCTCATATTTTCGAATGAACGAAAAATTAAAACGAGACTAACCAGAAGGAGCCTTGGTATTGACATGGACAAGCACAAGTGTCTGGCCTCTTGACACTAGGTGATTAATGGCCCATTTTAACGCATTTGGAGAGCCTTTGTCTTTATCGATCGCAACAGCCACCAATGGATAATTAGCTTCTGCTTCTACAATGGCTTTATCAATCCCCATTATAAAAATACAATTTCTCTCTTAATTAAAACAATTCAAAAACGAGAAGGAAGGAACGTCTTTTGGGTAATTCCTTTTTTCTTGTTCTGTTCGAATGTAATTCAAAAGAAAGTAATATGTTGGTTCGCTGTTTTGTCCTCGAGAAGAAGAGATACATCTTGTCATAGCTCCATTTGTTTATTTATATGGATCTGTTATGTTAGTTTTGGGCCTTTGGTTGTTGCTGTAAGAACTAATCTTATTTCCCAATTTGATCCATAACCCGTAGAGGTGGAAAAATCTGACCCGACCCGAAAAACCCGCTCGACCTACCCGAAACCGAACCCTACCCGACCCGAAATATTGACATGTCCCGAAACCCAACCCGACCCGAAACCCGAACGACCCGAAACCCGAGCGTCCCGAAACCCAAACGACCCGAACCCAAACCCGAATGACCCGCCTAATATTCAAAACACGGATAACATGTGATGCAAGATGAATAACATGAAGTTGAATATTTGTCTGCTGATTTTGCCATAATTCTTGGACTTTCTGTAATTATACATTGAAAAACTTGCATATCTACAAGTGTTTTGACTTGTGTGCACAATGATGATTTTTTTAATTATTACATCTTATGATATTATTACATTAATGAATTAACATTTTTTTAAAAAAATTTGTTTTGTTATAATGAACTCACTTTATATAAATAACACATAACTAATATAACAACTTTCACTAAAAATACAAAATTAATATATGTCATATCATGCGTATAAACAAGTGAACAACAAAATTAAACCAAAAAACTTATCATGTTCTTGTTACACCATTGTGGAAACCTCACAAAAACATCATGTTCTCATAATAGCCAAAAGTACAACAAAATAATAGTTACTAATCAATACTTATAAGTTTACAAAAACAAATACGGTAAAGTTAGGATTTACAAACAAGGTATTCTTAATACTTTAATCATCACCTTAATTCTCTTCACCTGACATTAGAGAAACATGAAATAAAAAATAACTAAATCATATTAAAACTATTCTTTAAAAAATTAAAAATTAAAAATATAAAATTTGAAATTAAAATACCTTCATGCGTTACGGCAATACTAATTTCTTCTCCCTCCACAATTTCAGGTGCTAGCATAAAAATGAATAAAACCAAATTATATTTTATAAATAATATTTAATGTTTTTTTCATGAAATTTTTATTAAAATTTTGTTTGCATATTAGTTCCGTTGCCAACGGAAGTTCTGTTGCCAATGGAACAGTTACTTTGGCAACAGAACTCAGCCAATTTCTCGACAGCCAAGTTTTCAGATTAGGAAACCCTATTCCGTGTCCGTTGGGAACGGATAAGCGCTATAATTAGGGTTTTAGTTATGGTAACTAAGCAATCCTTCGCCTCCCTCTCTAGTATAAATAGAAGGGCAGTCCCCCTCTATTAGACACACATTACAGAGCCTCCAGGCTGCCGTAATACAGAGAGAAAGAGAGACTGCCTCCTGAAAGTATTTTTGGACTCGTCTAGCCGAGTCCGGTTATTCCGACGATTCGTAGTTCGACGTGGATACGAGTAGAATCTTCTGCTTTGAAGACTAGCGAGCGATCAGTTTCTTTATCCTAGGAGAAGCAAGGAGTTCGTTCGAGTCGAGCTTTAGGAGCACGAAGGAGAAGGAAGCAAGACGGAAGTTCGTTCAGACCTACATCCGCTTCTCTCTCCCGGATCAGGAAGATCCGAGGTATAAATTCTAATGGCATAATCTCGTACTTTTATTCCCTTAACGTAGATCCTAGGGCGGGTTGAATCCATAGGTTCCGCTGCGCATGTAACGTACATGGCTATGGATTCCCCAACAGACATTACCTGCATGTCTAAGATTGCTAGATTGGTTAATTAAGATTAATAAGATGTATTTGTTTATATCTACATTTTCCTATTCTAATAACATTTATATTCATTTTTTAAATATTGATATGATATTGCATAATGAACATTTAGAAGTTTAACAAAAAAATTTACTGCCTATGATAGAATACACAAATATTCTATTTATATATAAATATAATTCAATTATAGTCACAATATAAAAATTTAAATAAATTATTAAGTTATCCACAGCGAAGCACGAAAATGATCCAAATTACACAAGCTATGCTGTAAATATTTTTCTGTTTTGTTCATTTCGATATATAATAGATAAACTTACAATTATAAAAATTACACAAGCTCTCTGTCGCTTTTCAAAAAAAAATTTATATAATATAAAATAACATTTCATTTCCTTCATAACATACAAAAATATAGAAAAGTTATGTAGAGTAAGTTTAGTATTTTTAGTTATAATTTTTTATTACATTATGAGATGTTTCATCACATCGAATTTTGTAATGACGGAAAACTTTATATAATAAATTATGTTGTTATAAATTAATTATATAAATAACAACTTAATGGAAAGAATTTTTTTTTTTAATAAGGCACTATGAATTAATCCTCATAATTATCTTGTTGTTTTTTGATATATTAAATTTAGAAAAATACATATGTTATAATAATCCTTAGATGTAGATCGAAAAAAGAAAAAATAAGACAATTTATTTTGAATAGTTTAGTAGAAGCATCAAAAAACCTAGTCAAAGACGTTTCATATTTTTTTGACAAAATGAGAAAAAAAATACTTATATTTAACATTATGTTTGAAGAAAAAATATAATGTTATATATAAAGAAAAAAATTTGTGTTCTAGTATAAGAAAATAAAAAATAAATCATTTTCTTAAAATGAAGTCATCAAGAATTTTCTCATTATTGATCTTATTCAACTAATAAACTGATGTGCAATAACTATTTATACTTTATGAATAAATGAATCACATAATTATCATTGAAACATGTAATATCTTAATTAATGTAATACATTTCTTAATATATTATTTTCTGGAAGTGACAAAAACTTGATGGTTCTCACCAAATTGAAAATGTTATATAAAAAAGCTAGCAATCTAATAAATTATATGATTATGTATTAATAACCACACACATATTATCATCAAATATTAAGAAACTTGAGCAATGAAATATTAACAATTTTTGACAAAATTTTCGATCGGACCGTATAGAGAAATTTGATGGCATGCTTCAATAAAAACACTCAAAAGGAGGTGAAAATAATGTGGTGGGGTTAATTTATCTAAATGTTTGAATTTATAATTTATTGATAATACAAAAAGAATAATTTATAGCATTATGTTTTTAAAATCTAATAGTTTATATCTAATTATATAAAGATATATTTACCACATGAGAAAATTCGCCGAGAAAAAAATTTAAATTGTAGCCATAGCAATATGAAATTTAAAATAAAGAGAAAATTCAAAAAAAATTGAGTTTTGAAGATTTTTAACGTTAGAAATACAATGTTTTATTATGAATTATTATTTCTTAAAAGATGAAATGAAAAAACTAAATATGTTTTAATAAATAAACTTTTCATTTCTCTTTGCATTAATATTTGAACATAAGTATTTACCATGATTCGTTGAAACCATTTAATTCAAATCTAACGATCAAAAAAAGTTTTAACCGTTCTCACCTAATCGGGCATAGAATAGCAAACACGAAAACCATCAATCATTATTGTGGATGTTAGTATGATATATCTACACTGTTGGATTTTGTACTTACACTGATTTCTTGTGACATTATTTATATATCATACTAATATGTACAGGAATGATTGGTGATTTTGGTGTTTGCTATTCTATGCCCGATTAGGTGAGAATGGTTAAAGTTATTTTTATCGTTAGATTTGAATTAAATGGTTCTAACAAACTGATTCTGCTGGATTATACTGAGAAGAGCGGATTTTAGCTCGATGTTGTTCGCTCCGACGGCCGGGTCTTTGATAGAAGACCGAACCAATCCAGCATCTAGTGCTGCATGCCCCCTTAGTGTTTTATTCGAGTTTCGGCACCAATGTTTGTCGAGTTATTCGAGTTGTTCACCATCTCGACTGGTTCCTCTTGTGAGGTTGTCATGACCTTGAGAGAGTTTGGGTTAACCGCGGTCGCTGGTATAGGTCCCTCGGTTGCTGCTGGGTTTGCAGCGGTAGCGGGTCGAAACTCCTCGGAGTGGCAATATCTACCGTGGACATGGCTTCAATAACAGTGGACACGGCTTCTTCTTCCGCGGTCGCTGTTGGATGTTGAATGCTTGTTGTCCTGCTCGTCCTGCTTTGGGTATTGAATCCAAAGGGAGGTGTAGATATTTTTAGTTTCTTTTAATGCGGTTCGGATTGAATCGTTAAGTTGGTTTTGATTTTTAATTAAAATAAAATAAAATAAATAAATAAATAAATAAATAAAGGATTGTCGCTTATCGTCCGTGGACTAGGCTGTCACGATCCTCATCCACGGCAGTTGATAGTGTAGTAAGTTAATAAAAAAAAGATTCTACAGGTCAAGTCTTTCATAGATCTCCGTCTGATCTCTCTCGTCTTTGTCGGTGTTGTTGTTGCTTCTACTCAGGAGGGGGTACTTCCTTACGTGATGGGTTTGACATCCGCCTTACTCAGGTTCTCCGTCATCTAGAGGGCTCTCACTTTTCCACATACTATTCTGGAATCAAGATACGTGATGTGTTTTGGGGAATGCCTTTCTGTGCCAACTCGCAACGATCGCCGAACTCCGTGCTTGTAATGAAAGGGTCTCTCACTTACCCTTGCGTGGAGAGGCTTTCACTTAATCCTCCTTAAGGAGGCCTTCCGGTAATCCTGACTCCTTGACTCAGTCCCCGAAATAGAACGGCACATCCGTACTCACTCTACCAAGTACTGTTTTGTTGTTCGAATCGGCAGGGTTCCACCTCCAGGGACTCAGATGAAGGGATAGGCAATTCGACACCATCCTGCCAGTCTTTACCATGCGATCTAACACCAGGGCGCTAGGTCTAGGCCTATAGACCTAGTTTCTCCCGGCTTACTTGCCTGCTAATCTGTATAACTGAGATATGTCTCAATTTAGAGTGAAACAGCACAAAACAAAATACTAAATTCGAAACATAAATAATACAAACAAATATGAGATTAAAAAGACATTGATACTACTATACAAACTCTACCCTAGAAAGAGGTTTAGTGACGAGAGTACATAACTAAATCCAAGAGATAAATAAAGTGATACATAAAACAGTACAATCTTGTTTGTCTTTCTCTTATAATGAAGCTTGGTTTCTGCTACAAAATTTGCGACCCATGGACCGGCCGCTATCACCACACTTATGCAAAAGAAGAAATAAATCTACCCGGTATCCTATCAAATCTAAACCCTAAATTTAATCCCTAATCAAAGATCTAATCAAATATTCTCTTGTCGTCTAATCCTGATTGAAGATCAAATCTCGTGTCTGATTTATTCTTCTTGTCAAAGGAGTACGTTCTTTCTGCACTATCAGAGCTAGAATGCTAAATATGCTCCTTCCTGAAGAATCATTTACCACCTTCTAAATCTGAACGCAAGAATCTCCACCTCGACCACTGAAAGGCAACGACCCACGGTTACTGTGATAGCTACCGCATTTGCGGTCGTGAAGATCGGGCCCGAAGGCCTGGCCCACAATCCATCTTCAGCTCCCCTCTATGTGGCTCTGAGTTGCTCCTTTTAAGCTCATTTTAGCCCAATTTCGCTTATTCCCTGAAATTAAAGACAAACATCAGCAGTAATTGATTTGTAATAAAAATAAACTTGAAATAATATAAAAGTGTTGAAAGTAAGGTACAAAGGGAGCAAATATGATACTAAAATATGGATATGAATTTGACCGATCACTTGTGGACAAGCAAGTTCTATGCTTTAGTGAATTATGATCGGCCAAAGTCATATCTATATTTTAGTATCATACTTACTTCATTTGTATCTTATTTTCAACACTTTTTATATTATTTCAGGTTCATTTTATTAGAATTCAGTTACTGCTGATGTTTGTCTTTAATTATAGGAAAGAAGTGAATTGGAGCCAAATGAAGCTTAGAAGGAGCATTTTGGAGCTACATAGAAGGTGCCGAAGTCGGATCATGGGCCAGGCATTCGGGCCCGATCTTCATTACCATAGCCGCGGTAGCCATCACAGCAACCGCGGGTCGTTACCTAGCAGTGGTCGAGGTGAAGAGCATCACGATCAGAAATTGAAGGCGGCATATGATTCTTCTGGATTGGCGCATATTTAGCACTCCAGCTCTATTTTGCGGAAAGAACGTACTCTTTTGGCCGGAAGAATAAATTAGATATTAGATTTGATCTTCAATCTAGGATTAGACAGCAAGAGAATATTTGACTAGGTCTTAATTGAGGATTAGATTTAGGGTATAGATTTGATTAGATTTTGAATAGATTTATTTCTTCATTACTCTAGACCGGCCCTTCACCTATAAAAGGGTGACCCTTACGGCCGGCCATAGCTTCGCGAAATTATCATAGCGTGTAGTAGGAGCTGAGTTTCATTGTAAGAGAAAGACAAACCAGGTTGTACTATTTTATGTATCACTTTATTTATCTTTCGGATTTAGTTATGGACTCTAATAACTAAAGCCCTTTATAGGGTAGAGTTCGAGTAGTAGTATCAATGTCCTTTTAATCTCATATTTGTTGTTTTGCTCAAGTTTCGTACTTAATATTTTGTTTTGTGCATTTTTAATTCAACTCGAGACAAATCTCGAGTTTCTAGGTCAGGAGGAAAGTAAGCATGCAGAAACTAGGTCTGTAGGCCTAGACCTAGCATCCTGGTGTCAAACCGTATGGTAAGGAGGAAAGTAAGCATGCAGAAACTAGGTCTGTAGGCCTAGACCTAGCATCCTAGTGTCGAATTACTTACCCCCTCGGCCTGAGACCCTGGAGGTGGAACCCTACCGATTCGAACAACAAAACAAGACTTCGTGGAGTGAGTACGGAAGTGCCATCCTACTTCGGGGACTGAGCTGAGGAGCTAGGAGGATTATATTGCCTGTTTGAGGAGGGTGAATGATAGTCCCTCCGCGCAAGGACAAGTGAGAGACCCTACTTGATTCCAGAAAGGAGTTTGGTGATCGTAGTGAGTTGGTGTAGAAAGGGCTTCCCCAGAACACATCACGGCTCTTGATTTCAGAATGGTCTGAGGATAAGTGACAGGCACTGTGGTCCCACCCACGGGCACGGTAACACTCGACCCGTCAGCACGGATCACGAGCAATCGCTACCTGAGAAGACCGGCTTGAAGGTGTCCAAACTGGGAAAGAAACACAATCACTGGAGTCACGGACTGATTAATTGGCTAGTTAAGAGGAGATCTGACAGACGCGCTCAAGAGGGAGCAGATCGGGAAAGGAGATATCAAGGATCAATCAACGTTAATGGCGAGAAGATCTACGAGGATATTCGAGAGATGCTACCTGCCATCTGGAGACGCTGGAAACCCTAGGTCTCTCTCCTTTATAAGGCCTTTAGACGGGACGGCAGAAGGGGGAACCAATTGAGAGATCAATTTAGAGAGAGAGAGAAAGAGAGAATAGTCTCGTTAGTTCCACGTGGTGACAGCCCGCGACTACGGACTTAGTTTTAGAGAGAGAGAGTTCAATTCAGATCCCTATGTATCTTGGTTTCAATAAGTTGTCTTTCTCCTTTGTCCATTATTAATATTTGTCGTGATGTTGTTTGTGAAATGTTTAACTGTTATCTTGAAGTGTGTAGTGTGCCACATGGCTTGATATTTAGGCGAGTAGGTAAAAGGCCGAGAAGAGAAGTCGAAAGTCAGACCCATGATCAACACTTGGACCGACGAGGCACGAGAGTAGCCGGGACGTCCGAGGGGAGAAAGGAACGTCACAGATCTCAAAGGGCTCATACTCTGGTCGGGTATCCCGGGAGTGCGAGCACAGTAATTCATTACGAGAGCCAGCTTCGCGATACCAGGGTAGATCTCCCTCATCAACATTAATAAGGACAAGGAGATGCAACATAAGGAAGTACCAAGGAGATAGATGAAACCACCAAGTCCTGGACTTCTCTCTACTAAGTCAACCTCTAGATCACCCCCCTGCGCGAGCACTGACAATGCGAGCACATGATCTTTATTTTATTTTTACTTGTTTTATTTACTTTCTCTCGCACAACCAACCAACCCTTAGAATAGATTTGGATTATCAACCGGTAGCTATTCTAGTACACCACCTTTGGTCTCCCTATGGAATGTGAGGGCGAGGTCATGAGGGCGACCAAGGAAAGTGAAACTGAGGTTTTAAATTTGAATAGAGAACCGCTACTTATTATCTATATATATAACCTTCAACACCCTTTTCTAGCCCCATTGCCGGGGAGGCATGAATATTGAAAATCTAACTTTCTCGTAGTGAGACTATTTTTTCATTTTATCTTTTAATTTTGGATTTTTCTTTCTGTGAAAGCAGGAGAGGACGCTGGCCGATACGACCTTACGTTACGTGCTACGACACGAGAAGAAATATCCTCCAACCGTTCCGCAGACACCTAGACGAAGAAGGAATCAAATCACGAAGCTGAGAATGATGGCAAGCAGCACAACCGCACACGATGCAGAAGACCCAATACTCAGTCAAACCGGAGGAAACAGATCGCAGGATCAGACACAAAACCCGAATGCACCAAGATAACAGAATCCTGATGACCCGTGACATCCGATACGAAGGACGATGCGCGACTATGCTTCCCTAGGCGTTCTCCTTCCACAATCGAGAATCGTGATGCCGAACAATAGGGCGAACTCACTCAAACTCAAACCTTCTCTGGTCAGCATTGTTCAACAAAACCAGTTCGGAGGGCTACCCTCCGAAGATCCAAAACTGCACCTGTCAATATTTCAAGAGTGTTGAGATACCTGAAACTAAACGGAGTCAACCCAGACGCGATTAAGCTACGACTATTCCCATTTTCGTTACACGACAAGACGCGATCATGGTTTCATGCACTATGAGTAATCAGCACTTGGAACCAGTTGGCTGAGACCTTTCTCAACCGCTTTTTCTCGCCGAGTAAGATAGCCTACTACCGAAGCCAGATCACAAGTTTCAGCCAAAGACCATCAGAATCTCTATATGGGAGCGCTTCAAGGACATGATGGCGCTTGCCCGCACCATGGACTAGAAGAGTGGCTCCTGATCCATACCTTCTACAACGGGCTAAATGATACATTGAAGGGGAACGAAGACACTGCTGCTGGAGGACAACTCATGATGAAAACTCTGAGGGAAGCACTAGAATTCATAGACGGAATGTCGACAAATTACCAAAGATGGAACAATGAGCGACAGCCACGGACGCGAGGAATTCGAATGGTGTGTCTGAAGTTCGCGTGGATACGAGTAGAGGTTCTCTATCTTGAGAACTTGCGAGCGATCGATCTTCCTCATCCCTAGGAGAAGCAAAGGAGATTCGCGAGTCGAGCTTCAGACCTACATCCGTTCTTCGTCTCGCGGATCAGGAAGATCTGAGGTATAAATTTTAATAGCATAATCTCGTACCTTTATTTCCTTTACGATGATCCTAGGGAGGGTTTAACCCGTAGGTTCCGCTGCGCATGTAACGTACATGGCTACGGGTTTTCCAACAGTGGCATCAGAGCGTTCGTTAAGGAAATAATCGTCGATTATATATTTAAAATTTAGTAAATTCTAGTATAATAAATTTTAGAATTTTGAAAATATTATTTCAAAACATCACGGAAATAGTTTCTAGGAATATAATATTGGATATTATGATTTCCTAGAGTTTCGAAAAATAGTGTTTCGAAATCCGTTTTGGAAACGGAACTAAAACTAAAGGAAACACGAATTTCGAGCACGTTTCCGTTGAGAACGGAATAGTTCCGTTCCCAACGGAACAATGCTGATTTTGCGAGAAACCCTAATTTTTGTTATACGTGGAATTTAAATATATATAAATATGGTTTGAGCTTTAGATCTGTGATTGTTCTGTGATGTAATCTTGTGTGTGAATGCTTGTAATTTTATTTAATATCTATGGCAAGCAGTGAGTTGTCCAAAGTTGTAATTATGACAACCTGTGAGATGTCCAAAATTGTAAATTACTTTTTCTAGCAATAGGATAGTTATTAGGGTAGATATTATATCAAGACTACAAGGCAAGCGGATGTAGGTCTGAACGAACTTCCGTCTTGCTTCCTTCTCCTTCCTGGCTTCTGAAGCTCGACTCTGCAAACCTTCTTGCTCTTCCTAGGGATGAAGAACTAGATCGCTCGCTAATCTCCAAAGCAGGAGATCTCTACTCGTATCCACGCGAACTTTGCTTATTCATTCATTAAAATGATAAGATCATTTTTCACCAAACCTCATGGCGATGAAAGAGTTCATCGATTTCTATATATGGTGATAAGATTCTCATATAGAATCTAAGGGAAGTTTCACGGAGATGAAATATATCTTATGATATCTTTATGTTAGTTCATAAATATCAAGGCCATGATATATCATTGTTGTTATCTTTATTTTTTTAGAACATGTGATGTTCTTTGATGAATAATGTTGGCGTGGGTGTGTATATAATAAAGTCAGGTCCCAATTCAATATTTGTGGACCTCAGTTTGCTCGCTTGGTCGCCCTCACGATCTCGCGTTGTAGCAAGCTAAGGATTCGATCCACAGAGAGGCCCAAGGTGGAGTACCGAACTAGATTTTGGTGAGTAATCCAAACCGATTCTATTGTTTGGTTGGTCGGTTATACAAAGAAAGTAAAGAAAGAAAATAAAATAAAGTAAAAGAGCCACGCTAAAAATGTCAGTGCTCATGCGGGGGGTGATTGTAATGTGTATTTTTATACATTTTTTTAGGTTTTTCATCATATCAAATTCACCCTTAAATCACGTAAATTGTATGAAAAGTGCTTAAAATTAATAAAAAAAAATTTGAAGCCATAAACACTTTTGCGTGATTTTTCAAGTAAAAAGACTAAGAAAAAAATATTTTGAGGATTTAGCGGAAAAGTCAAGTCCAAAGGAAGGACCGATTTATAAATTTTGGGCCAAGGATGGCCGAGTTCTCCATAAATCTCCATGAAAACTCTACACACCCTATCAACTCCATACAACCCTTACCAACCAACAATCCAAACCAAACCTTAAAAACCAACAATAAGACAAAAAAAACATCCTCGGAAATTGCCTTTGACTAAAATGTCAACCATCTCGAAATGAGTCAAATGGGATACCAAAACGAAGATCTCGACGAGACGAATCCAACGGTACCATTCTCTCCACTAGAAACCTTGTGGAATTCCCTAAAAAGCCTGGTCAAACTGGTCAATGTCAACTCTGACTTTGACCAGTCGAAAACCGCTCGAAAAATCGCTAAAAATTCAAAATTCTAAGAATTGGGCATACTTACTGTCAAATGACTCACCTCGATGAGCCCAACTATTTGTAAGGTCCGAATGAGTGAAATCACAAGTGATCGCCGAGAAAACACGAAAAACCAATTTCAGCCATGAATTAAGCCAACTCGAGCTGAGATTTCTCACGTCTGTCATTTCTCCTAGAGACATCCTTTTGGCGCAAAACTAAACTCAATTCTCTTCTCCTCTCTCCCCTCTTTCCACGGACACCAAGAACATAGCAAATAGTGAAGTATTCATCTAGAAAAATAAGTTTGAAGTGGTCTAGATGAAGTGTTCGAAGAAATGCCTCACTCAGTTTTTGAAAATTGTTTTGGCACCATTAATGAAAGCTCGAGCTATACTCAACGATTCTGAGTAATTCCGTGTCCCGTAGCTTTTGGAGAGTATTGGGGAGATTGTGTGATGGTCAATTCGAGTTAAAAACAAGTGTAAATGTGAGTTTGAAATACGAGATTCTTCATTTTCTAGGTTAATTTCGACCGAGTTGGAAATCGATCGAATTGCATGAGTTGGAAAGTGAATTAAGGGGTAGAACTTGTTGAAACATAGCTTAGGGAAGTTGTGAAAATTATTTGGATATTAGTTTGAGCCTTCATTGGTTAAATTTCGCGTTTGAGCTCAAAAATGAGAGCAATGGCAGAGCTGGAGAAGTGATAGAGCTGTGGCTGTGGATGTTCAAAGTAGCAAAACTCAATGCATACTCAACAGTTTCGATGATTCAAAGCTCTAGAGTTTTGTACGAATAAGGAGAATGGGTCTAAACTGAGGAATTGATTCGAAGAATGAAAGTGAGGAGAGTTTTAACTCGAAGTCATTGTCAGCTCGTTAATGGTGAAAAGGGAGAAAATAATGATTCGTTAAACGAGAACTGAACCCACATCGCCACAACAAATCCTGCAAGACACTTCTCAGAAAATTTACTTTCAAATAGAATTGCTAACCAGAGTGCGATGTGTGTCTTCATTCCATTCACTGGAATGTTTCTCAGATTCAATCTCTCCAATTCGTGCTCGACACGTGGCAGAAGGGGTTATTTATATGGAAAATAAAATGGGTAATTGATAAAGAGCTCCCAACCTCTCCAATCAGTTAGCTACATGTGGACAAGGTAAATTATCATCAGTCAATCCAAGCATGACACATGGCTGAGCTGATTCAATTAAAAAGGAAAAGAATAAGATAGGGAAATGCTAAGGAACCCCAAAAGGTGAACCAAGAAATATCTTCGGTTTTAGTCCCACAATCCTTGTAGCAAATCAAACAAAGCCAACCATCCCTATAAATCCATCCATTCCTTCTTATCTAAAACCATCCATTCATCATCCATCCACACATCATACCATATCTCTTCTTCTTCGTCCTTCACCCACCATTGGTGGGTGACCTTCAAATTTTGTTTTTTGAGTAGTTGAGACAAAAGAGAGCCAAACTTTTTCAAGGGGAAAATTTTTGTTCGAGAAGAAACAAAAATTCGAAAGAAGATTCAAATCGATCAAGAGGAGGCTCTAGTTTGAATTTCCATTTTTAGGATTGATTTATTTTTCTCTTTTTCCTTATTTTTCTCTTTTTTATTAAATGAATAATATGTCAAACA
The DNA here is from genome assembly GCA_027726005.1 of Juncus effusus. NCBI lineage: Eukaryota > Viridiplantae > Streptophyta > Magnoliopsida > Poales > Juncaceae > Juncus > Juncus effusus. The sequence goes on from CM050898.1 coordinate 5,470,095, forward strand.
TTTGTGTAAATGTTGTTTGTTGGAACATGAGTGAGTAGTTTTATGTAGGGAAAGACTTTTTGTACGAGATGGTAATGAAATCTAATGTTTAATTCATGCAATTTTGTGTTTTAAGAAGATTAGTTCAAAGAACACCATAAATTGACTCTTTGAGTTGAATTATTTGGAAAAATATTTTTAATTCAAATTACGTTCTGTAGAACTGTGTTTACGAATTATTTGATCATTAGAACACTTGGAAGAGGTTCTTTGTTGATTATATTTTGTTTTGAATTGAGTTTTATGCAAAAACTTGAAAATGGAAGTTTTTAAGTTCAACTTAAGATTTGGTTCATTAATTAATTGATTTTTGGAAGAAAGTTAGTCAAACCTTGCTTCTAGAACTATTAGGATTGTTATTCGAAGTTATTAGTGATTTACAGGTTATACACAAATAGTCATAATTTCCCTACATTTTATTAATATTTAAAGAATTTTTTTTTTATTATTTTCCTGCAATTGTTTTCTATCTTGTTTCACCAAATTCAACTTAATACCTTGAACCCAAACTTGGTACTAGAGATAAATAAATCTGATAAATTAGTTGAAATATGAGGCCATACCTCCTAGTGATCGACCCTTAAACTCATTACCTATCATACTTGTATTTGAATATAGAGAGGTATAAATTATTTTGTTAACAAGTGGAAATTGCAAATGACACGGTTTTCGCATATGTTACAAATTGTGCCATTGCCAGGGAGGTGGCTTGCATCAAATTTTAACTAACCAATATCACATTCTATCTAGTGTTTGTATATTGTTTGTTTTGAAGGTTTATGAGACGAACTAGGTCGTAAGGGGAACCTCAAATCCCTCTAAATCTGGAGATCAACAAGCAACTTAGGGACATCAAGAAGAACAAGGCGAGAGGTGTGCCAGGTGCTACATCCTCTGCAAAGCAAGATCGAAAATAGGAGGTTCTCCTTCTATTCCAGGGTCTCAGGAACCAAAGACGGAGCTATCATTGGTGTAAGAGCCACAAAAAAAAGAGCAAGACCTACCAATCACTCCCTACGTCCACCCTTCATCTTCATCAAGACCTTTCTCTCCCTCTTATAATTTCGATTCATCATCATCTCAAATTATTGTAAAAGTTGAAAAAGAACCCTAGAAAATCAAAATCAAGAGAAAATGGCTGAAGAAAAAACCCTAGGGAACTTTAAGAAGAAATCGTCAAGAAAAATCTAGGAAATATCGTGATACCAAATGTGCCAAACTTACTAAATCCTTCAATACTGAATGTTTTACCTATTTTTGAAGGATTGAAAAATGAAAACTCGTATACACATTTGAGGAATTTTGATAATAAATGAACAACTCTTTTTGGTAACAATGATAATATGGATAATATTAAACTCACCCTTTTTTCTCTCACTTTAGGAGACACTCCTAGGGACTGGCTGAGTCATCTACAGGGAGGGCCCCTTGAGATGTTCACTGACGTAGCCAAGCGCTTTCTCAAGCGTTACTACCCCAGCACCCTCACCACCAGGCTGTGCCAGGAGATCAGAGGAATCCAACAAGAGAGCGGTGAAATCCTCCACGAGTATTACGAACTGTTCGTCAGATTGTGCGCATCGTGCCTGAATCACAACCTAGATGAGATTACCCTTATCAACCAATTCCTTCGAGGGATGTCTGATCTCGACACCCGCCTCCTCCAGAGTGTAGCTGGAGGGACGTTTGACGAAAAGACTCCATCCTAAGTGCGGACCCTGATTGAAACCATGGCCAAAGGAAACAGAGGATGTGCTGGAAGGGCAGGACAAGTGAACTCGGCTAGTACAGGATCCGAAAGCCACGGAATCTCAACTCACCGCTAGTTTTGAAACCAGATTTAGCCAAATGCTCAAGGGATAGGAGCAAAAATCGAGCAAAAAAAGTGTGGATTATGTGGGGATACGACCCACTTGATCGATGAATGTGAAAGTCTCCAACATGACATAAATGCGGTGGGTACTTTTGGGGGAAATCAAGTGTCCCCAATATGCGTATGAACCTTGGAGGAAAAACACTAACCTTTGTTTCCTCCACAACAAACCCAGAGACAAGGCCTCTACGTCCACCCGAATGCCCAACCCCAACCTACTCAAGCACCATCTCAAATCTCACAACCATCATCCTCAAACCCTCAACCCTCATCTTCAAATTCAGACATGGTCCAATTAATGGCCATGATGTAAGGTAGTGCCGGATAAGTCTCGGGTTAGCAAAATCAATTATCAAATGATATCTCGGGTTTAGAAAATAAGCTCTCAGGTCATCAATCAGCAAAAGGCCGTCAAATGCAAAACCTTGAGATGCAAGTGAATCAAATCATTTGTGAACTCAAAGTATTAAAAGGTCAAATGGATAATAAGCTGCCATCTCAAGGAGTAGGGCCGAATTACGAATCTGTTCTTATGATAGGTTTGAGAATTAAAAAAGAGGTTGTTTTTCCCGAAAAGGAAAAGGGGTTCATGGTGAGATCTATCTTTAGATTGCAGGAGTAATCTTCAACGATCCTTTCGTTGTGTGTGTGCGAAGATCCAATGCCATCTTCCGAAGATCGCGCCAAGATCCTTGTCTTGTAGTCTTGATATAATATCTATCCTAACAACTATCCTATTGCTAGAAAAAGTAATTTACAATTTTGGACAACTCACATGTTGCCATAATTACAACTTTGGACAACTCACTGGTTGCCATAGATATTAAATAAAATTACAAGCATTCGCACACAAGATTACATCACAGAACAATCACAGATCTAAAACTCATACCATATTTATATATTTAAATTCCATGTATAACAAAAATTAGGGTTTCTCGCAAAATCAGCATTATTCCGTTGAGAACGGAACTATTCCGTTCTCAACGGAACATGCGCTGAAAAATTCATGAATTTCCTGCGTTATTCCGTTCTCAACAGAACTATTCCGTTGCGAACGGAGATGTGCTGGAAATTTGTATTTCCTTTAGTTTTAGTTCCGTTTCCAAAACAGATTTCGAAAAACTATTTTTCGAAACTCTAGAAAATCATCATATCCAATATTATATTCCTTGAAACTATTTCCGTGATGTTTTGAAATAATATTTTCAAAACCCTAAAATTTATTATACTAGAATTTACTAAATTTTAAATATATAATCGATGATTATTTCCTTAACGAACGCTCTGATGCCACTGTTGGGGAACCCATAGCCATGTACGTTACATGCGCAGCGGAACCTACGGGTTGAACCCGTCCTAGGATCATCGTTAAGGAAATAAAAGTACGAGATTAGCTATTAAAATTTATACCTCGGATCTTCCTGATCCGCGAGGCGAAGAACGGATGTACGTCTGAACTTTTCTGACGTACAACCTTCTCGTTCCTGAAGCTCGACTTCGCGAACCTCCTTGCTTCTCCTAGGGATGAAGAACTGATCACTTGCTTAACTCCAAAGTAGGAGATCTCTACTTGTATCCACGCGAACTTCAGACAGACGAGATTATCAGACTCGGCTAGACGAGTCCGGAAATACTTTCCGAAATTACCCTCACAAGACTCTCTCTCTCTTGGTATTACGGCTGCCTCTAATGCTTCTAATTGTGTATATAATAGAGGGGGCATGCCCCTCTATTTATACTAGAGAGAGGGGTGAAAGAATGGCAAGTTTCGATAAGAAAACCCTTCCAACCGCCAGTGTTCCGGTCGGCCAGAACCTGTGTTCCGGTCGGCCGGAACTATTTTAGCCTTTCTAAAATTTAGTTCCGGTCGACCGGAACAATTTCAGCCTATGTAAAATTTCAGCATCTAATGCTTTATTCTTTCACCAATTTATACATCACATGTATAACTGTTTCTGAGGTATTTTCTTCCTGTCCGAATGGAGTTCATTGTGTGACCGTGTAGGTTCCATTTAACGCTGGCAACGATCTTCTAAAGATCGTAAGTCATGAGTAACCTCTAGACTGATGTCATGACTACCCATGTTAAATGAAACGATCAGCGATCATAAACCTATCTGAATAGACGTTTGTTTATTCCTTTTCTTCTACGATATATGTCTTGATCACAAGGCACGGTAATATGTCATTCTTGAGTTTGATCAAAGTCACTTTCCTGATCGAGAATTAGACTGAACAAATACAAAATGATATTAACAACACATGTTAATCCATTTTGAACATGGCCATGCATTTCCTTCAGTCCTAGTTCATCAGGGGGCCCAGAGATATCTCCCTCTTAACGGGAGGAACAAATCCCATCTTGGTCACTCACATTCCTCGTCATGATTCAGTGCATACCTAATGATGACCCTAATGATCATCCCATTACGGATGACATAGGATCATATTAAAGTATGCAGTTCCACATACAAGAATCCATGGTGACCTCAGGTCGTAGTAACAAGCACACTATTCCTATGAGAATCACTAATGACATATACCATACATATTCTCATAGTGTGGTCAGTCCAGTACGTATTCTCTAACGCGTATCTATATTCCAGACTTGACATCTCTATGTCCATGATCAGCAGAACATGATCATGCAGCCTGCGAATATACTAGTGTGGATATGTAGCTTCTTACCTGAAGTATGTCTATCTCTATAAACATCCTACATATCACTAGGGACAATTTAGAATGTCATTCGTTGGTTCACAGTTCTACTATCAGAATCACATATTCTGATGACGTGGACCCGAAGTGTCATTCTTGGTTGATATAAGATATACATTCACAACCCATACACACAGATATATAAGAAACAACCTTTATTGAATAAATAATAATGTCTTAATACATAATCCATTTCCTAGCACAAATACATTTGGTGTGGGGCACTAATCCTGCAACCATATCTGTTCCATTCGAACTGAGGACTGGTCCGTTCGAACGGAATCTATTCCGTTCGAACTGAGGTAGGTTCCGTTCGAACTGAGGATCACTCCATTCGAACTGAGAAATTTCAGCATTTCTAAAATTTTAGCATCTAATGCTTTATTCTTCCACCACTTTATAGATCACATGTTTTTGATGTATTTTCTTCACGAATGAATGGAGTTCATTGTGTGACCGTGCAGGTTTTATTTAACGCTAGCTACCATCTTCTAAAGATCATAAGTCATGAGTGACCTCTAGAATGGCGTGATGACAACCCATGTTAAATGAAATGATCAGCGATCATAAACCTATCTGAATAAACGTTTGCTTATTCCTTTTGTTCTACAATATATGTCTTGATCACAAGACACTGTAATATGTTATGCTTGAATTTGATCAAAATCTCTTTCCTCATCGAGAATTAGACTGTGTAAATATAAAATGATATTAATAACACGTGTTAATCCATTTTGAGCATGGCCATGCATTTTCGTCAGTCCTAGTTCATCAGGGGGCCCAGAGATATCTCCCACTTAATGAGAGGAAGAAATCCCATCTTGGTCACTCACATTCCTCATCATGATTCAGTGCATGCCTAAAGATGATCTTAATGATCATCCCATTATGGATGACGTAGAATCATATTAAAGTATGCAATTCCACATACATGAATTCATGGTGACCTCAGGTCATAGGAATAAGCACACTATTTATATGAGAATCACTAATGACTTACCATGCATACTCTCCTAGTGTGCTCAGTCCAGTCCGTGTTCTCTAACACGTACCTATATTCCAGACTTGACATCCATATGTCCATGATCAATAGAACATGATCATATCATCTTTGATGTATTTAGCATACACATGTCGGGTAGCCCTTGCGGCTCCCTATGCTGGTTCCTCTGGATAAGCCTCTTCTATGACATATAGTTTATTTTTAGCCTTGAGAACAATTCTCAGGTTTCTAAACCAGTCAAGGAAGTTAGACCCATTGAGCTTATCCTTCTCAAGGGTAGATCGTAAATTCAACCGAGATGAATTATTATTTTGTGCCATTATTCTACAAGTTAAAATGTAAAGTGTCATTATTATTTATTCATTTGGGGTTGTTTTGTTTTGGTGTTTCTTATATTGTACTCCCACTATTTTTCTTCAAATCAACCACCTTCAGTAGTATTGATTCGGAAACTTCAATTAGATGAGGTTTCATAGTGAGTCAATATCCGTATTTCATTGAGTATTAAGTGCGCTTTGGCGCAACCCTCAATACACAACTATTTAGGTAGGAACACTTCCAATTGTATCCTATACAACTCTTTCGTTTTATGGAATGAGCATCATATGCCCGGTGTATTATTCCATCTTATGCCCTGAGCCCAAGTCCGACTTGCTTGCTCAGTTAAGTTTAACCATGTATGATTACCGGCGAAATAGAGTCCAGCACACTCAGCTTTGGCATGAGCCATGCTGGACGCCATTTCCCGCATACCCTCCTTTACAAAGACAATCCCCCATATGCTCAGCTTTGGCATGACCCACATGGAAGACTGTCTAAGTACCAAGGGCTTCAGTGACATGGGGGTCACTTCCTTACTTAACATTTTGAAGGATTTTGTTTTGGATTTATAAATATAAACATCACAAAAACTAAGTTAAATATGGTATGAGCCTATTCCTCACGAGCGATCATGAGGCTCCTAATCCTAGATAGCTAGTCTCATGCTAGCGACCATGACCTCCGAGCTTCAGAAGCAACTGGAGGACATGTGTGCTTACGATATGATCGTAACTCTCAAGGAAATGTTCCAAGAGAAGGCTAGAGTTGAGCGCTACAAAGCGACCGTCTCTCTGACTGATACGAAGATGGTTGAAGGTTCATCTGTGAGTGCTCTTGTACTCAAGATGAAGAGCTATCTTGATCAATTGGAGAGGCTTGGTTCAGCTATGCCCAGAGAATTGGCTGTTGACATAATTCTCGGGTCGTTGCCTCCTAGTTTTAAGCAATTCATCATGAACTATAATATGCATCAGGTGGAGAAATCCATCACCGAGTTGCATGGGATGCTTAAGAATGCACAGGAGGACATGAAGACAAATGTTGTCAAAGACAAGACCGGGAACAAGAGCAAGGATAAAGGTAAGGTGTTGCCCAAACCTAAGATCAAGAAAGACAAGGAGGGAGTTTGCTTCCATTGCAACAAGGTTGGCCATTGGAAGAGAAACTGCAAACTCTATCAGGACGAAATCAAGAAGGGTAGTCTGACTACCGCTTCAGGTATTTTTGTTATTGAAACTAATTCACTTACTCCTAAATCTTGGGTATTGGATATCGGATGTGGTACTCACATTTGTAATGATGTGCAGGGACTACAAAGGAGTAGAAGAGTAGCTAAGGGCGAAGTCGACCTGCATGTGGGAAATGGAGCAAGAGTTGCTGCATTAGCCGTAGGAACTTATTTATTGACTTTGCCTAGTGGACTTGTATTAGTACTTAATAATTGTTATTTTGTACCTGCTATGAGCAGAAATATTATTTCTATTTCTAGTCTAGCTTTGGATGGTTAAATTGTTATTGAGAATAATAATTGTTCTATCTTAAAGGATAATCTTTTCTATGGAAATGTTCTATTAGAAAGAGATCTTTACGTGCTAGATCTTAAGAAAGAGAATTATAACTCCATATATAACATTAACACTAAACGATTTAAACCGAATGACTCAAATACGACATACCTCTGGCACTGTCGCTTAGGCCATATAAATGAGAAACGCATTTGTAAACTCCACTCTTATGGGTTTTTAGACTCATTTGATTTGGAATCATTTGAGACGTGCGAGTCTTGTTTACTTGGCAAGATGACTAAGAAATCCTTCAGAAAAGTTGGTGAAAGGGTCAATGTCTTATTAGAACTCATACATACTGATGTATGTAGACCGATGAGTATGCCGGCTAGAGGTGGGTATCGGTACTTCATAACTTTCACGGACGACTTCAGTAGATATGGTTATGTCTACTTGATGAAGCACAAGTCTGAATCCTTTGAAGTGTTCAAATAATTTAAGAATGAAATACAAAATCAACTTCGCAAGAAGATTAAAGCACTTCGATCTGATCGAGGAGGTGAATATCTCAGTCAGGAATTTGAGGATCATCTCAGAGAATGTGGAATAGTTTCACAACTAACTCCTCCAGGAACTCCTCAGTGGAATGGAATGTCCAAAAGGAGGAATCGAATCTTATTGGATATGGTTCGATCGATGATGAGTCAAACGAGTCTTTCGATGTCTTTCTGGGGTTACGCTCTTGAGACTGCCGCATTCATACTAAACAGGATTCTATCCAAAGCGGTTCAAAAGACGCCATATGAGATATGGAGGGGGAAAAGCCCCAAGTTGTCTTTTCTTAAAATTTGGGTGTGAGACTTATGTCAAACGTCAGTTTTCCGATAAACTCGGACCCAAATCTGATAAGTTCCTGTTTGTGGGATATTCTAAGGAAACTAAAGGATATTACTTTTACCACCCATCGGAGAACAAAGTATTTGTTGCTCGCAATGGAGCCTTCTTGGAAAGAGAGTTTGTCTCTATGAGAAGCAGTGGGAGTAAAGTGCAACTCGAAGAAATTCGAGACTCACCTACAGTTACAGAACCTGTGACGGAAGACCAAACAAGCTCTCAAAGAGTTGGCGAGCTTGAAACACAACAAACTCAACGTAGGCTATCCCGTCTAAGGGTCTTTTATAGGGGGGAGACCTCTAGGTTTTCCAGCGTCTCCAAATGGCAGGTAGCATCTCTCGAATATCCTTGCAGATCTTCTCACCATTAATGTTGTTTGATCTTTGATTTCTCCATTCCCGATGGTTTTGTGAAAAACAATACAAATTATGTTTTTTCCATGTATTTGTTTTAATTTTTTGTGGTATTGAGAAAACGACAAAAGATTACTTTTTTCCATGTATTATACTTCAATTCATTTTTTTTGTTTTTGTTTTTGTGGAAATCTATAATAACGGAGTTATTTCCACGTATTAGATTTTAATTTTTGTTGTTTTTTGAAAAGCTGTACAAAATTTGTTTTTTCGATGTATTAGATTTAAATTTTTGTGGTTTTGAGAAAACAACAAGAGATTATTTTTTTCCATGTATTACACTTTAATTCGATTTTTTTGTTTTGGTAAAAATCTATAACAACGCAGTGATTTCGACATATAAGACTTCATTTTTTGTGATTTTGTGAAAAACAATACAAATTTGATTTTTTCCATGTAAAAGACTTCAATTTTTGTGGTTTTGGTAAAAAAAACAAAACTTGTCTTTTTTCCATGTATTACAATTCAATTCGAATTTTATGTTTTTTTTAAAATCTATAACGACGTAGTGTTTTCCAAGTATTACACTTCATTTTTTGTGGTTTTGTGAAAAACAATACAAATTATGTTTTTTCCACGTATTTGTTTTAATTTTTTGTGGTATTGAGAAAACAACAAAAGATTGTTTTCTTCCATGTACTACACTTCAATTCGATTTTTTTTGTTTTTGTTTTTGTGGAAATCTATAATAACGGAGTAATTTCCACATATTAGATTTCAATTTTTGTGATTTTTTCAAAAACTGTACAAATTTTGTTTTTTGGATGTATTAGATTTAAATTTTTGTGGTTTTGAGAAAACAACAAGAGATTGTTTTTTTCCATGTATTACACTTCAATTAGATTTTTTTTGTTTTGGTAAAAATCTATAATAACGGAGTGATTTCCACGTATTAGACTTCATTTTTTGTGGTTTTGTGAAAAATAATACAAATTTTGTTTTTTCCATGTAAAAGACTTCAATTTTTGTGGTTTTGGTAAAAAAATAAAACTTGTCTTTTTTCCATGTATTACACTTCATTTTTTGTCGTTTTGTGAAAACCAATACAAATTATGTTTTTTCCATATATTTGTTTTAATTTTTTGTAATATTGAGAAAACAACAAAAAAGCATAAAAAATCAGTGACCAATATGGAATGCATAATATAAACAGAATAAAAGAATAAAACTAAACTATAAACATAATAAAAGGATAAAACTAACTATATCCACCCCTCTGTTATTAAATTAGCCATATTTATAGTTAATAAAAAAGAATTCGGCCACTATATTTTGTAAATAGTAAAGAATCACACTTTACAAACTTACGATGAATGACTCTGAACTTAATTACACATTACAAGTTATAATCCTGACAGAATACATTATTGATACAAATTAATAATAAACAATTAGTAAGAAAGATGATATTTATTGGACAATTAAACTAAACTGAAAAAATCAAATTACCTAATTAACTTCTAAATGCGTGTAAATACCTAAATAATCTGGTTATAGTGTTTCAATTTATCAAGTCCAAACAAACCCTTAAGAAGAAATACCTAAATAACACAATATTTTAAGTGAGAAACTTCGAAACGGAGAGAGGACAAGAGATAGAGAGAACATAGACAAGACAATCTAATGAACACAAAATCAGGTGAGATACAAGACGTAGCTTGAGGGCAAGCGTTTGTTTGTATGGTGGGAGAGGAGCTCGAGCGACTGTTAGTCATGGTGGGAGAGTAGCTCGAGCGACTGTTAGTCATGGAGAGAGAGGATCTCGAACAGCCGTTCATCACAATGAGAGAGCAGCTCGAGCTAGGGTTAGGATTAGAAGACAAACAAGTTTCTGCCTTTCTGGTGGGGAAATGAAATTAGAAGATTTAGATCATGAAATCAAGGTTATAGTAAGGAGATGAGGGAGTTGGGAAATATGACGGGTTAAAGAGGTGGCAAATGGGCGGGTCAGACTGGGTTCGGGTCGTGTCATTTCGGGTTCCGGGTCATTTGGGTGACGGGTCGTTCGGGTCTCGGGTCGTTCAGGCCTCAAGTCGTTCGGGTCTCGTTTTGTTCGGGTCTAGGGTTATTCGGGTTTCGGGTCGTTCAGATTTCGGGTCTTTCAAGTCTCGGGTCATTCAGGTTTCGGTTCCTTCGGGTTTCGGGTCAGGCGGGTTCAGGTTACGAGTCATTCGGGTTTGTGCTCGGGTATTTCGGTCGGTGTTTCGGGTAATTCGGGTCTGTTTTTCTGATATTTTGGGTTGATGTTTCAAATAATTCTGGTCTGTGTTTCGGAAAACTTTAATTTGTGTTTTGAGCAATTAAGTTTGTATATCAAAACATTTATGTTAATTTTTCAATATTTCAAAACATTTATAATTTCCTACAAGTAAGAAGTTCAAGCAAGTATAGTTGTCAAGTGTAGAGTCGGACACAAGGAGACTTGGCCTCAAATTAAATATATAAAATTAATATAATTTATTATTATAAGCTCAACATATCTTAAGTCTTAACATTAATCTTATTATAAAACTTTGCATAATTCTTAATTCTTAATGCAAAACTCAGAAAATTTTAAAGCAATACCAAGCAGAATTCAAATGAGATAAGAAAAATATTTTAAGAAACTAGACTTTAAGAAATACACAAATGAGATAAAAAATTATATTTTTGGACTTAGAATGAAAGAGAAATAAATCAGACAAGTTAGATCAGAAAACAATTCAGAAAATTGAAGTTCGGAATCTGTCTCTAACTTTCATAGCTTGTACCGGTCAAATTATTCACTCAAAAAATATGAAAACTTATCAAATATTCAATAAGGTGATATATATGATGCACAAAAAAATTGAGCAATTAACAGTTAACGGATCAAGAGATATCAATGAAGTACCAGTATCTGTTCAGAAATTTGGGTTTCAGACCATTGTTCAGTAATTTAGTAATAACTCAGATACCATTTATCAAAACTGAAATTTGGGCTTAGATTGAGAAACTAGACTTCAAAACTCAACAAGAAAAGTCTTTTTGTAAGTTTGTATTTTAATTATTTATATTTTTTTAATATTTATGCAAAATAGAAGAGTTCTGTTGAAACAGAAAACAAGAAATTTCAAAAATTAATATCTCACAGGATAAAATAGGTATAAAGGTGATTTCGGATTTCACTATTATCTACTTTTTATAAGAAAATTAAATAATAAAACAATTTCTAATTTGATGACAGATAACGGACCCAATTTGATTGAAAATTATTGTCATAACAGTAAAAATAGAGGCCGAAGCTTTTTTTATGTAATTAGTTGTACAAATGGGGTATTTGACTAAATTGAGATTCATTGACTCAAATAAATAACTAATATATGTTTTATAAGGATTAGACAAACCTTATAACTCAATAATTTTTAGATCTAGCTTTTATAAACAAATGAGTACTATAAATTTGCAATAGTGACTAATACTTATATGATACCTCAAAATCCAGCCATATGATACTGTATCAGATACTGATACTCATATTAGATATTTGGATACCGTATCGAATATGTCATAATGACGTATCATAATATTTTATTCCAAAATAATAACATATACTTTGCGATATCCGTATCCATATCCATGCACCATATAATACGACTATATTTTAATTGTTGAATTACCAGCAAATTTAGGCATGACATTCATCGTTACTTTTATAAAGTGGTAATTAATATTATTATTTTTAGCTAACTTTAATTTTATATAATCTTATCATTTGTCTGTACATGACCAAATATTTTAAATATTTCATTTTCCCCCTCTAATTAACTTCCCTCAAATCAAATATTTCATTTCCTTCCAATACAATTCAATTTTCTATGTCATGCCTGGCCGACCTAGCCTCTCTTCCCCATCGTGATCCGCATCGCCTTGACCGGTTGATCTCGCCTCTTTTCTCCTCCTGTGACGCACTCAGCAACTGCTCTAAACCTAGTCGCAGTTCTAATTACGTAAGCTTTTCCTCTAATCATAATTTGACTGGTTTATAATTTCAAGGGTTTAGGGTTCTTCTCTGTTAAGTTCATGCTTCATTTGTCTATTATAGGAAATTACTTAATTTCAAGTTGAATTTCATTGCTCGTTCAGTATTTGACTGTTAATCATTATACTTGTATCAATGTTTAGAATTATTGTCTCAAATATGTCAGTATCAATGTTAATCATTATACTGCTAATCGTAGGTATAAAGGTTAATTTAATTATTATACTGTTACATTTAAAAATAGGTATAATGATTAACAGTATAATGATTAGTGGGACTATTATAAGTAAAATGTATCAATGTCAAATGATTAACATAACTGATACATAAAGGTATACTGATATATAAAGGTATAATTATTAACAGTCAAATGATTAACAGTATAATTAAATTAACCTTTATACCTATTATATCAAGTTGAATCTAACAATTAAAATTTGTACCAGTATCAATGTTTATACACTATTTCTTAGACATTATTGTAACATTATTTCTTGTTATTTGGTGATATAAATAGGTGATATAATAATGGACGGTGGTGATAATGCAAACAACCGCACTAAGAGGAAAAGATTCAAAGTTTGGAATGATTTCCTCTTGTTGGAAGACGAAGGTGAAGGAGGAAAGACAAAATGCAAATACTGCGGTGACAAATATTTGGCAAGTTCAAGAATCGGAACTACTAATTTGCTTCGTCATCTTGAAAAGTGGGAAAAGCGTCCCGACAATATTGGCCCATTGATAAAAAAAACTTACTATATCATTGGATAATGCTAAATTGATGGATAACATGCAAGGTTTATTACGCGATCAATTATGTGTGGAAAATCTATTATTGTGCAACGGTGATTTTTTTCCATGTTAGATGTTGCACTCATGTCTTGAATCTTATTGTACAAAGTGGAGTTAATTTAATTAGTGGGGCTATTCAAAAAATATGAGAAAGTGTCAAATATGTCACTGGTTTGGAATCGAGAAAAATAAAATTCAATGAGTGTGTAAAAATTTCCGGTGGTGATAGTTTAAAGAGTTTATGGCTTGATGTTACCATAAGATGGAACTCAACTTTTATTATGCTTGATAGGGCTATTTTTTATAAAAATGCATTCGCCATGTTATCTAGATTGGATAAAACTTATACCCAACACCCAACAAATGACGAGTGGTCTAGGGTTGAGAAAATCCACAATGTTTTAAAACCATTTTATGAAATCACTAATTTGTTTTCCGGAACCGAATATCCCACCACTAACTTGTATTTTAAAAATGTGTGGAAGATCAACTTTGATTATTGGAGATGCTAGATTATTCGGATGAGGATTTGAAGAGTATGGCGAGTCAAATGAAAATGAAATTTGATAAGTATTGGGTTGATTATACACTACTAGAAAATTGTTTTTCATTAAGGGTGAATTTTTTTCAGTAAGGGTGTCGTTACTGATATGTTTCGTCAGTAACGGTGTTAAAAAACCGTTAGTGATAAGTATACAACCGTTACTGATTGAAACTTTCTGTAACGGCACCGTTACTTAAAAATTATACCCTTACTGATAATATTTACCGGGAAACAAAAAAATTTTGGCGCTTAATTTTTAGCTTTTTTACGTATTAATCACTCACGGTATATAAAAAAAACCCTTGGTGAAAACAATACAGGAATTATCAGTCACGGTATTTGAAAATACCGTGACTGATATACCTTTATTTGCCCCCTCTTCTTTCTTCTTTCGCTCCCCAAGTCAGGGGCTATTCTCCCCAACCCCCGTCAGAAGAAAGAAAACGCAAAAAAGAAAGAAAAAAACCCCCAATCCGCCGCCCCTCTCTCTCACCGGCGCCGTCCCTCTCTCACCGGCGCCGCCCCTCTCTCCCCACCAGCCACTCTTTACCTCCATCTATCTCTCAATCTCTCAATCTCACTACTCTCAATTTCAAGCTTGAAATTTCGTTTCTCTCGCTTTCCCTTCAAGGTTCTCAGTATCGGCTTGATTTGTTCATTGCTCCCTATGAAGGTATGATTTATTTGGTTTTTTATTTTGTTATTTTGTTGATTTTTGCTTTATTGTGGTTAAATTGATAGTCTTATATGCTATGATTTTCTAGGGTTTTTTATTTGGAGGTGAAAATAGAAGGAACGCATTTCTCCACTCGCTCTCAATTGGATTCTCCCATTAGTAACCGCTCATATTGGTACCATATTTTTGGCCTTTGTATTTATTTTTATATTTTTAACTTATAGGTTTAAAATTGTTTGAAGTTCTTGATTCTTGAATAATAGTAATTAGGGATGATTTATTTTGATTAATGGTTGTCAAGATTAGGGTTTTGGATTATGGTTTAATTTTTATAACATAATTATTTTTTTCATATTTAGGGTTTTTGTTTATTAATTATTTTTCTAGTATTTTTTATTTTATTTGTTTGTTCAAAAATGGTGGCTAAAATTAGAATTTTGGATTGTGTTGTATGTTTTCTAGAGATTTTGATTTATTTATTTTTATTTTAATGTATTTTTTAGGGTATTTTATAGAACTCGTCTATTAATTGTGTAAGTAGCGTGTAATATTTTGATTGTTAAATTATGTTATTCTTTTTGTATTAGGGTTCGTTAGGATTATTTAGTTAAGTTCAATTAGGAATTTATCATGTTTCAAATAGGATTTTAGGATCTAACAAAAATTAGGGATGTAAACTAATTTTATTTAGTATTGAATTCGAATTATTATAATTAATCTAGTATTAACAATAGTTAGTTTTATTTATAGATAAGTAAAATATGTGGAAGAAGGAAAGGAAGGAAATGGAGAGAAAGATGATGCGAAAGGTGCTCGCCGCCGCGATGAAGGCAACAAAAACTGGATCTGTAATTTTTGTAATCATATTACATTTTAGATTTATGTACATTTTTAATTTTTTTTAACTAATATCATTAAGTTTGTTATTTAGCAATCTACCGCACTTCCAGAGAGTTCCGACGACGACAACGACGATGATGACGACGATGATGATGATGATGGTGATCGTGATGAAGGTGATGTCAATTTGGATGATAATGTTCATGTCAATTTGGGTGAATGATGTTTAGGGTTTGGTTGCTTATGATTGGAAGTTTGGATTTATTTTGGGGATATGACATTAGGGTTTAAGTATTTTGGATATTGAGTACTTCATGTTAGACATTTGGTGTTGTTTGGATTTTAGGGTTTGGGGATATTTTAAATATTTGTATATTTTAAGAGTAGTTCGTGTTAGATTCTTAGTGTTTGAATTTCAAATATATGTGATAATTGTTATTATGTTTTATATATTTATTTTGTTTTATTATTAATGGAATCTTTGAAAAAAAAAACTGGTTCTGGAAATGACTTTCAGTAACGGTTTTGATAAAAAAACCGTTACTGAAAATAGGTTTCAGTAACGGTTTTCATCAAATACCGTTACTGATATTATTTTCAGTAAGGGTATTTACTCAAGAACCGTGACTGAAAATGATTCGAAGAAATTCTGAAAAATATTTTAGCAACGGTTCTTGTGATTTATGCCGTTACAGAAATTAAAAACCCGTTACTGATAATACCGTGACTGATAAATAAATACCGTTACTTATAGTATACAAACCGTTACAGATATGACCGTTAGTGATAATTTTCGTCAGATTTCAAAATTATCAGTAAAGGTGCACTTTACCATTACTGATATGTAAATACCGTTACTGATATGTATCAGTAACGGTACCCTTACTGATAATAACTATCAGCATGGCCGCATAAGTAACGGGCAATCAGTAACGGGATCCCGTTACTGATATCTATCAGTAACGGTTTTTTGCTATCAGTAACGGTTTTTTCACCCTTACTGATACTCTGTTTTCTAGTAGTGATAGCCCGATTCTATAAATTGCCGCCGTACTTGATCCTCATTATAAGTTGGATTTTGTGAGGTTTTGCTATCAAAAATTAGGAGATGAAGATAAGTGGGTTAATGTAAAAGGCCAAAAGTACCAACTTTTCAAAGAATATGACAAAACTGCATCTTCGAGTGGGTTTGGAGGGCAAAGTAGTAGTTCACATTCAATTCGTCGAGAATTTGATGATGATATTAATGTAAGGGTTTTATTTTGCTATGTATTCATATTCTTTCTAATTAATTAATGTAATATAACTAACTTGTATTATTTTGTAGGATTTTAATAATTATACGCATCGAGATTATACAAGAAAATCACAACTTAATTTGTATTTGGATGAGGCAAATGAGGATCATACGGTGGTTATTGATGTTCTTAGTTATTGGAAAAAAAAATCAAAACCAGTTTCCAGAACTTTCCTTAATGGCTTGCGATGTGTTGAGCATTCCTATCACTACGGTCGCGTCCGAGTCATCATTTAGTATGGGAGGCCGAGTATTGAGCAAATGGAGAGGTGATGTACTACCTGAAAATGCGGAAGCTTTAATCACAACTAGAAGTTCGTTATTTGATGAAGGTAAATCAATATGCAAACAAAATTTTATTAAAAATTTCATGAAAAAAACATTAAATATTATTTATAAAGTATAATTTGGTTTTATTCATTTTTATATTAGCGCCTGAAATTGTGGAGGGAGAAGAAATTAGTATTGCCGTAACGCATGAAGGTATTTTAATTTCAAATTTTATATTTTTAATTTTTAATTTTTTTAAGAATAATTTTAATATTATTTAATTATTTTTTATTTCATGTTTCTTTAATGTCAGGTGAAGAGAATTAAGGTAATGATTAAAGTATTAAGAATACCTTGTTTGTAAATCCTAACTTTAAGTAGTTGTTTTTGTGAACTTATAAGTATTTATTAGTAACTATTATTTTGTTGTACTTTTGGCTATTATGAGAACATGATTTTTTTGTGAGGTTTCCACAATGGTGTAACAAGAACAAGATAAGTGTAACAAGAACATGATAAGTTGTTTGGTTTAATTTTGTTGTTGACTTATTTATACGCATGATATGACATAATATTAATTTTGTATTTTTAGTGAACGTTGTTATATTAGTTATGTGTTATTTATATAAAGTGAGTTCGTTATAACAAAACAAATTTTCTCTTAAAATATGTTAATTAATTAATGTAATAATATCATAAGATGTAATAATTAAAAAAATCATCATTGTACACATAAGTCATAACACTTGTAGATATGCAAGTTTTTCAATGTATAATTATAGAAAGTCCAATAATTATGGCAAAATCAGCAGATAAATATTCAACTTCATGTTATTCATCTTGCATCACATACTATTCAGGTTTTGAATATTGGGCGGGTCATTCGGGTTCGGGTTCGGGTCGTTCGGGTTTCGGGACGCTCGGGTTTTGGGTTGTTCGGGTTTCGGGTCGGGTTGGGTTTCGGGTCGTTGATTTGTCAATATTTCGGGTCGGGTAGGGTTCGGGTTCAGGTCGGTCGGCTGGGTTTTTCGGGTCGGGTTATGGATCAAATTGGGAAATAAGATTTAGATTATAGATGAGAAATGAGAAATAAGATTTAGGTTATAAATGAGAATTGAGAAATAAATTCTGGGAGTTGAAAGGAGCTAAGACCAGGAGGCAAAAGGCTAAAATTTCGAAGTGCCAAAAAGAAGTAGCCGGAAATAGATTTTAGGGCTAGCCAAATAAACCTCAACCACTTATTTTTCATCTACTTTTGAGCCTCATTCGATTATTTTTTTTTATTAAATCTCAATCTTTAATTTTCTCAAATTTATTGATATTTTATGACAACATGTGTTTGTTTATTAAAACATAATAATATGATTGGTTGAATTAGTGTTTCATCTCCAATTTAAGGAGAAGCATTGTAAATTTTTTTCTGACCATCGAATGGTTTCAATCATAGTTCAAAATTATGTTCAATTATTAATACCAATAGTTAATGAAGAGTTCACTCATTAAAATAAAAATAATTTTTCTTTTTTCTTTAAAAAATTATAATTCCTAGTGAAATATTTTATTTCTCATGTTAAAATCATCAGATATAAACTTGTTGGAATTTTCTCTTTATTTTGCGTATCATATTGTTATGGCTCTAATTTGTTTTTTTTGGGCTAAAATATATGAATAAAGATTATATAAAACAACATGTACGAAGATGATATGCTCATTAAGTTATATTTTATACCTTATTTTTCATCTCTCTTTGAGCATTCTCAAGATACCCATCATCAATTTTATCTCGGCCGTTGGATCAAATTTTTTCTAAATCGTAGACTTTCCATTTAAATTATTACCACAATATCAAATGGTCATTTAGATTAATGTTTCGTATTATATCTCCAATTATGTGAGAACTATCCTAAAATTTCCGAGTATTAAATAAGAAAAAATATAAATGAGTAATGTTACATTTTCTTAATATTAATTAATGTATTACAGATAGTCTGTATCATTTTAACAACTAATAAAATATAAATAAGAAAAACAGTGATGATAAATTTTTCAGAAAATGAGTCATGTTAATTCAAGAAATACTATGTTAATGTAATTACTACATTTAGTTCTCATCTATTGACCAGCTAGACAAAAATCTGTTAAAAAATTCATTTTTATTTTTTCCGTTTTGAAGAATTGATTTTACATTTACTCCACCATGAAAATTATATTATTTTCAATCAAAGTATCCATACATATGATTTCTAGAAAGAGTTGTTATTTGCAAATCAGTCCAACTAATACACGTCATGTTTCTTAGCGGGTATAACCTTTTTTTTACCAAATATGGAAAGAAATAGGTGAAGATTAGTTCTTACAGCAACAACCAAAGGCCCAAAACTAACATAACAGATCCATATAAATAAACAAATGGAGCTATGACAAGATGTATCTCTTCTTCTCGAGGACAAAACAGCGAACCAACATATTACTTTCTTTTGAATTACATTCGAACAGAACAAGAAAAAAGGAATTACCCAAAAGACGTTCCTTCCTTCTCGTTTTTGAATTGTTTTAATTAAGAGAGAAATTGTATTTTTATAATGGGGATTGATAAAGCCATTGTAGAAGCAGAAGCTAATTATCCATTGGTGGCTGTTGCGATCGATAAAGACAAAGGCTCTCCAAATGCGTTAAAATGGGCCATTAATCACCTAGTGTCAAGAGGCCAGACACTTGTGCTTGTCCATGTCAATACCAAGGCTCCTTCTGGTTAGTCTCGTTTTAATTTTTCGTTCATTCGAAAGTATGAGATATCTCTTTTAAAATATATTTGAATGATCATTTTGTAAATTCTTCTCAATTTTTATTTGTTCTTTTTGGTTGTGAATTGAATATAGGAGGGCAAGCGGATACAACTAGATTTAAGCTGGAAACCGACCTGACAATGAAAGAACTTTTTCTCCCTTTTTGTTGTCTCTGCTTTCGTAAAGGCGTACTAATTTATCCAACTCCTTTTCTCTTTCTTTTTTCCCGCTTCCTTGCAAAAAACACTGGATCATTAATCATTTTCCTCGTATTTTGAACAGATACAATACAAGGAAATAGTGCTATACAACAAGGACATTGCGAAGGCGCTCATAGAGTTTGCATCGCAAACCAGAATCGAAAAGTTCGCATTGAGATCCCCTGCCAAATGCAGCATCATGAGGCAATTCATTATCCCAACCCATCAAAAATGTACTTTCCTTAATTAGTAAATAAATAAAATAACTAATTTGACAATTTTTATATCAGAAGAATTAAGATGACAGACGTTCCTAGCTACGTGTCCAAAGGAGCCCCTGATTTCTGCACTGTTTACATCATTTCTGGCAACTCGGCTTGTTCACCATCTTTTAGTCGAGAAGAACCGTTCAATTGTGTGGGCCAGAATGAAAAGGCAAAGAAGACCAAAATGCTTTCTTCTCCTTTTAACGAGGAGCATTTCACATTTAGGAAGGAGGAGACAAATATGTGCATAAGTGCAGGGAAGGAGACAGAAGAAAAAAACAGATATGGAATTAAGGATGCTATAATAGCTTTCAAGGCGTTAAAGGAAAAAGGATTTATATTTGAGTTTGACGATTTAGATAAGGCAATAACACTTTTTATGTCAAGTGTTGAAATTAGGGAAGTTTTTCTAACATTGGAGCCGAATGATAAAGCTCTTTGGATTAGGAGAAGAATTGATCGTATGAGTTTAGAATGATTTGGTCATCCACATTTTGGAAATATTTACATTTTGTTTAGGAATAGTTAGGTTATGTTTTTTTTGGAAACAATTGTATCACATATATTTTTTGTTATAGGTTAGATATTTGTGATTTTGGTCATGGATGTTTGTGGATGTATATTTTGGTAATAGACTATGTTATGGTTGTTGTGGACGCAATTAGTAATTATGTTGTGGATGCCAATATTAGTTATGCTTTACTTATAACATGCTATAAGATATCTCATATTTTTCTTTTTAATTTCATATTATATAATTTATTATTTGAAGTATTTTTATAATTATTTTATATTGATAAGAATTTTCTAAAGCATTAAATTAAATTTTGTCATAAGCTAATATATGCTTCAGAAAATATTTTTTTCCAACGGCTAGTTATGAGATAGGATAACTATTTTGATAGTGATAAGAAAAAGTTATAACTATCAAAATAGTTATCATTTCAAAATAATTAAAACAATCAAAATTTATTACAAAATTCAATATTTTGATTTTGATGGAAATATTTGGTTTCCAATATAAAATATATTTCAAAGGTCCTTCCTTTTTGGTTTCAACTTTTCGTTGATCGTCCTGTTATGGAAATCATAAAGAACTTACCCTATACCTTTAAAAAAATTATATCTTTAGGGTTATTATACAATGATATTTTTAATCTTGATGTTTCTTCCAAGAAACTCATCATTTTATTAGCTAGTTATAGGAAGAGAATAATATTTAAAAAAATTACCAATTACACTTCAACAAAAAATACACACAAAAGATAATCAATTAATGTAATTAAATTATAAATAGACTGGTAAACTTACCATGACTTCTCCAGCATCTGACTCAAACTCGCCCATTTGATTGGGATTTTTGCACCCATTCCACAATCGATTGGATGGAAGGACTACCTTTAGAGACATCTATAAGGTGTTTGATGAAAGGCCTACTAGCTTTTCACGCCTTGTGAGGCATAGAACTCCGCCTCTTCGATTGCTTGCCTCAAATAATTTTAAATCAATTTTCTAACCAATCAATTAATCACAATAAAATTATAAAAACCCTTGATCAAAAAACCTCAATCAGAATATTAATATTAAAACAATTCTGGAAAATAGGCTCAAAAAGTATGATATGTATTACGTAATAACACAGGATCCAATTGGGGCAGGAGGAAGTCATGGCATGGAAAAGGGTTAGAAAGTAAAATCAAAAGTAATTTTCCCATCCCTTATTTTTCAAAACCTTTTGAACATTCTTAAGAGGCCATATCATCTCAATTATTTCAAATCTTAGACTAAATAACATGGCTACATCTATAACATTTAATTTTTTAGTTATACTGATTTCTCGTGACATTATTTACATATCATAGTTACATGGAAGGAGTGAAGAAGGAGAATCAAGTGACGAAACAAAAAAGAAGATGTAGATTTAGATGATGAAAATGTGAATATAAATGTCAATCTAAAAGAAAAAGAAAAAGGAAAAAGAGAAAGAAAGAGAGAGAGAAAAAAGTAAAAGAGAAAAAAAAAATCAAACGAGAAAAAAGAAGAGAGAGTCTACGTGCCAAAAGCACCTTTCCCATCCCAGTTGGTGGGCAACAAAACGGAAGAGGTCGATAAGGACCTTTTCTCAATTTTCAAAAAGGTGGAGGTGAATATTCATATCGTGGACGCCATCGAAAGAATCCCCAAAATAGCTTAATTTTTAAAAGATTTATGAACAAACAAGAGAAAGTTAAAAGGGGACGAGACAGTGAATCTCTCTGCTATTTTAAGCCTAGATGGAAAATTACCACCAAAAGAAAAAGACCCCCAGATTTTCACCAGTCCATGCATCATTGGGCATCATCGGTTCGTAAGGTGAATGCTCGATTTAGGGGCATCAATTAATGTAATGCCCCGGTCTGTTTAGGAAAACCTCAAAATAGAAAACCTAAAAGAAACCCGAATAATGGTAACCCTAGCAGACCGCTCTGCATTCCTACCCTTAGGTGTTATGGAAGATGTTCTGGTACGTGTGAACGGTCTTGTATTCCCGGCTGATTTTTACATCCTCGAGATGAGGAACTCTATGGATTCCTCCTCCATTCTATTGGGAAGATCATTTCTCCAAAATGCAAGAACCCGAATCGACTGTCATGCCGGTACAATGTCTACGGAATTCAACCGCCCTTTAACATATTCAACACAATGAAATATCCTGACGATCCCAATCTTTCGAGTATCTTCACCATCAACAAAATTGAGGACCTTGTCGAGGAACTCACCAAAAGGGAGTCTTTAAACTCTTTTAATTCTATTTTCGAAGAATTTTGGGAAGATATAGAAAATGAGAACATAGTAGAAAATTAAAATAATAACGAATTGTTAGGCAATAAAAGTCAAATAAGAAATCAAGAAGTTGAAAATACAAATTTGCCTAACTTTGAAAAATGCAGGATCGAAGAAGTCTTCTCTTTTGCAGGTCCCATGACGATCGAGGGCGGCTTCTCAGGGGAGCGAATTTTGCCAACCATCAATAAGGCACCCTCGAGGAAGGAGCGAAATCCTAGAGGGAAGCTGAATGAAAACTGAATATGGTGACGATGAAAGTGGCTAAGACGGACCTCTTTCCTCTTCCTCTCACTGACGTGGTGCTTGAGCGCATCTCGGACAAAATCTACAACCATCCCCTCGACAGTTGTTCAGGTTACCTTCAGACTGAAATCGATCCCAGAGACCTAAATGAAGCAATTTTCGTGAACCTTTCTGGTATGTCTGCATATCTGGGGACAACCCTTCTAGTATGTCCTCAGGATTAAAAGGGAAAGGGAGTTGAATAGGCAAGTCGCATGGGAGAGCTGGATCAAGAGTGAGGGCGAAGTGTTGCCTGAGGAATCCGAAGAAGTGATTGCATGTTCTATGCATGATCACTGGAGAGGAGGATGTAAGATATGTCAAGAAGAAGAATCAATGGCTGCCATTTCAGGTATTCCTCTTCCTAATTCTCTACTATATTGGATATCCACTGTAGTTCTCACATTTTGAATGTGCAGGATATTGTTGGGGAACCCGTAGCCATGTACGTTACATGCGCAGCGGAACCTACGGGTTCAACTCGCCCTAGGATCATCGTTAAGGAAATAAATGTACGAGATTAGCTATTAAAATTTATACCTCGGATGTAGGTCTGAACTTTTCTGACGTGCAACCTTCTTGTTCCTGAAGCTCGACTTCGCGAACCTCCTTGCTTCTCCTAGGGATGAAGAACTGATCGCTTGCTTATCTCCAAAGTAGGAGATCTCTACTCGTATCCACGTGAACTTCAGACAAACGGTATTACCGGACTTGGCTAGACGAGTCCGAAAATACTTTCCGAATTTACCCTCACAAGACTCTCTCTCTCTTGGTATTACGGCTGCCTCTAAGGCTTCTAATTGTGTATCTAATAGAGGGGGCATGTCACTCTATTTATACTAAAGAGAGGGGTGAAAGAATGGCAAGTTTCGATAAGAAAATCCTTCCAGCCGCCAGAGTTTCGGTCGGCCGGAACAATTTCAGCCTTTGCAAAATTTAGTTTTGGTCGACCGAAACTTGTGTTCCGGTCGGCCGGAAAAATTTCAGCCTTTGTAAAATTTTAGCCTCTAATGCTTTATTCTTTTACCAATTTATACATCACATGTATAACTGTTTCTGAGGTATTTTCTTCCCGTCCGAATGGAGTTCATTGTGTGACCGTGTAGGTTCCATTTAACGCTGGCAACGATCTTCTAAAGATCGTAAGTCATGTGTAACCTCTAGACTGAAGTCATGACTACCCATGTTAAATGAAATAATCAGCGATCATAAACCTATCTGAATAGACGTTTGTTTATTCCTTTTATTCTACGATATATGTCTTGATCACAAGGCACGGTAATATGTCATCCTTGAGTTTGATCAAATTCTCTGACAATTATTATTCTCAATAACAAATTTATAACCATCCAAAGCTAGACTAGAAATAGAAATAATACTTCTGCTCATAGCAGGTACAAAATAACAATTATTAAGTACCAATACAAGTCCACTAGGCAAAGTCAATAAATAAGCTCCTACGGCTAATGCAGCAACTCTTGCTCCATTTCCCACACGCAGGTCGACTTCGCCCTTAGCTAATCTTCTACTCCTTTGTAGTCCCTGCACATCATTACAAATGTGAGTACCACATCCAGTATCCAATACCCAAGATTTAGGAGTAAGTAAATTAGTTTCAATAACAAAAATACATGAAGCGGTAGTCACAGTACCCTTCTTGATTTTGTCCTGATAGAGTTTGCAGTTTCTCTTCTAATGGCCAACCTTGTTGCAATGGAAGCAAACTCCCTCCTTGTCTTTCTTGATCTTAGGTTTGGGCAATACCTTGCCTTTACCCTTGCTCTTGTTCCCGGTCTTCTTACCCTTCTTCTTGTGAACCATTAAGACATCTTTGACAACATTTGTCTTCATGTCCTCCTGTACGTTCTTAAGCATCCCATGCTCGGTGATGGATTTCTCCATCTGATGCATATTATAGTTCATGATGAATTGCTTAAAACTAGGAGGCAACGACCCGAGAATTATGTTTACAGCCAATTCTCTGGGCATAGTTGAACCAAGCCTCTCCAATTGATCAAGATAGCTCTTCACCTTTAGTACATGAGCACTCACAGATGAACCTTCAACCATCTTCGTGTCAGTCAGAGAGACGGTCGCATTGTAGCGATCAACTTTAGACTGCTCTTGGAATATTTCCTTGAGAGTTACGATCATATCGTAAGCACCCATGTCCTCCAGTTGCTTCTGAAGCTCGGAAGTCATGGTCGCTAGCATGAGACAAGCTATCTCCGTGTCATCTTTGATGTATTTAGCATACGCATCTCGGGCAGCCCTTGCGGCTCCCTGTGCTGGTTTCTCTGGGTAAGCCTCTTATATGACATACAGTTTATTGTCAGCCTTGAGAACAATTCTCAGGTTTCTAAACCAGTCAAGGAAGTTAGACCCATCGAGCTTATCCTTCTCAAGGATAGATCGCAAATTCAACCCAGTTGAATTATTATTATTTGCCATTATTCTACAAGTTAAAATGTAACGTGCCATTATTATTTATTCATTTGGGGTTGTTTTGTTTTGGTGTTTCTTATATTGTACTCCCACTATTTTTCTTCAAATCAACCACCTTCAGTAGTATTGATTCGGAAACTTCAGTTAGATGAGGTTTCATAGTGAGTCAAGATCCGTATTTCATTGAGTATTAAGTGCGCTTTGGCGCAACCCTGGATACACAACTATTTAGGTAGGAACACTTCCAGTCGTATCATATACAACTCTTTCCTTTTATGGAATGAGCATCATATGCCCGGTGTATTATTCCATTTTATTCCCTGAGCCCAAGTCCGACTTGTTTGCTCAGTTAAGTTTAACCATGTATGATTATCGGCACACTCAGCTTTGGCATGACCCATGCAGGATGCCATTTCCCGCATACCTTCCTTTACAAAGGCAATCTCCCATATGCTCCGCTTTGGCATGACCCACATGGAAGACTGTCTAAGTACTAAGGGTTTCAGTGACATGGGGGCATTTCCTTACTTAACATTCTGAAGGATTTTGTTTTAGATTTATAAATATAAACATCACAGAAAACTAAGTTAAATATGGTATGAGCCTATTCCTCACGAGCGATCATGAGGTTCCTAATCCTAGATCTATCTTTTAGATTGCAGGAGTAATCTTCAACGAACCCTTTGTTGTGTGTGTGCGAAGATCCAATGTCATCTTCCGAAGATCGCGCAAGATCCTTGTCTTGTAGTCTTGATAAAATATCTACCCTAACAACTATCCTATTGTTAGAAAAAATAATTTACAATTTTGGACAACTCACAGGTTGCCATAATTACAACTTTGGACAACTCACTGGTTGCCATAGATATTAAATAAAATCACAAGATTCACACACAAGATTACATCACAGAACAATCACAGATCTAAAGCTCATACCATATTTATATATTTAAATTCCATGTATAACAAAAATTAGGGTTTCTCGCAAAAACAGCATTATTCCGTTGGGAACGGAACTATTCCGTTCTCAACGGAACTATTCCGTTGGGAACGGAGACGTGCTGGAGATTCGAATTTACTTTAGTTTTAGTTCTGTTTCCAAAACGGATTTCGAAAAATTATTTTTCAAAACTCTAGAAAATCATAATATCCAATATTATATTCCTAGAAACTATTTCCGTGATGTTTTGAAATAATATTTTCAAAACCCTAAAATTTATTATACTTGAATTTACTAAATTTTAAATATAATCGACGATTATTTCCTTAACGAACGCTCTGATGCCACTGTTGGGAAACCCGTAGCCATGTACATTACATGCGCAGCGGAACCTACGGGTTAAACCCTCCCTAGGATCATCGTAAAGGCAATAAAGGTACGAGATTATAGTATTAAAATTTATTCCTCGGATCTTCCGGGAGAGAGAAGCGGATGTAGGTCTGAATAAACTTCCGTCTTGCTTCCTTCTCCTTCCTGGCTTCTGAAGCTCGACTCTGCAAACCTTCTTGCTTTTCCAAGGGATGAAGAACTAGCTCGCTCGTTAATCTCCAAAGCAGGAGATCTCTACTCGTATCCACGTGAACTTCAGACGTACGGAATAACCGGACTCGGCTAGACGAGTCCGGAAATACTTTCCGAAAATAACTCAAGACTCTCTCTCTCTATTTCTGTATATTAGACGGCCTCTAAGGCTTCTAAATTGTGTGTCGAAAAGAACGGGGCTACCCCTTTATTTATACTAGAGAGAGGGGTGAAAGAATGACAACTTTTGTTAAGGAAACAAATCTTGCCTGCCGCGTGAATAGTTTCGTTCCCAACGGAATAATGCTGATTTTGCGAAAAACCCTAATTTTTGTTATACATGGAATTTAAATATATAAATATGGTATGAGCTTTCGATCTATGATTGTTTTATGATATTATCTTGTGTGTGAATGCTTGTAATTTTATTTAATATCTATGGCAACCAGTGAGAGAACAGGGAGCCGCAAGGACTGCCCGAGATGCGTATGCAAGCGACCATGACCTCCGAGCTTCAGAAGCAACTGGAGGACATGGGTGCTTACGATATGATCGTAACTCTAAAGGAAATGTTCCAAGAGCAGGCTAGAGTTGAGCGCTACAAAGCGACCATCTCTCTGACAGATATGAAGATGGTTGAAGGTTTATCTGTGAGTGCTCATGTACTCAAGATGAAGAGCTATCTTGACCAATTGGAGAGGCTTGGTTCAGCTATGCCCAGAGAATTGGCTGTTGACATAATTCTCGGGTCTTTGCCTCCTAGTTTTAAGCAATTCATCGTGAACTATAATCTGCATCAGATGGAGAAATCCTTCACCGAGTTGCATGGGATGCTTAAGAACGCACAGGAGGACATTAAGACAAATGTTGTCAAAGACGTCTTAATGGTTCAGAAGAAGAAGGGTAAGAAGACCGGGAACAAGAGCAAGGCTAAAGGCAAGGTGTTGCCCAAACCTAAGATCAAGAAAGACAAGGAGGGAGTTTGCTTCCATTGCAGCAAGGTTGGCTATTGGAAGAGAAATTACAAACTCTATCAGGACGAAATCAAGAAGGGTAGTGTGCCTACTACTTCAGGTATTTTTGTAATTGAAACTAATTCACTTACTCCTAAATCTTGGGTATTGGATACCGGATATGGTACTCACAGTTGTAATGATGTGCAGGGATTACAAAGGAGTAGAAGATTAGCTAAGGGCGAAGTCGACCTGCGTGTGGGAAATGGAGCAAGAGTTGCTGCATTAGCCGTAGGAACTTATTTATTGACTTTGCCTAGTGGACTTGTATTAGTACTTAATAATTGTTATTTTGTACCTGCTATGAGCAGAAATATTATTTCTATTTCTAGTCTAGCTTTGGATGGTTATAAATTTGTTATTGAGAATAATAATTGTTCTATCTTAAAGGATAATCTTTTCTATGGAAATGTTCTATAGAAAGAGGTCTTTACGTGCTAGATCTTAAGAAAGAGAATTACAAGTCCATATATAACATTAACACTAAACGATTCAAACCGAATGACTCAAATACGACATACCTCTGGCACTGTCGCTTAGGCCATATAAATGAGAAACGCATTTCAAAACACCACCCTCATGGAATTTTAGACTCATTTGATTTGGAATCATTTGAGACGTACGAGTCTTGTTTACTTGGGAAGATGACTAAGAAACCCTTCACAAAAGTTGGTGAAAGGGTCAATGACTTATTAGAACTCATACATACCGATGTATGTGGACCAATGAGTACGCCGGCTAGAGGTGAGTATCGGTACTTCATAACTTTTACGGATGACTTCAGTAGATATGGTTATGTCTACCTTATGAAGCACAAGTCTGAATCTTTTGAAGTGTTCAAAGAATTTAAGAATGAAGTACAAAATCAACTTGGCAAGAAGATTAAAGTACTTCGATCTGATCGAGGAGGCGAATATCTCAGTCAGGAATTTGAGGATCATCTCAGAGAATGTGGAATAGTTTCGCAACTGACTCCTCCAGGAACTCCTCAGTGGAATGGACTATCCGAAAGGAGGAATCGAACCTTATTGGATATGGTTCGATCGATGATGAGTCAAACGAGTCTTTTGATGTCTTTCTGGGGTTACGCTCTTGAGACTGCCGCATTCATACTGAACAGGATTCCATCCAAAGCGGTTCAAAAGACGCCATATGAGATGTGGACAGGGAAAATCCCCAAGTTGTCTTTTCTTAAAATTTGGGGATGTGAGACTTATGTCAAACGTCAGTTTTCCCATAATCTCGGACCCAAATCTGATAAGTGCCTGTTTGTGGGATTTCCTATGGAAACTAAAGGATATTACTTTTACCACCCATCGGAGAACAAAGTGTTTGTTGCTCGCAATGGAGCCTTCTTGGAAAGAGAGTTTGTCTCTATGAGAAGCAGTGGGAGTAAAGTACAACTCGAAGAAATTCGAGACTCACCTACAGTTACAGAACCTGTGACGGAAGACCAAACAAGCTCTCAAAGAGCTGGCGAGCTTGAAACACAATAGAGTCAACGTAGATCTAGTAGGATTCTTCATGAGCCCGAGAGATACGGATTTCTCGTGTCTAATGATGATGATGTGACATTCATAGATGATGAACCCACGTCCTACAAAGATGCTATGAAGAGTCCTGACTCTCAGAAATGGTTAGAGGCCATGAGATCCGAGATGCAATCCATGCAGGATAATCAAGTTTGGAATTTGATTGACCCATCTGAAGGCTTGAAGACCATCGGATGCAAGTGGGTCTTCAAGAAGAAGACTGACGTGGATAGAAAGGTACAAACCTACAAAGTAAGGCTTGTGGCGAAAGGTTTCAAACAAGTTCATGGTATTGACTATGACGAAACTTTCTCACCTGTAGCTATGCTTAAATCCATCAGAACTCTATTAGCCATAGCAGCATATTATGACTATGAAATATGGCAAATAGATGTCAAAACAGCTTCCTAAACGGAAATTTGACCGAGGACGTGCATATGATGCAACCCGAGGGTTTTGTCGATCCTAAGAATTCTAGTAAGGTTTGCAAGCTTCAGAAATCCATCCATGGATTGAAACAAGCATCTCGAAGCTGGAACCTTCGTTTTGATGAAGTCATCAAAAGTTTTGGTTTTACCAAAAGTGAAGGTGAGCCTTGTGTTTACATGAAGTTCAGTGGGAGCACGATAGTATTCCTTGTGCTTTACGTAGATGACCTATTACTCATGGGAAATGACGTCCCAACATTATTGAACGTCAAGAAATGGTTGGGAGATAATTTCTCGATGAAAGACCTTGGAGAAGCCTCCTGCGTGCTAGGAATCAGGATCTATAGAGATAGATCTAGAAGGATTATAGGTCTGAGTCCAAGTACATACATAGACAAGGTCATGAAACGGTTCAGAATGCAAGAATCCAAGAAAGGAATTTTGCCCTTGTCACGTGGCGTTTCTCTCAGTAAGACACAGTGTCCTACAAGTGAGCAAGAACAAAGACGCTGAATAAGATCCCATATGCTTCGGCTATAGGATCTATCATATATGCCATGATATGTACTAGACCAGATGTGTCATACTCATTGAGCACAACAAGCAGGTTTCAGTCTAATCCAGGTGAAAGTCACTGGATAGCTGTTAAAAAAATCCTTAAGTACTTACGGAGAACTAAAGATCTTTTCCTAGTCTATGGAGGTATGGAAGATGAGCTCGTTGTAAAGGGTTACACTGACGCAAGCTTTCAGACAGACTCAGATGACTTTAGATCGCAATCAGGTTATTTATTTTGCCTAAATGGAGGCGCAGTGACATGGAAGAGTTCCAAGCAACGTACTGTAGCAGATTCTTCAACGGAAGCAGAGTATATAGCCGCTGCAGAAGCGGCTAAAGAAGCTGTTTGGATAAAGAACTTTTTGGAGTGAGTAGTTGCGAGCATCTCGGAATCAGTGGATCTATATTGTGACAACAATGGAGCGATCGCACAAGCAAAGGAACCGAGATCCCACCAAAAGTCTAAGCACATACTGCGACGCTTCCATCTAATCAGAGAGATTATACAAAGGGGTGATGTTAAAATGTGTAGAGTGCCATCGGACAACAATGTCGCCGATCCATTAACTAAACCACTCCCGCAAGCGAAGCATGAGTTTCATGATAGGACTATGGGCATAAGATTCTTAGAGTTGGCCTAGTACAAGTGGGAGACTGTAGGATTTGTGCCCTAGGCCAAATGTATTTGTGCTAGGAAATGGATTATGTATTAAGACATTATTATTTATTCAATAAAGGTTATTTCTTATATATCTGTGTGTATGGGTATTGAATGTAAATCTTAAATCAACCAAGAATGACACTTCGGGTTCACGTCATCAGAATACGTGATTCTGATAGTAGAACTGTGAACCAACGAATGACATTCCAAATTGTCCCTAGTGATATGTAGGATGTTTATATTTGCAAGTAAGAAGCTACATATCCACACAAGTATATTTGCAGGCTGGATGATCATGTTCTGCTGATCATGGACATAGGGATGTCAAGTCTGGAATAAAGGCACGTGTTAGAAAACACGTACTGGACTGACCACACTATGAGAATATGCATGGTATATGTCATTAGTGATTCTCATATGAATAGTGTGCTTATTCTTACGACCTGAGGTCACCATGGATTCCTGTATGAGGAACTGCATAGTTTAATATGATCTTACGTCATCCGTAACGGGATGATCATTAGGGTCATCATTAGGTATGCACTGAATCATAACGAGGAATGTGAGTGACCAAGATGGGATTTGTTCCTCTCGTTAAGAGGGAGATATCTCTTGGCCCCTTGATGAACAAGGACTGAAGGAAATGCATGAACATGGTCAAAATGGATTAACATGTGTTGTTAATATCATTTTATATTTACTCAGTCTGATTCTCGATCAGGAAAGAGACTTTGATCAAACTCAAGGATGACATACTTCCATGCCTTGTGATCAAGACATATATCGTAGAACAAAAGGAGTGAGCAAACGTCTATTCAGATAGGCTTATGATCGCTGATCATTTAATTTAACATGGGTAGTCATGACATCAGTCTAGAGGTTACTCATGACTTACGATCTTTAGAAGATCGTTGCCAGCATTAAATGGAACCCACATGGTCACACAATAAACTGCATTCGTACGGGATGAATATACCTCAAAACAGTTATAGATATGATGTATAAATTGGTGAACGAAATAATCAATTATTGGATAATTGATTGAACAAAACGTTGGCAACGGAATAGTTCGTTCCCAACGGACTAGATATGAAAACTGTAATAACCATAGTTTCCATGTATTCCGTCATGGAAATACATATTCCGTCGGCAACGAAATAGTTCCGTTCCCAACGGAATAGATATGGAAACTGTAATAACCTTAGTTGCCAAGTATTTCGTTATGGAAATACATATTCCGTTGGCAACGGAATAGTTCCGTTGGCAACGGAATAGGCGCAGATTGGGGTTTTAGTTATGGTAACTGAGCAATTGTTCGCCTCTCTCTCTAGTATAAATAGAAGGGCAGAGTCTCTCTATTCCACACACAATTCAGTAGCCTTAGAGGCCGTCTATTACAGAGAAAAGAGAGAGAAAGTTTTGAGAGAATTCGGAAAGTATTTCCGGACTCGTCTAGCCGAGTCCTGTTATTCCGTGCGTCTGAAGTTCGCGTGGATACGAGTAGAGGTTCTCTATCTTGAGAACTTGCGAGCGATCGATCTTCTTCATCCCTAGGAGAAGCAAAGGAGGTTCACGAGTCGAGCTTCAGGAAGGAGAAGGTTGCAAGCCAGAATAGTTCAGGCCTACATCCGTTCTTCATCTCGAGGATCAGGAAGATCCGAGATATAAACTTTAATAGCATAATCTCGTACCTTTATTTCCTTTACGATGATCCTAGGGAGGGTTTAACCCGTAGGTTCTGCTGCGCATGTAACGTACATGGCTACGGGTTTCCCAACAAGGCTGCCATAATTATCAATTACAATTTTGGACAACTCACTGGTTTTCATAGATATTAAATAAAATTACAAGCATTCACACACAGAATTACCTCACAGAACAATCACAGATCTAATGGCCATACCATATTTATATAAATTAAATTCCTTGTATAACAAAAATTAGGGTATCTGCAAAATTCAGCCTAATTCCGTTGGGAACGGAACCATTCCATTCGCAATGGAATAACACTGGATAATTCTGGAAAAATTTCAACCTATTCTGTTCTGAACGGAACTATTCCGTTGGAACGGAATAATGCTGAATTTTCAGTTTTCTTTAATTTTACTTCTGTTTCCAAAACAAATTCCTAAAAACTATTTTTTGAAACTCTAGAAAATCATAATATCCAATATTATATTCCTAGAAACTTTTTCCGGGATGTTTTGAAATAATATTTTCAAAACCCTAAAATTTATTATACTAGAATTTATTAAATTTTAAATATAATCGACGATTATTCCCTTAAAGAACGCTCTGATGCCACTGTTGGGGAACCCGTAGCCATGTACGTTACATGCGTAGCGGAACCTACAGGTTCAATCCTTCCTAGGATCATCGTTAAGAGAATAAAAGTATGAGATTAAGCTATTAAAATGTATACCTCAGATCTTCCTAATCTGCGAGATAGAGAACGGATGTAGGTCTGAACGATGCCGACTAGCATTCTTCTCCTTCCTGAAGCTTGACTCTGCAAATCTTCTTGCTCTTCCTAGGGATGAAGAATGACCGCTCGGAAGTTCTCAAGTTAGAGAACCTCTACTCGTATCCACGCGAACTTCAGACAAACGAAATAACTGGACTCAGCTGGACAAATTCGGAAATACTCTCAGTCTATTTCTGTATTATGATGGCCTCTAAGGCTGTAGAATTGTCCATCTAATAGTGATGGACTGCCCTTCTATTTATACCAGAGAGGGAGACGAACGATTGCTCAGTTACCATAAGTGAAAACCCTAACCTGCGTCTATTCCGTTGAGAACGGAATAGCACTGTTTTGCATAATCAACAATCCAAATGTTCGCAACGGAATAGATGTTTCCTTAACAGGAAACGTGGCAGCTAAGGTTATTACAGTTTCTATATATATATCCTGTTCTGAACGGAACTATTCCGTTGAGAACGGAATAGCACTGTTTTGCATAATCAACAATCCAATAATTGATTATTTCATTTGCCAATTTATACATCATATGTATAATTCTTTTGAGGTACCTTCATCCCGTATGAATAGAGTTCATTGTGTGACCGTGTAGGTTTCATTTAACGCTGGCAATCATTCGCCTTCCTCTCTAGTATAAATAGAGAGGCAGTCCCTCTCTATAAAATAAACAATTTAGAGCCCCAGGCTGCCGTAATACAGAGAGAAAGAGAGAGAGCCTCCTAAAAATATTTCTGTACTCGTCTTGCCGAGTCCGGTCATTCCGGTGATTCGTAGTTCGACGTGGATATGAGTAGAGGTCCTCTACTTTGAAGACTAGCGAGCGATCAGGTTCTTTACCCAAGTAGAAGCAAGAAGTTCGTTCGAGTCGAGCTTTAGGAGCACGAGGGAAAAGAAAATGAGACGTAGTAGTTCAAACCTACATCCGCTGCAATCTCCCGGATCAGGAAGATCCGAGGTATAAATTTTAATACTTGATCTCGTACCTTTATTCCCTTAACGACGATCCTAGGACAGGTTAGATTTCGTTGTGCATGTAACGTCCATGGCTATGGATTCCTCAACAGTTGTATCAGAGTGTTCGTTAAGGAAATAATCGTAAATTCTATTTAAAATTTAGTAAATTCTAGTATAGTAAATTTTAGGGTTTTTTATTTCAAAACATCACAAAAATAGTTTCTGGAAATATAATATTGGATATTATGATTTCCTTGAGTTTCGAAAAATAGTTTTTCGACATCTGTTTTGGAAACAGAATTTCAGCGCATCTTCCGTTCAGAACGGAACAGTTCCGTTCAAAACGGAATAGGCTATTTTTCTGTCAGTGATTTTCAGCACTGGTTCCGTTCAGAACGGGACTGTTCCGTTCCGAACGGAATAAGGCTGATTTTGCATGAAACCCTATACACGGAATTTATATATATAAATATGGTATGAGCCTTAGATCTGTGATTGTTCTGTGATGTAATCTTGTGTGTGAGTGCTTGTAATTTTATTCAATATCTATGGCAACCAGTGATTTGTCCAAAGTTGTAATTATGGCAACCAGTGAGTTGTCCAAATTTGTAATTATGGCAATCTGTGAGTTGTCCAAAGTTGTAAATTACTTTTTCTAATAATCGGATAGTTGTTAGGATAGATATTTTATCAAGACGAGAATCTTGGCGCAATCTTCGGAATATGGCATTGGATCTTCGCACACAAACAATGAAGGGTTCGTTGAAGATTACACCTGCAATCTAGAGATAGATCTAGGATTAGGAACCTCATGATCGCTCGTGAGGAATAGGCTCATACCATATTTAACTTAGTTTAGTTTCTATGATGTTTATATTTATAAATGTAAAAACAAACTCCTTCAGAACATTAAGTGATGAAGTGTTTGTCATGTCATTGTAACCCTCGGCACGCAGACAATTTTCCACATGGGTCATGCCGGAGCTGGGCATGTGGGGGATTGTCTTTGGAAAAGGGCACATGGGAAGTAGTGAGTAGCACAGGTCATGCCTGAGCTGAGTGTGCTAGAAACTGCTTTGTCGGTACTCATACATGGTTAAACTTAACTGAGCAAGCAAGTCAGACTTGGGCTCAGGGCACAAGATGGGATAATACACCGAGTATAAGATATTCATTCCATAAAAGGGAAGAGTTTCATATGATGCAATTAGAAAGTGTTCCTACCTAAATAACTGAGCATTAAGGGTAGCATCGGAGCGCACATACTGCTCAATGAATTACGGATGTTCACTCACTATGTAACCTCCATGAATTGAAGTTTCCGAATTAATCCTACTGAAGGAGGTTGATTTGAAGAAAAATAGTTCGAGCACAATGTAAAAACATCAAAACAAAACAACCCCAATAAATAAATAATAATGGCATTTTATATTTTAACTTATAGAATAATGGCAAACAATAACAATTCAACTGGGTTGAATTTTCAATCTATCATTGAGAAGGATAAGCTCAATGGGTCTAATTTTCTTGATTGGTTTAGAAACCAGATAATTATTCTCAAGGCTGGCAATAAACTATATGTCATAGAAGAGGCTTACCCAGAGGAACCAGAATAGGGAAGGGCTGCCCATTACGTGTTTGCTAAACACGTCAAAGATGACACAGAGGTAACTTGTCTCATGCTAGTGACCATGACCTCTAAGCTTCAGAAGCAACTGGAGGACATGGGTGCTTATGGTATGATGGTAACTCTCAAGAAAATGTTCCAAGAGCAGAGTAGAGTTGAGTGCTACAAGATGACCGTCTCTCTAACTGATACGAAGATGGTTGAAGGTTCATCTGTGAGGCCTCACGTACTCAAGATGAAGAGCTATCTTGATCAGTTGGAGAGGCTTGGTACTGTAGGATTAGTGCCCTAGGCCAAATGTATTTGTGCTAGGAAATAGATTATGTATTAAGACATTATTATTTATTCAATAAAGGTTGTTTCTTATATATCTCTGTGTATGGATTGTGAGTGTACATTTACGTATCTTATATCAACCATGAATGACACTTCGGGTTCACGTCATCAGAATTCGTGATTCTGATAGTAGAACTGTGAACCAACGAATGACATTCTAAACTGTCCCTAGTGATATGTAGGATGGTTATAGAGATAAACATATTTCAGATAAGAAGATCATGGCCATAGGGATGCCAAGTCTGGAATATAGGTGCATGTTAGAGAACACGTACTGGACTGACCACACTATGAGAATATGCATGGTATATGTCATTAGTGATTCTCATATGAATAGTGTGTTTGTTCCTACGACCTCAGGCCATCATGAATTCCTATATGTGGAACTACATACTTTAATATGATTCTACGTCATCTGTAATGGGATGATCATTAGGGTCATCTTTAGGCATGCACTGAATCATGACGAGGAATGTGAGTGGCCAAGATGGGATTTGTTCCTCTCGTTCATAGGGAGATATCTCTGGGCCCCCTGATGAACTAGGACTGAAGGAATGCATGGCCATGCTCAAAATGGATTAACATGTGTTGTTAATATCATTTTGTATTTACTCAGTCTAATTTTTGAATCACGAAAGAGATTTTGATCAAACTCAAGAATGACATATTACCGTGCCTTATGATCAAGACATATATCATAGAACAAAAGGAATAAACAAACGTCTATTCAGATAGGTTTATGATCGCGGATCATTTCATTTAACATGGGTAGTCATGACATTAGTCTAGAGGTTACTCATGACTTACGATCTTTAGAAGATACAAATTTAAAATAGCCTTGATTTTTTGTTGTTTCGAAAAAAAATCTATAAGAATTGAGAATTTCTCATGTATTAGCATTAATTTTTTGTTGTTTTGAGAAAATCCATAACATATGAGAATTTCTTTTCTATTTGCCTTGTTTTTTTGTTGTTTCGAGAAAAATCCATAAAAATTGGGAATTTCGTATGTATTTGCCCCTATTTTTGGGTGGCATTTTGAAAACATCCATAAAAATTGACAATAGCCTTTTTTTTTTGATTTTGAGAAAATCTATAAAAATTGAGAAAAGTCTTGATATTTTGGTGTTTTGAGAAAATCCATAAAAATTGAGAAAAATCTTGATTTTTTGGTGTTTTGAGAAAATCCATAAAAATTAATAATACGATTAGTTTTTTATTGTTTTGAGAAAATCTATGAAAATTGAGAATTTCTCATGTATTAACCATGGTTTTTTGTTGTTTCGAGAAAATCTATAAAAATTGAGAATTTCCCGTCTATTAGCCATCATTTTTTATTGTTTTGAGAAAAGCTATAAAAATTCCGAATATTTTTGATATTTTGTTGTTTTGAGAAAATCTACAAAAATTGAGAATCTCTCATGTATTAACTTTGATTTTTTGTTGTTATGAGAAAATCTATAAAAATTGAGAAGAGGCTTGATTTTTTTATTCTTTTGAGAAACTCTATAAAAATTGAGAATAGTCTTAATTTTTTGTCGTTTTTAGAAAACCTATAAAAATTGAGAATTTCTTATGTATTAGCCTTGAATTTTTGTTGTTTCGAGAAAATCTATAAACATTGAGAATAGCCTCGAGTTTTTGTTGTTTTGAGAAAATCTATAAAAATTGAGAATTTCTCATGCATTAGCCATGATTTTTTGGTGTTTTTAGAAAATCTATAAAAATTGGGAATTTCGCATGTCCTTGATTTTTTGGTGTTTTGAGTAAATCCATAAAAATTGAGAATAGCCTTGATTTTTTGATGTTTTGAGAAAATACATAAAAATTGAGAATAGCCTTGATTTTTTGTTGTTTTGTGAAATTTAATAAAAATTGAGAATTTCTCATGTATTAGCCTTTATTTTATGTTGTTTTCAGAAAATCTGTAAAAAATGAGTATTTATCTTGCATCAGTCTTGATTTTTTGTTGTTTTTAGAAAACCTATATAAATTGAGAATAGCTTTGATTTTTCTGTTGGAAAAACCCGTAGCCATGTACGTTACATGCGCAGCGGAACCTACGGGTTAACCCTCCCTAGGATCATCGTAAAGGAAATAACGGTACGAGATTATGCTATTAAAAGTTTATACCTCGGATCTTCCTGATCCGGGAGAGAGAAACGGATGTAGGTCTGAATGAACTTCCGTCTTGCTTCCTTCTCCTTCCTGGCTTATGAAGCTCGACCTTGAGAATCTTCTTGCTCTTCCTAGGATGAAGAACTTGATCGTTTGCTAATCTCCAAGGCAGGAGATCTCTACTCGTATCCACGTCGAACTTCGAATAGTCGGAATAACCGGACTCGGCTAGACGAGTCCGGAAACACTTTCAGGAGGCTCTCTCTTTCTCTCTGTATAACGGCAGCCTGGAGGCTATGTGATGTGTTACTAATAGAGGGGGCTGTCCTTCTATTTATACTAGAGAGGGAGGCGAAGGATTGCTTAGTTACCATAACTAAAAACCTAATTCCAGCGCGTATTCCGTTCCAAACGGACCTATTCCGTTGCCAACGGAATAGAGTTTCCTAATCTGAAAACTTAGCTGCCGACATATTGGCTGAGTTCTGTTGGCAACGGAACTTCCGTTGGCAACGGAACTATTCTGTTGCCAACGGAACTATGCAAATCTTGCACAATCATTCAAATCAATCATCCAATGATCGATTATTTCCTTCACCTATTTATACATGATATGTATAACCATTTAAGAGCATTTCTTTCTCGACTAGACGTTGTTCTATGTGTGACCGTGTAGGTTCCATTTAACGCTGGCAACGATCTTCCAAAGATCGTAAGTCATGAGTATCCTCTAGACTGGTGTCATGACTACCCATGTTAAATGAAATGATCAGCGATCATAAACCTGTCTTAATAGACGTTTGCTTATTCCTTTTGTTCTACGATATACGTCTTGATCACAAGGCACGGTAATATGTCATCCTTGAGTTTGATCAAAGTCTCTTTCCTGATCGAGAATTAGACTGAATAAATACAAAATGATATTAACAACACATGTTAATCCATTTTGAGCATAGCCATGCATTTCCTTCAGTCCTAGTTCATCAGGGGGCCCAGAGATATCTCCCTCTTAATGAGAGGAACAAATCCCATCTTGGTCACTCACATTCCTCATCATGATTCAGTGCATACCTAATGATGACCCTAATGATCATCCTGTTACGAATGACGTAAGATCATATTAAAGTATGCAGTTCCTCATACAGGAATCCATGGTGACCTCAGGTCGTAGGAACAAGCACACTATTCATATACCATGTATATTCTCATAGTGTGGTCAGTCCAGCACGTGTTCTCTAATCCTACATTTTCATTGTTTTGAGAACATCTATAAAAATTGAGAATAACCTTGATTTTTTGTTGTTTCGAGAAAATCTATCAAAATTGAAATTTCTCTTGTATTAGTCTTGATTTTTTGTTGTTTTGAGAAAATCCATAACAATTGAAAATTTCTTTTGTGTTTGCCTTCTTTTTTCATCGTTTCGAGAAAATCCATAAAAATTGGGAATTTCGCATTTATTATCCTTGATTTTTTGGTGTTTTGAGAACATCCATAAAAATTGGGAAAATCGCATGTATTAGTCTTGATTTTTTGGTCTTTTGAGAAAATCCATAACAATTGAGAATAGAATTGATTTTTTGGTGTTTTGAGAAAATACATAAAAATTGAGAATAGCCTTGATTTTTTGTTGTTTTGTGAAAATCTATAAAAATTAAGTATTTCTCATGTGTTAGCCTTGATTTTTTGTTGTGTTGAGTAAATCCATAACAATTGAGAATAGCCTTGAATTTTTGGTATTTTGAGAAAATGCTTAAAAATTGAGAATTGCCTTCATTTTTTGTTGTTTTGAGAAAATCCATAAAAATTGAGAATATCGCCATTATTCGCCCAAATTTTTTGGAATTTTATGAAAATCCCTATCCATTGAGAATAGTATTGATATTTTTGTTGTTTTGAGAAAATCTATAAAAAATCGAGAATAGCATTGATTTTTTGTTGTTTTGAAAAAATCTATAAAAATTGAGAATTACCTTGATTTTTTGTTGTTTTGGGAATTTCTTATGTATTCACCTTGATTTTTTGTTGTTTTGAGAAAAAACATAAAAATTGAGAACAGCCTTGATTTTTTGAGGTTTTTAGAAAATTTATAAAAATTGAGAATTTCTCATGTATTAGCCTTGATTTCTTGTTGTTATGAGAAAATCCATAACAATTGAGAATAGCCTTGATTTCTGAGGTTTTGAGAATTTTTTGGTTTTTGAGAAAATCCATAAAAATTGAGAATAGCCTCAATTTTTCATTGTTTTGAGAAAATCTATATAAATTGAGCATTTCGCATGTATTAGCCTTGATTTTGTGGTGTTCTGAGAAAGTCCATAAAAATTGAGATTTTCGCATGAATTAGGCATGATTTTTTGGTGTTTGGAGAAAATTCAGAATAATTGAGAACAACCTTGATTTTTTGATGTTTTGTGAAAATCCATAAAAATTGAGAATAACATTGATTTTTGTTATTTTGAGAAAATCCAAAACAATTGTGAATTTCTTATGTATTAGCCTTGATTTTTTGTTGTTTCGAAAAAATTTACTACAATTGAGAATAGCCTTGATTTTTTAGGGTTTTGAGAAAATTCGTAAGAATTGGGAATAGCCTTGATTTGTTGGTGTTTTGTGAAAATCCATAAAAATTTGGAATAGCGTTGATTTTTGTTATTTTCAGAAAATCTATAAAAATTGAGAATTTCTCATTTATTAGCCTTGATTTTTTGGTGTATTTAGAAAATCTATAAAAATTTGGAATTTCGAATGTATTAGTCATGATTTTTTGGTGTTTTGAGAAAATTCGTAGGAATGGGAATAGCCTTGATTTTTTGGTATTTTGTGAAAATCCATAAAAATTGAGAATAGCGTTGATTTTTGTTGTTTTGAGAAAGTCTATAGAAATTCTGAATTTCTCATGTATTTGCCTTGATTTTTTGGTGCATTTAGAAAATCAATAAAAATTCGAAATTTCACATGTATTAGTCTTGATTTTTTGGTGCTTAGAGAAAATTCGTAACAATTGGGAATAGCCTTGATATTTTGGTGTTTTGTGAAAATCCATAAATATTGAGAATAGCATTGATTTTTTTGTTCTTTTGAGAAAATCTATAAAAATTGAGAATTTCTCATGTAATAGCCTTGATGTTTGAGAGTTTTTAGAAAATATATAAAAATTCAGAATAGCCTTGATTTTTTAGTGTTTTGAGAAAATCCATAAAAATTGAGAATTTCTCATGTATTAGCGCTTTGATTTTTTGGTGTTTTGAGATAATCCATAACAATTGAGAATGACGTGATTTTTTGGTGCTTTGAGAAAATCCATAAAAATTGAGAATAGTCTTAAGTTTTTGTTGTTTTGAGAAAATCTATAAAAATTGAGAATTTCTCATGTATTAGCCTTGAATTTTTGTAGTTTTTCGAAAATCGTTAAAAATTGAGAATAGCCTTGATTTTTTGGCATTTTGAGAATATCCATAAAAATAAGAATGACCTTTATTTTTTGCCGTTTTGAGAAAATCAATAAAAATTTAGAAAAGCCATGATTTTTAGGTGTTTTGAGTAAATCCATAAAAATTGATAAAAGCCTTGATTTTTTGGTGTTTTCAGAAAATCCATAAAAATTGATAATAGCATTCATTTTTTGTTGTTTTGAGAAAATCTATGAAAATTGAGAATCTCTCATGTATTAACCTTGGTTTTTTGTTGTTTCGAGAAAATCGATAAAATTGAGAATTTCTCATTTATTAGCCTCGACTATATATTGTTTTGAGAAAACCTATAAAAATTTAGAATAGTTCTGATTTTTTGTTCTTTTGAGAAAATCTACAAAAATTGAGATTTTCTCATGTATTAGCCTTGATTTTTTGATGTTTTCAGAAAATCTATAAAAATTGAGCAGAGGCTTGATTTTTTATCTATTATCTATCTGTTATCTAAATCATATCTATTTTATATCGATTATTTTCCCTTTCAAGAGGTGCCATTAGTTATTTAATCCTATATGCATAGTAACTATGTAATCATATATATAGCATATCTTATCATATAATATGCATGATTATATATGGCAATAACTATATAGTCTTTCATAGAACTTATCACATAAGTTATGATTTTCTGTGTACGTTTCAATAATTGTTATTTGTGTGTGACCCTATAGGTTTACTTAATATTGACAATAATCACAATGGATTATAAATCAAGAGCGGACTCTAACAAGCCATCATGACTACCCAATTTAAGTAAATATTGATGATTCGATCAAACTTAATTTATAACACAAAAAAGTGTGGGAGATAAGACGTGATACGGATTTAGGATATACGGCAGGAGTTTTTTTTTTATGGTAAAATTTTTTAATGTTTGTAGAGTAGATTAAGAAATTTTGAATTTATGTTATTACTTTCACTTGTGATATTTTAATTATTAATTCCGGAC
Source organism: Juncus effusus (assembly GCA_027726005.1). Taxonomy (NCBI): domain Eukaryota; kingdom Viridiplantae; phylum Streptophyta; class Magnoliopsida; order Poales; family Juncaceae; genus Juncus; species Juncus effusus. The sequence goes on from CM050898.1 coordinate 5,513,738, forward strand.
TATTTCTAATTGTTCTAAATGAATTTAATTTTTTTTTGTCGAGATTGGACATGTGTAAATTGCTCCATTTGCAACGTAATAAATATATATTTTTATATAGAAGGAAAGAATTGTCAGTACAACATTATCCAACTTTTTAAATATTATAATATTTGTTTCATTGTCAAAGAACCAAAAAAAAGCCAACAACTTCGAAAATTCCTCCCCCTTCTCTCTCTCAAACGCACTCACTCCTGTACAGATACACACCAAAAGTTACGGTTTCGAGATGTCGAATCAAGAGAAAACAGTGAATTTTGATAACATTCTCTCGCTCTCCGACGAATTGATCGGTGTCTTAGACTACAAGAAGGACGGAGAGAAGCTAATTCAGTCTTCCGATAGTTCAGAATCCATTTTTTTCCTCATTCTTCAGCAACTACAGTGATGTTCGTTCTCAAACTGAAGGTGATCTTTCTAAATTTATAATTTTGTTACTAAAATGTGAGAATTGCAGAATTTAAACAATAAATTTGATTGAATTGGATAAATTGAGTCTTAGTTGTGCGTTGAGGTGTTGATTGGAGTGTAATTTATGTTCGTAGCTAGCTGTTTGTTGTAAATTTAAACCCAATTTTTTTGTACTAAAATGCAAGAATTGTAGAATTTAAGCAAGAAGTTCGATCGAATTTGATATATTGAGCCTTAGTTGTGCGTTGAGGAGTTGATTGGAGTGTAATTTATGTTTGTAGCTAGCTATTTGTTGTAAATTTAAACCCAACTTTTTTGTTACTAAAATGTGAGAATTATTTACTGAACGTTTAGCCCAAACATCAGAGGTAGATCCAAACCCAAAAGAATAGGCTCAACCTTAAAATCCAAATTCATTTGTAAATGACTGGCCTATCTGTCATTTGTTACCACTCTCATCAGTCAGATTTTTTTTTTTTTACCATTAAAAAAAAAAAATTAAACAATTGCAACTGTTTTGAAAATAATTCAGTATCTGCCATTTCCGCCACTAATTTGTTCCGCCACTAGTAGTGGCGGAACAGATGGATTTTTATTTATTCCGCTAAACATGATTAATTAGTGGAAAGAAACCCTGTTCCGCCACTATTAGTGGCGGAACAGGTTAAATTAATTTTTTTAGGATTAATTAGTGAAAAAAACAAAGTGGCGGAACAAACATTTTTTTTTTTTTACGAACTGGTATTATGTTGTTTTATATACAAACTTGTATTATGTTATTTTATTTAAGAACTTGTAGTATGGTATTCTTTTTCTTTAAGAACTTGTGTTATGTTGTTGTTTTTCTTTAAAAACTTGTAGTATGTTGTTTTTATTTAAGAACTTTTAGTAAACACAAACTGGTTATTTATTTATTTTTAAGAACTTTTGTTATGTTGTTTTTATTTAAGAACTTTTGCTTTTATTTGCGAGACTTGATATTCTTTGTGCTGTTCTAATATAGTCCAAATAACACACAAACGTACCCTATCATAGTCCAAACAAACATACAAACATACTCCAAATATCACACAAACCCTAACATACTCCAAACAAACACAAAACATAGTCCAAATAATACACAAACCCTAACATACTCCAACAACAAAAATAATAAACCCTAACGATCTCTGCGGGCTGCTCTCTTCTTCTGCGCCGCTCGAGTCAGAATCTGAGGAATCTGAGTTGACTGACGTCTTCTCTACCTTCCTCTTCTCCTCCTTCTTCTCCTCCCTCTGCCTCATGCAAAACAGACCATTTATCTCCCCGGGAAATTCATTTAGGATCTCCATTGTGTTCTTCGTGCGTCCTAACAACTTCTTCATTTTTTTTTGGCGTCGAATAAACTCATCAAACCAAGCCCGCTCAACACCTCGAATCTGATGTCAGCAACAGCCGCCACGCTCCTTCCCTTTAGAAAAATATTTATTTCTTTTAACTTGAAAAAAATTATGGAAAATATTACGAAAAATATTATATACAAAATATTTACCGCGTCTCTTTTGTCCGGAACAATAGGGCGGTATGCTCTCGAACCATGCGTAACCTGCGACTGCACATGTAAATAAAACAACATAACACCAGTTCCTAAAAAAAAAATGTTTGTACCGCCACTGTCACAGTGTTTTTTTCACTAATTAATCCTAAAAAAATTAATTTAACCTGTTCCGTCACTAATTTTTTCACTAATTAATCATGTTTAGCGGAACAAATAAAAATTCATTTGTTCCGCCAGTCATTAATAGTGACGAAAATGACAGACTGAATTATTTTCAAATCAGTGATAACTGTTTAATTACTTTTTTTGACGGTAAAAAAAAAAAAATCCATCGGACATCACTCATTTTTGTAATGGAACAGCGCTAGACTCTTCTTCCTTTCCTTCTCTCCATTTCTCAAACAGAACATCGCCCATGAGCTTCAAAACTCAAAACCACTTCGTTCGTTAAAACGGACTCACCAATATGTTGCTTATAAACGGAGACGAAATTACAGTCAGCTTGAGACGCGTCAGTAAGAGAGTGACGTGGCGGATGGCTATTTGCTGAATGAGTACACAGTGGAAATGAATAAATGATGGATTTAATTTGAGGCCAATAAATCGAACTCTTCTTTCTCTCCCTTCTCTATCGCCAAACCATTAAAAATCCCTTTCTTTCGGTTTCTCTCTCCTCTAGGGTTTTGAATCTGATCTCCTATCGACTGATTAATGTAAGCATTTTCTCTTCTCTTTCTTCGATTTCACTCTTGCTTTCGGTTTTTTTTGGGGCATTTTTTTGGGGCAAATTGGGAATTTAGTAGTGGGTCCGTCGTAATTGTTGAACTTCAAGATACATTTCATTTAGCTCTTTTGTCTGTAGATTTTTTTGGAAGTACAAATTAAGTTTATTTTTGGCCTAATCTTACTTGGTTTCAGTGACTATTAGGGTTTTGAGAAGTTTCTGCTAGGGTTTCAGCTCCATTTATTGGTCCGGCACAGTATAGAGGGTGTTTTATGGATGCAAGAATTTGTACCTAAAGAATTGTACATAGACATAGTGCATGTATATAACTATATAATGTTTTTTTTTAATTTATATGCTGTTTTATATGATTTATATTTTCACTATTGCTAATATGTTGTTATTCTTGATAAATATGTGATGCTATTATAAATTTACATATTATTTTATAAACGCACTCACTCCTGTACAGATACACACCAAAAGTTAGGGTTTCGAGATGTCGAATCAAGAGAAAATAGTGAATTTCAATAACTTTCTCTCGCTCTCCGACGAACTGATCGGCGTCCTAGACTACAAGAAGGACGGAGAGAAGTTAACTCAGTCTTCCGATAGTTCAGAATCCATTTTTTCCTCGTTCTTCAGCAGCTACAGTGATGTTCGTTCTCAAGCTGAAGGTGTTCTTTCTAAATTTATAATTTTGTTACTAAAATGTGAGAATTGCAGAATTTAAACAAGAAATTTGATTATCTCAGATTATGAGAACAAAATAACTGCACTCAAGAGAGAGATTGAAAAGGTTAAGGGAGAGACGATACCTGACTCTGAACTATTAAAGATTCAAAATGAGTTGGAACAGAAAAAGAAAGAAGAGATTTCCCTTCTTGAAGAATTAAGATAAGTTTGTTTCTATTTTGATGCAAAATAAGTGTTCTGTTATGAATCAATGTTAAATTTGATGTAATATTTAAATAATATTTGTTTCTAACGTAATATGTATTGTGTTAACACATGTGTTTGTGGTAAGCTTGACGAAGTGGAGATTGAGAGGGCGTCTTTGGAAGAAAGGAAAATTAAGTTAAAAGAACGAGAGGAAAACATTGTTACAGCACGGTTAGTATTATGCAATATTTACTCTCTTTTTGTCGTATTATATTTTTTAATTTTTTATTTACAGGAATGTGCTTTCGATGAGTGCATCAGCTACTCAGATATTAGCTGATTTAAATGATCAGCAAAATATTTCTGGCAGTATCCTTTTTCCTATTTCAATCTATTCATTTGTCATTTAATTCAAAAGAAATCCTATCCACAAATCCTAAAAAAAAAATATATTTCAAATTTTTTCAGCTTTTTTTTGTTTTTCACTTATCTAAGGTAATATTGCCTCTAACCTGGTTTTAGTAAGCCTAAATAATATAGTATTATATGTTTCTGGTTTCTGAAAATTTTGGAATTTTCCTTAAGAAATACAATTAGGTATTGTTGATAAAAAGAAGAAGCGAGTTGAGACATTCAAGTTTCAAAAGTCTGACAATTCCGTCAAAATATGCAACAAGATTTGGAAAGTTGCATCCGTTGAATAAGAAATATAAAAAATACTTTCCTAAATTTGGTGTCTTGTACATTTGCAGTTTAGCCCTTGCTTTCTACCGAGTGCTTTCTTAGTTACAAATTAGTATATTGTTATGGAATTGAGCTTGTATTGTTGGTTGGAATAATTTTATTTCTTGGTTGGAATGATTTGTTAGGATAGTTTGCTTTCTACTGAGTGCTTTCTTAGTTACAAATTAGTATATTGTTATGGAATTGAGCTTGTATTGTTGGTTGGAATAATTTTATTTCTTGGTTGGAATGATTTGTTAGGATAGTTGTGTATGAAATTTCAATAAGTATGATAATAACTTTTAGCGTAAATATATTTAACATAATCAAATTTTGGTTTTCTACCATAACTTAAAATAGTACATGAACTAAAATAAAATATTTCATTGCTTTTCATACTAAGTTATGAAATAACTTAAAATAGTACATGAACTAAAGTAAAATATGTGTTTCAAAGTTGTCAGGAGAGACCGGGTACGCACCTCCCAGAGTTATATGAGAGTAATTTTGGTCTATTAAAAAATTATTGAATAAAAAAGTTAAAATTAACCCGCAAGGGATAAAAAAAATCCAACTCACTTTATAGAGATTTTTTTGAAGAATTTAACTAGTGAAGGACTTTTTCAATAATATTCATAAAAGTTAGGGGGATTCAGGAGAATTCTCCAAATAAAAAACAAAATAAATTAAAAAAACACAGATAATTTTTTTTAATTGTGTTCTTTAGGACATTTCAATGAACTGGTATACTCATACATTGCATTCTCTATTTTAAACAATTTATGTTCTTTTTCCGCACAATATAATAATTATAATTCCCAATCTGAACTGAGATTAAAAATACTAATTACAACATATTTCTTTATAAACGCAACACAATCCTAATTTTAAGCTTAAACCTACAAAAGGACCAAAATACTTCCTTTATATCCACGCACTCAGGGATTTTTCATGAAATTCATGTTTACATAGTCTTCTTTATCTCCACACCCGGTATGAAATTCTCAAGATGAATCACATATTACCACCTCTATTCCTCATTTTATGCATGCGAACCAGCACCTCCTTGCTTATATTTAAGATGATATTCTCCAATATCTTATGCATCTACCCCTTACCGAAACACGTGAAAGATTTGATCAACCTCATGATGTGGACCCATTCATAGACAAGAATTACATAGCCAAACTAAGGCAAAAATGCAGTACTGGAGATAACACTATACTTGCTGAGATGGATCTAGGCAGTTAAATTTTTTTTGACATGAGTTATTATAAGTACATGACTAAGTTGAGATGAACTTTCCACTCAGATTGGCTCTGCTCACAGATAGTTTCACGAGAGCCTATGTTCTAAAACAAGCCAGTGGATTATACCAGGCTGAGTTATTCCTGGATTTTGGTTAAGTCCATGATGATTAAGATGGGAATATTAGTGTTCTCACCGGAAGTCAGGGAGAGATTAGAAAGAAGTGTTACATTGCTAATTGATATTTTGTTTTGTTTCTGTTTTCTAAAATGTTATTTTTTATGCAGATCTGTTTAGCGTTTGGGGATTGCGATTGTGCAGTAAGTGAACTTGAGATAATATGTTTTGTTTTGTAAAAAGGAAAAAGACTCAGTTGAATTTGAAAACCAAACCTTTTTTGACCTCCAAACAAACCCACTCGTTCATTCTTCTCTTTTACAGTTGACAGAAAATTGTATAATTAGGCACAAAAAGAAATATTTGAATAACGTATACACCTTAGTTCTTTTGATGATATACATGATCTTTCCAAAATGAAACTTATCATTCCACCCGCATATTTCAAGTAAAACTTGCTCCAGTTTTATGGTATATTTATGGCTTTCACAAATATCTCTCATCCATACCAAACAGTTGGTCTACCAATTCATAAACAAACCCACTACAATACAATACAACTCAAAACTCAAATCACTACAAAACCAAAATATACCACACTACTACCATCTCACACACGCACACATTCCATCCCTCAAACCACACGACCCGCCACGCCAACATTCGCAAAATTAACAGCCGGCTTCTGAATCGCCCTGACAACAGGCATCCCGTCGCCCCCATCATTTCCGACCCGCCACAACCGATCCTTCTTTCTCTGCGGCTTTTTGTGCAGCTTATGCGCCTTCTCACCCGCTTCCTTCTTCTTCCTCTCCTTCCCCTTCTTCTTCTCCAACCCCTCCGTCTCAAACCCCTCCATCTCATCCATCTCTCGCACGGATCTCGATGCAACATCCTTATCATTCCCCTCCTCTTCGTCGCTCGATTCACACTCACCCTCTTCAAAAAGTTCACTCTTATTTAAGTTAGGAGGTAATTCATAATGAGGTAATTTACCGTCGATATAATCTTTCAATATTTGCCGAGCGGACCGGGTTTCGTCCGGCAACCCGCTAGAAGCCACAAGGCCTCTAGACGCGCAGTACGCTCTCAAAACCTCATGCGCATTTGGCGGTCTATTACTCTCCTCATACGTTTTTGGTTTCGGTAATTTAATATTATAAACCCGCTCCAAACCGACCCGCCCGACCCGGTTCGCCACGACCTGCACGGCCTCGCGATGCTGAGTCATCCTATCGATCGGCAAAACTCCGCACGCGACCATCTCGTGCCGTGAAGCAGAAAAAGACGGAAAAACTAACCCAGGACAGTCGCAGAGTATCAGTTCTGAGGAAATAATTAGGGTTTGGAAGTGTTTCGTCTTGCCTGGCGTGGAAGTGACGCCTGTCCTTTTCTCGCCCACCAACGCGTTGATCGTCGAGCTCTTTCCTACGTTTGGATATCCTACGAATCCTACGGTCACCTGCTTTTTGGAGCTTGAGGCGATGGATTTGGCTTGGGATTGTAAACGGTTGAGGAGTTCCTCACGGGTGTAGATTTTGGTATCCAAACCCGGTAAGGTGGGCTCGGATTCTGAGTTTGAGTTTTGGGTTTCTAAAGAGGCTGTGGCTGCTTTTGCCGACCAGAATACAAAGAGGATCTCGTGCTGGTTGAAGTACTCCGCCCATTTCTTCCTGTGTTTTAAAAATGTTAGTTGAGGAATGATTAGGGTTAAATTAGGGTTGAATTGGGGGTAATTTGGCTGACCTGATATTGAAGGGCAAGAGATCGGCTTTGTTTACAAGGAGTAATGTTCGCTTGCGCTCGTCAATTTCACGCACGTATTCCTTCACATTTATAGAAGAAATAAATGTTAGAATAATAGTTAGTAAATATTGGATCTTTCAAAAAAAATATAATGAAAAAATAAAGACGTACCTCAAGATCAGGGCAGCGGTAGAATAATGGATCTCGAGCGTCTACCACCATCACAAGCTACAAATAAAAAAAAAAGTTGAATAAATAAGTTAGAAAAATAAATACATAAAAATATATGAAGGTAAAAAATCATACAAAGTCACAAACAACAAATACAAATAAAATGAAATTAAAGTTGAATAATAAATTAAAAAAAAATAAAATTAGAAAAAAATAAAAATAAATAATAAAATAAAAATAAATAAAAGTTGAATAAATAAAATAAAAAATAATATATAATAGAGCGACAAATAAAAACAAAAAAAAGTTAAAGAAAAGTTGAATAAATAAATAAATTAGAAAAATAAATATATAAATATATATCAATATAAAACATATTAAGGTGAAAAAACATACCAGGTCACTACGCTCAAGTACTCTCCAGAGTTGCCTCCATATATCGAGATTCTTCTCATACGGCGTCAAAACCAGCTTATCATTTTCCTCCAATCTGAAGTTTCAATTATATATTCTGTTTTATTAATTTTAAGACAAGTTATGAAATAAAAAGATTATTAATTTAGATAAATTTATAAAAATGTGACCTTGCGAGTTTTCTGCGCCATTCTAAGAAGGCTTGCTTCTCATTTGCATCTAATTCCTCCACAGACATCTTAGCATTCCATGCTGGTCTACAAACAGATTAAAAATCATCTTTAATTGTAAAATAATTTTCAAAAAAGAGAATAACAAACAAAATAAAATAAATATAAAGATAACACAAAAAAGTAGTATAAATACCTTCTTGGAACTTTTAAATAGCTGGCATGTAAAGCCTCTTCTTCCTTTTGTGCTTGTTTCATCTCCTCTACTGTCATCTCCTGACCATCCCTAATCAACAATCAATCAATCAATCAATCAATTTAAATAAGAGAAAAAGTTATCAAATAAAAATGGAGTTCTTTTTACATATAGGGCTGCTTTTTTTAATATTTGTAGAAATAGGGTTACTTTTTTTTAGTTTGCAAACTAGTATTAAAATGGCGAAATAAAGTTTCGTCAATTAAAATGGCGAAATCAGAACAATTAAAGCCAAAGCGAAAACACTAGTTTTATTTTACAAACTAAAAAAATCAACCCTATCTTTACAAATACAAGAAAAAGCAAAACAAACCCATATGAAAAAAGAACTAAACCACTCCAATTTGTTGGAAAACAAATCCTACATGGACACAAGAATATCAGACGGCCCTTCTCCTTGGCCTGCAAACCGGAGGTCTGCCTCCGCCTCGTCGGACTTCTCCAACAAGGCGTCGATTTCGCCGATTTCGGTGTAGGATTCCAATGCCTTCTTGTTCTGGAGGTGAATCGCCCAACCCTTCTCCTTGGCCTCCAACACCATGCGGTTCTGTTGCTTTATCAACGCCCGGCCCAGACCTTCCTGCACGCCCTTCTTGCCTCCCATGGCGCAAAGTTTTTTTAGTTGACTTTGGTTTGTTTTGTTTTGGGGGTTTATGCGGTGGAAGTGAAAGGTTTGGTGATGTATTGGAGAGGAAGGAGAGAATTAGGTTACGGATGTGAGGGGCTTTGTTTGAGGTCATGGATGAGGAAAAGAGAGGAATAGGAAGTATGGGCTTGATGGGTTATTGGGCCAAGACTGTTAATTGAAGGGATTTGGTAAGTGCAAATGGAGTTGCTTTCGTGAATTGGGAAAGATGATATAGGCATGCATACATTTAGGCTGGACAGATAAAATGAAAAAAAAAAAAAAAAAACTTTTTTCAACTCCTTATGTGAGAATTATTTAATATTTTATAAAAAAAAATAGAAAAAATTGCTCAATTGGTGCAAATAGAGTTTAAACTCACGACTTCTTAAATGAAAATACTCAAAATTTATCCAAATTACTCAGAAAAGTGCAGTATTAGATTCCTAACAGCCATTAGGTATTGGGGAGGAAGAGGAAAATTAGATTACGGATGCATGCGAAAGGAGGAGGCTTGAGGTCATGGATGAGGAAAAGAGAGGAATGGGAAGGATGGGCTTGATGGGTTATTGGGCCAAAACTGCTAATTAAAGGGACTTAATACAAAAAATATTATGCTTCTCGCGGAACGGTCATTTTGGTGGCGTTCGGCAAAAAGTGAAATAACGGAAGAGTGGAAGAATGGAAGAGATATTTTATTCCAAGAGTGTTCGGCACAATAAATGAATGAAAGAGTGAAATAAACAATTAATGCAATATTTATTTAATTTGGAAAGAGGAGAGAGAAGAAAGAAAAATCTTCTTATTCCACCTCTCTTCCACCCCCCCCCCCCAATGGAATAAAGTTAAATCACTCTTCTACTCCTTTATTCCATCTTCTTCCACTCTTGTTCGGCGGAATAAGTAAATTTCTTCCATCTTCTTCCATTCTTCCATTCTTATTCCATGTTACCGAATGGGCTCTTTATGTGTTTAGTTTTACCATTTTTTACTACTTACGGCTCCGTTTGGGAGTAAAATAAGGTGGAGTTAGTTTTTTTAGGAATAAGGAGTTATTCCTTCTTAACTCTAAATTTTAGAGTGGTGTTTGGCAAGAATGGAGAGATTAAAATTGAGATAGTATTAAAATAATGCTCACGTTTCGCTGAGAGCATTTAAATTTATTGTTTATTTCAATCTATAGTGTATAAACTGCAATTGTGAAAATTCAAAATAAAAGCTGAAATGATTCATAGTATATAAACAATATATAATAATTATGTTAAGTAAGTTGAATATGTTTAATTTTGAATGACATTATAATATATTTTATTCATTTATTACTCATTTAAAAATATTTTCTATATCACATTTAATTTTGTAAGGGCGAATAATTTTATATAAATAAATTTACATATGAGAAATAAAATAACACAAATGATAAATTCATAAAAAAAAATAAAAAATAACAACCCACGATAATTAATCTATGGTCTTAATTTATGTTTGCATTAAGATTTCTAAGATTAAAAGGGCATCTTTTTTTTTATTCTCTTTGGTTTTCTTTTCTTATACCGTTATCTCTTTACATATTCTCTTTGGTTTTCTTTTCTTATATTAGAAAAATGAATCAAGTATTAAATGCAAGATTAAATTTTATAGGTTTTAGTTGAAACTACATATGATTTAATTATAAATGATTTAACTCCAAACAAGTTCAAAAATAATTATTATATTTAAATTGATGTTTAAAAAAATATGATATTAAATATGTATATTATACATTGGAAAATGTAACATGGCTCATTTTCTTCAAAAAACTGTCAGCACAATTTTTCTTATTTTTTTTAGTTGTTAAAATAATATAGTTCTTAATACACTGAATTTCTTTTTATATGACAGTTCTCACGTAATTGGAGATATAACATGAAACATTAATCTAAATAATCATGTGATATTGTTGTAATGATTTATATTAAAAACTAAGATTTGAGAATTTTTTTGATCCGACGTCCGAGAGAAAATTGATGATAGGCATCTTGAGAATGCTTAAAGAGGGGTGAAAAATAAGATAGGAGTTATTCAGCCTATTATTTTTTACGTATTTTCTTATATAGTCTATATTCACATATTTTAGCAAGAAAAAAATTAATTTGAACCATAACAATTTGGAATTTAAAATAAAGTTGCAATTTTAACATGAGGAATACAATATTTCATTAAGAATTATTATTTTGTAAAGAAGAAAAGAAAAAATATTAATATTTTAATGAGTGAACTATTCATATTCTATTTGTATTAATATAACTTTGCACCATAATTCATTAAAACCATCTGATTAAGATCTGATGGCCATAAACAAATTCACAATGGTTCTCACTAAATCAGGAATGGAACACAAAATACCAATTTAACCAATTATATGATTATGTTTTAATAACCACAAACGTGTTGCCATAAAATATCAATTAACTTGAGAAAATGAATGGCTAAAATTTGACAAAAAATTTGATCGAACAGTCGAAATAAAAGTGATGATGTGGCTTAATGAGAAGGCTTAAAAGGGGGGGTGAAAAATAAGGAGTTAGGGTTAATTTTGCATTGATTGATAAATTTCATATTACATTTGGATTGTTGAGCATAAATTTCAAGAATAAAATTTAGATTGAGTTTGAATTCTCATTATTGCTTGAATAATATTTTTTCTCCATTTATGTTAGTTTCTTTTACACTTGAGATCACCAAAAATCAAAATATAATTTCTAAATCATACATAATTTCGGAAGTTTTTTTTTTTAGATTTAATCCATTGCCAGAACTTTGTTAAATATGTTCGACATGATTGTGTTTGCTGTGACTTGAATCCATAATCTCTTTCTACACATATAATATGCTCTACCAATTAAGTCATGGAACATTTGCACATAATTTATGAAATTACAAGGCTAATCTATATTTTTTAATTTCCAAGTGATAAAATCGAGGATTCAAGGATGAACTATAATTAACGGGCTATTATAATAATCAAATATAGCATTCATTTTAAAAACACAAAAATACACATATTCAAATGCAAATGCAATCATTAATTAGTCATAATAACCAAAATCAAATACATACGCGATACAAAAGTAACAAAACACATTACCACTTCAAATTGAAAAATACAACTCTAAACAACATATACATTGTCTCTCTTTTGTTGTTTTGATTAATCAAGAACGGAAATATTGATTCGATTTTTTTAATTTGGGCTTGTAATGAAGTGATTAAGAGCTGGCATGATTTCGGGTTTCTGATTGCGAATAAATTTTTTGAAACTGTGTTCCTTGTACCTCTGCCCCTCTTCAAAATTTTCAAGTATCCCTGCCGCTCTATTTTCTTTGGTAACCCTACAGAAAATAATAGTTACATATTAGCTCGTTACAATGATGTTATTTGTTAGTTAAGTTGAGACAGTACTCGAATTTCGTGAAAAGACATCAAAATAGTTTTAATTAAAAAAGGCAACCTCTTTTATCATTTGGGCATGTTCGGCAAAAGATAGAAGAGTGAATAGTGGAAGAGTGGAAGAGTGGTTCTTCCATTTTATTCCATCATTGTTCGGCAAGTTTCATGGAATAAAAAGTTGATTTAAGAAATAGAAAAAATTGCTAATTACTATAATATCCTTATTTTAATTATATTCTATTAATTTATTTAATAACCTCTAATTTTTTTAATTAAATAAGATAGAAAATAGTAAAACATAAATGTTCAATTAAAAATACAATAACAAAAAAAAAAAAATTTATTCAAAAATATAGGAAGACATATCTCTTTAGATAGAGAAAAATAAGTACAATCATTTGTATATTTCAAATTTATGATTTTATGAAATTATTATCGAAAATTAGTTATTTTTTCATTCATATTTTTTGACAACAAAAATTATAGAAAGAAAGGAGAGAGAGAAACAGTGCATTAATTGCTAGTGCCACATCAGCTTATGGTGAAAGAAATGAGGCCATTTTTATCCTAAAATTTGGCTTATTCCATGGAATGAAGATCTTCCACCCCTCCCATGGAATTAGGAAATTCCACTCTTCCACCCATTTATTCAATTTACTTCCACTCTTGTTCGGCTGGAATAATCCACTTCTTCCACTCTTCCATTCTTATTCTACTTTGCCGAACGCCACCAAAAAGGAATTATAAGAAATTTGGTGAAAATGATTAAAGAAGAGAGGGCACTACAAAACACCATATTTATACGGAAATTATTTTGAAAAAAAAGGTTTGATGCTTATGATTATGAATAATATTTTCGAGTTTTATTATGCAAATATTTTACCTCACGTCAGGTTTTCTTGTAGTGTTTCGTGCCAACTGCAAGCCACAGATGCCAACAGCTACGCCGATTGATGCGAAAAGCGGGTACACCTTAACATCAAAAAAGAAAAAAAAATCTATCAGAAAATAAATATATTTTTTTACACAACTAATAAGGAGATAGACATAAAAAGAAAATTATAATACATTTTTCTGTTGCGAAAAAATATGTTATGAATTTATTCTCGGCAAAAGATTTACCTCTGGCCTCAACCATCTGTTTAAGGCGGAAGAAGCCATTGGAGCAGTAAGAATAGTGAAAGAAGTAGAATGACAAATAGAGAAGTTTTATTAACTTTAAAGTGTTGTGCGTTGAACTTGATGACCAGCCTTAATTATATAGTAGATTGAGGAACTAAATTTAGCAAAACAAAGAAGTCAAATATAACAAAATGCAACCGCTTCAACAAAATTATTGCTTTTAGTAGAAATAATGAACTGTTCCGTATGGTTCAATGAGACATTGCCAGGTCTGGCCTTTTTTTTTTTTTTTTTTTTGAGATAGTAGACAAATTACCTACTAAGATTTTAATTAATTAAAATAAAAAGATACAAGAGTTCAGATCCATGACCCGTATCATCATTATACAACTATCCGAAGATAAAACAAAAACATAAAAATTAGCTAAAACTACACTAAATTCATTATACATTATAATCCGAGAGGCCATTTTCTACAGTATTTTGCTATCAAAGCTTCACGTCAGTCATATTTTTTGTACCATTGGATTGAAAATCAAAGGCTCTTATCTAATGTCTGCTATATATGTTGGAATTTTTATGTGAATCATTAAAAATGAAATTATTCAATTCTTCTTTTGTAACCATCACAAAATCATTTCTCTAAAAAATTTAGATATTTTTATTCATATTATTATGTAGGAATGTGTATTGCGTGAGTAAGATGGATTAATATTTGACCTGTTATTAAGGACACAAATGAAAGAATATGATCGTGGTCATATATATCTGTATCCATATCACAAAATCATTTCTCTACAAAAAAACCTAGGGCAATAGCATTAACAATAAAGGAGGCCTGGACAGTATTTTTGTAAAATCATACTTAAATGGGCCACATGAAAAGTACCCAACAAAATACCTGCTGGCTACTTATAATGTCTTCCCAGAAAATAAATAAATTTATGATTATCATGTACTTAATATGAGAGCATTGACTTGTTTATGGCATTAATAAATATCCTTTTATGACTCTTTCTTTCTTTCTTTCTTTCCAATGTCAGTGTTACTTCAGCATCTTGACAACATGCCAAGACTAATTCGTACGATAAAAGAGGATCTAAAATTGATCACCTGAATTAATTAAGCTGGCAAATGAAAAATGAAAAGAAAAAAAAAAATCTAAAATCTAACTTTAATATAGGACCTCAAATGAAAGCTACTAGATCAAAACAACTGTATAATAACCCCCAATCAATAAAGAATTAGTAAAAAAAAAGTAGAAGCATGAATTATCTGAAAAAGGATCTACTGCATATGCACCAAGCAGGAATGTAGTGGTAACAAAATCGGCACTGGAATGCATCAATACACTATACAAGCAGAAAAGATGCAGACTATAAAAATATATTGATACAATTGATAAATGGACCACAATTACAACATAACAGGGGCCTAAATTTGAAATTCAAAATAATTCTAAACATTTTAGATTTGGAAATCAAATTCACATGACATCCATTATTTTTCATTAATAGCAAAGGATATACACACCTGAAAATATCCATATTTGAGAAATATCTAAATCCTACGAATTGGTAAAAAAAGTTTAATTTTAACCTTTTGTGTTTTTCTTCAGTTACTATTCAGTATTTTCATATGACATGGCTTACGCTCATTAAAAAAAATTCTAACTGATTTTAGATAAATTTGAGAGAGTTTAAAAGCTAATGAATCGGTAATTTGAATTCTCTATAAATCAAGTTTGAAATTAAAGCTTCGCCCAAAGAAAAAGAGAAATAAAATTATTTAATGTAAGTAAAAGTCATAATCATATAAGAAAAGGAAGTAATAAAGGTATAAATTGAATATTATCTACCAAATACCCTTTAAATACATCACTATAGTAAATTGAGAAACTAAAATAAGTTAGAGAAAGTTTAAACTAAAATTCATCCTTTTTTAAAGTTTTTGAACAAACATAAGGCATGTCATATCAAAAACTCTGGAAAGTACAAAGAAAAAATTGAGAAAAACTCAAAGGGTGAACTACATCACTATAGTAAATCAGTAAAGCGAAATCAAACTAACAAAATAAGAAAGATGAGAAACAAAATTAAACAATTATTCCAGAAGATATCCCTTCCATCAGAAAGCAGAATAAATAAATCAAACAAAAAAAATCTAATTGAAGGGGGAAAAATCAAGACAAAAGGCCCAAGTGTGTTTATCATTCTACACGGTGAAACCTACAATGATACTTAGATGATATGGGAAAAAATATATACACAAACTGAAGGAATTATGCTCTAGACCAAAGTATTGGACTAGAGATTAGATTATGCGAAACATGTTTATTCACTTCATATAAAAATGAGTGTATGGGTGACTAATATATTTACATATATTAGATCGATCATGAATGACACTTCGGGTTCACGTCATCAGAATACGTGATTCTGATAGTGGAACTGTGAATCAACGAATGACATTCTAAACCGTCCCTAATGATATGTAGGATGTTTATAGAGATAAATATACTTCAGGTAAGAAGCTACATATCCACACTAGTATATTCGTAGATTGGATGATCATGTTCTGCTGATCATGGACATACGGATGTCAAGTTTGGAATATAGGTACATGTTAGAGAACACATACTGGACTGACCACACCATGAGAATATGCATGGTATATGTCATTAGTGATTCTCATATGAATAGTGTGCTTGTTCCTACGATCTGAGGTCACCATAGATTCCTGTATGTGGAACTGCATACTTTAATATGATCCTACGTCATCCGTAATGCGATGATCATTAGGTACGCACAGAATCATGACGAGAAATGTGAGTGACCAAGATGGAATTTGTTCCTCTCGTCAAGAGGGAGATATCTTTGGGCCCCCTGATGAACTACGACTGAAGGAAATGCATGACCATGGTCAAAATGGATTAACATGTGTTGTTAATATCATTTTGTATTTACTCAGTCTAATTCTCGATCTGGAAAGAGACTTTGATCAAACTCAAGGATGACGGTTGGTTTGTGTTGGGGAACCCGTAGCCATGTACGTTACATGTGCAGCGGAACCTACAGGTTCAACCCTCCCTAGGATCATCGTTAAGGCAATAAAAGTACGAGATTAACTATTAAAATTTATACCTCGGATCTTCCTGATCCGGGAGATTACAGCGGATGTAGGTCTGAACTGCTACGCCTCGGTTCCTTCTCCTTCGTGCTCCTAAAGCTCGACTCGAACGAACTCTTTGTTTTTCCTAGGGAAAAGAAACCGATCGCTCGCTAGTCTTCAAAGCAGAAGATCTCTACTCGTATCTACGTCGAACTTCGAATCGTCAGAATAACTGGACTCGGCTAGACGCGTCTGGAAATACTTTCAGGAGGCTCTCTCTTTTTCTCTCTGTATTACGGCAGCCTGGAGGTTCTGTATTGTGTGTCTGATAGAGGGGGACTGCCATTTATACTAGAGAGGGAGGTGAAGGATTGCTCAGTTACCATAACTAAAATCCTAATTCCAGCGCTTATTCCGTTCCCAAAGGACCTATTCCGTTGCCAACGGAATAGGGTTTCCTAATCTGAAAACTTTGCTGCCAAGGAATTGACTGAGTTCTGTTGCCAACAGAACTGTGTTGAGATTTGCACAATCCATCATATCAATCATCCATTGATTGATTATTTCCCTCACCTTTTTATACAACATGTGTATAACCTTTTAAGAGCATTTCCTTCCCGACTAGACATTGTTCTATGTGTGACCGTGTAGGTTCCATTGAACGCTGGCAACGATCTTCTAAAGATCGTAAGTCATGAGTAACCTCTAGACTGGTGTCATGACTACCCATGTTAAATGAAATGAACAGCAATCATAAACCTATCCGAATAGACATTTGCTTATTCCTTTTGTTCTATGATATATGTCTTGATCACAAGGCATACCCCAAATACCGGCTTGCATCCAATAAAGAGTTTTCAATCATTCAAAAAAAAAAGATCACGGATAAAATGAAAGAAGTACTGACACCCGCGTTCGCGAACACACCAACCGCATGACAAGGATTAAGCTTGAGGAAAGTCCGTCCCCATGAATCAACAAGGCTATCAGAGCCTTAGAAACATCGCGACTCTGCCTACGCATGAGAGTAACCCGCGCGAGTGTCGAACCCTGGGGTGTGTGTGTGTGTGTGTGTGTGTGTGTATCCACCCATCAAAATACAAGTCTTAAAGAGGTCGTTCAATAGGGATTGTGGGAGTGATCTGGTGAGGTATGGCGCAGGTTAACCCAGACTGAGCAATCGGTCATTCTTCTAAGGCACGTGATGAGGTCCCAGAGGATGGTTCCGTCGAAGGAGCGGGTCCTTTCACTTCGATGGACGAACCGGTTCTTATTTATGCTGAAAAGGGGGACTAAAGAGCGAGAAGGATGCGGGTGCGTGAGCAAGAATTCATGCAAAGCATGGGAATCACACGAGTAAGGTAAGTCGGACGAGCAAGAGTAAGCTTGGAGAATTATGATGGGGGTAATTCATATAGCTGTTTACCCGGTATCTTGTATTTTATTTTCTACACTTTAGTTAGTATTTTAGTAGTTTATTTATATTCTAACCCAAGATCTCAGTTACTGCCAGAATCATATTTAATTGCACGAATTATAACAAAAAGGCCAAGATGTATAACTGTTGTTGAGGTATTTTCATCCTGTACGAATGGAGTTCATTGTGTGACCGTGTAGATTCCATTTAACGCTGGCAACGATCTTCTAAAGATCATAAGTCATGAGTAACCTCTAGACTGATGTCATGACTACCCATGTTAAATGAAATGATCAGCGATCATAAACCTATCTGACTAGACATTTGCTTATTCCTTTTTGTTCTACGATATACGTCTTGATCACAAGGCACGGTAATATGTCATCCTTGAGTTTGATCAAAGTCTCTTTCCTGATCGAGAATTAGACTGAGTAAATACAAAATTATATTAACAACACATGTTAATCCATTTTGAGCATGGCCATGTCTTTCCTTCAGTCCTAGTTCATCAGGGGGCCCAGAGATATCTCCCTCTTAACGAGAGGAAAAAATCCCATCTTGATCACTCACATTCCTCGTCATGATTCAGTGCATACCTAATGATGACCCTAATGATCATCCCATTACAGATGACGTAAGATTATATTAAAGTATTCAGTTCCTATAACAGGAATCCATGGTGACCTCAGGTCGTAGGAACAAGGACATTATTCATATCAGAATCACTAATGACATATACCATGCATATTCTCATAGTGTGGTCAGGCCAGTACGTGTTCGCTAACATGTGCCTATATTCCAGACTTGACATCCCTATGTCCATGATTAGCAGAACATGATCATCCAGCCTGCGAATATACTAGTGTGGATATGTAGCTTCTTCCCTGAAGTATGCCTATCTCTATAAATATCCTACATATCACTAGGGACAATTTAGAATGTCATTCGTTGGTTCACAGTTCTACTATCCGAACCACGTATTTTGATGATGTGAACCCCAAGTGTCATTCTTGGTTGATATAAGATTTACATTCACAACCCATACACACAGATATATAAGAAACAACCTTTATTGAATAAATAATAATGTCTCAATACAGAATCCATTTCCTAGCACAAATACATTTGGCCTAGGGCACTAATCCTACAGTCTCCCACTTGCAC
The DNA here is from genome assembly GCA_027726005.1 of Juncus effusus. NCBI lineage: Eukaryota > Viridiplantae > Streptophyta > Magnoliopsida > Poales > Juncaceae > Juncus > Juncus effusus. Next base: position 5,533,044 of record CM050898.1, read on the forward strand.
TAGGCCAACTCTAATCATCTTATGCGCATAGACCTAACATGACCCTCATGCTTCGCTTGCGGGAGTGGTTTAGTTAATGGATCGGCGACATTGTCGTCCGATGGCACTCTACACATTTTAACATCACCCCTTTGTATAATCTCTCTGATTAGATGGAAGCTTCGCAGTATGTGCTTGGACTTTTGGTGAGATCTCGGTTCCTTTGCTTGTGCGATCGCTCCATTGTTGTCACAATATAGATCCACTGGTTCCGAGATGCTCGGAACTACTCTTAGTTCCTCCAAAAAGTTCTTTATCCAAACAGCTTCTTTAGCCGCTTCTGCAGTGGCTATATACTCTGCTTCTGTTGAAGAATCTGATACAGTACATTGCTTGGAACTCTTCCATGTCACTGCGCCTCCATTTAGGCAAAATAAATAACCTGATTGCGATCTAAAGTCGTCTGAATCTGTCTGGAAGCTTGCGTCGCTGTAACCCTTTACAACGAGCTCGTCTTCCATACCTCCATAGACTAGGAACAGGTCCTTAGTTCTTCGTAAGTACTTAAGGATTCGTTTAACAGCTATCCAGTGACTTTCACCTCGATTAGACTGAAACCTGCTTGTTGCGCTCAATGAGTATATCATGGCATACATGATAGATCCTATAGCCGAAGCATATGGGATCTTATTCATGCGTCTTTGTTCCTGCTCACTTTAGGACACTGTGTCTTACTGAGAGAAACGTCATGTGACAAGGGCAAAATTCTTTTCTTGGATTCTTGCATTCTGAACCGTTTCATGAATTTGTCTATGTATGTACTTTGACTCAGACCTATAAGCCTTCTAGATCTATCTCTATAGATCCTGATTCCTAGCACGTAGGAGGTTTCTCCTAGGTCTTTCATCGAGAAATTATCTCCCAACCATTTCTTGATATTCAATAATGTTGGGACGTCATTTCCCATGAGTAATATGTCATCTACGTAAAGCACCAGGAATACTACCGTGCTCCCACTAAACTTCATGTAAACACAAGGCTCACCTTCACTTTTGGTAAAACCAAAACTTTTGATGACTTCATCAAAATGAAGGTTCCAGCTTCGAGACGCTTGCTTCAATCCATAGATGGATTTCTGAAGCTTGCAAACCTTACCAGAATTTTTAGGATCGACAAAACCCTCGTGTTGCATCAAATGCACGTCCTCGGTCAGATTTCCGTTTAGGAAAGTTGTTTTGACATTCATTTGCCATATTTCATAGACATAATATCCTGCTATGGCTAATAGAATTTTGATGGATTTAAGCATAGCTACAGGTGAGAAAGTCTCGTCATAGTCAATACCATGAACTTGTTTGAAACCTTTCGCCACAAGCCTTGCTTTGTAGGTTTGTACCTTTCCGTCCACGTCAGTCTTCTTCTTGAAGACCCACTTACATCCGATGGTCTTCAAGCCTTCAAATGGGTCAATCAAATTCCAAACTTGATTGTCCTGCATGGATTGCATCTCGGCTCTCATGGCCTCTAACCATTTCTGAGAGTCAGGACTCTTCATAGCATCTTGGTAGGACGTGGGTTCATCATCTATGAATGTCACATCATCATCATTAGACACGAGAAATCCGTATCTCTCGGGCTCATGACGAATCCTACTAGATCTACGTTGAGTCTGTTGTGTTTCAAGCTCGCCAACTCTTTGAGAGCTTGTTTGGTCTTCCGTCACAGGTTCTGTAACTGTAGGTGAGTCTCGAATTTCTTCGAGTTGTACTTTACTCCCACTGCTTCTCATAGAGACAAACTCTCTTTCCAAGAAGGCTCCATTGCGAGCAACAAACACTTTGTTCTCCGATGGGTGGTAAAAGTAATATCCTTTAGTTTCCTTAGGATATCCCACAAACAGGCACTTATCAGATTTGGGTCCGAGTTTATCGGAAAACTGACGTTTGACATAAGTCTCACATCCCCAAATTTTAAGAAAAGACAACTTGGGGCTTTTCTCCGTCCACATCTCATATGGCGTCTTTTGAACCTCTTTGGATGGAATCCTGTTCAGTATGAATGCGGCAGTCTCAAGAGCGTAACCCCAGAAAGACATCGAAAGACTTGTTTGACTCATCATCGATCGAACCATTCCATTGAGGAGTTCGTGGAGGAGTCAGTTGTGAAACTATTCCACATTCTCTGAGATGATCCTCAAATTCCTGACTCAGATATTCGCCTCCTCGATCAGATCGAAGTGCTTTAATCTTCTTGCCAAGTTGATTTTGTACTTCAGTCTTAAATTCTTTGTTCACTTCAAAGGATTCAGACTTGTGCTTCATTAGGTAGACATAACCATATCTACTGAAGTCGTCCGTGAAAGTTATGAAGTACCGATACCCACCTCCAGCCGGCGTACTCATTGGTCCACATACATCAGTATGTATGAGTTCTAATAAGTCATTGACCCTTTCACCAACTTTTGTGAAGGGTTTCTTAGTCATCTTGCCACGTAAACAAGACTCGCACGTCTCAAATGATTCCAAATCAAATGAGTCTAAAAGTCCATGAGAGTGGAGTTTAGAAATGCGTTTCTCATTTATATGGCATAAGCGACAGTGCCAGAGATATGTCGTATTTGAGTCATTCGGTTTAAATCGTTTAGTGTTGATGTTATATATGGACTTAAAATTCTCTTTCTTAAGATCTAGCACGTAAAGGCCTCTTTCTAATAGAACATTTCAATAGAAAAGATTATCCATTAAGATAGAACAATTATTATTCTCAATAACAAATTTATAACCATCCAAAGCTAGACTAGAAATAGAAATAATTTTTCTGCTCATAGCAGGTACGAAATAACAACTATTAAGTACTAATACAAGTCCACTAGGTAAAGTCAATAAATAAGTTCCTACGGCTAATGCAGCAACTCTTGCTCCATTTCCCACACGCAGGTCGACTTCGCCCTTAGCTAATCTTCTACTCCTTTGTAGTCCCTGCACATCATTACAAATGTGAGTACCACATCCGGTATCCAATACCCAAGATTTAGGAGTAAGTGAATTAGTTTCAATAACAAAAATACATGAAGCGGTAGTCACACTACCCTTCTTGATTTCGTCCTGATAGAGTTTGCAATTTCTCTTCCAATGGCCAACCTTGTTGCAATGGAAGCAAACTCCCTCCTTGTCTTTCTTGATCTTAGGTTTAGGCAACACCATGCCTTTACCCTTGCTCTTGTTCCTGGTCTTCTTACCCTTCTTCTTGTGAACCATTAGGACATCATCTTTGACAACATTTGTTTCATGTCCTCCTGTGCGTTCTTAAGCATCCCATGCAGCTCGGTGATGGATTTCTCCATCTGATGCATATTATAGTTCATGATGAATTGCTTAAAACTAGGAGGCAATGACCCGAGAATTATGTCAACAGCCAATTCTCTGGGCATAGCTGAACCAAGCCTCTCCAATTGATCAAGATAGCTCTTCATCTTGAGTACATGAGCACTCACAGATGAACATTCAACCATCTTCATATCAGTCAGAGAGACGGTCGCTTTGTAGCGCTCAACTTTAGCCTGCTCTTGGAACATTTCCCTGAGAGTTACGATCATATCGTAAGCACCCATGTCCTCCAGTTGCTTCTGAAGCTCGGAGGTCATGGTCGCTAGCATGAGACAAGCTATCTCTGTGTCGTCTTTGACGTATTTAGCATACGCATCTCGGGCAGCCCTTGCGGCTCCCTGTTCTGGTTCCTCTGGGTAAGCCTCTTCTATGACATACAGTTTATTGTCAGCCTTGAGAACAATTCTCAGGTTTCTAAATCAGTCAAGGAAGTTAGACCCATTGAGCTTATCCTTCTCAAGGACAGATCGCAAATTCAACCCAGTTGAATTATTATTATTTGCCATTATTCTACAAGTTAAAATATAAAGTGCCATTATTATTTATTCATTTGGGGTTGTTTTGTTTTTGGTGTTTCTTATATTGTACTCCCGCTATATTTCTTCAAATCAACCACCTTCAGTAGTATTGATTCGGAAACTTCAATTAGATGAGGTTTCATCGTGAGTCAAGATCCGTATTTCATTCAAAACATCACGGAAATAGTTTCTAGGAATATAATATTGGATATTATGATTTCCTAGAGTTTCGAAAAATAGTTTTTCGAAATCCGTTTTGGAAACGGAACTAAAACTAAAGGAAATACGAATCTCCAGCACGTCTCCGTTCCCAACGGAATAGTTCCGTTGAGAACGAAATAGTTCCGTTCCCAACGGAATAATGCTGATTTTGCGAGAAACCCTAATTTTTGTTATACATGGAATTTAAATATATAAATATGGTATGAACTTTAGATCTGTGATTGTTCTGTGATGTAATCTTGTGTGTGAATGCTTGTAATTTTATTTAATATCTATGGCAACCAGTGAGTTGTCCAAAGTTGTAATTATGGCAACCTGTGAGTTGTCCAAAATTGTAAATTATTTTTTCTAGCAATAGGATAGTTGTTAGGGTAGATATTATATCAAGACTACAAGACAAGGATCTTGGCGCCATTTTCGGAAGATGGCATTGGATCTTCGCACGCACACAAGGAAGGGTTCGTTGAAGATTACTCCTGCAATCTAAAAGATAGATCTAGGATTAGGAACCTCATGATCGCTCGTGAGGAAGAGCCTCATACCATATTTAACTTAGTTTTCTGTGATGTTTATATTCATAAATCTAAAACAAAATTCTTCAGAATGTTAAGTAAGGAAATGCTCCCCATGTCACTGAAGCCCTTGGTACTTACACAATCTTCCATGTCGGTCATGCCAAAGCTGAACATATGGGGGATTGTCTTTGTAAAGGAGGATATGCGGGAAATGGCGTCCAGCATGGGTCATGCCAAAGCTAACTGTGTTTCGGTCGGCTGGAACAATTTCAGCACATGTAAAATTTAATTCCGGTCGACTGGAACTTGTGTTCCGGTTGGCTGGAAAAATTCCAGCATATGTAAAATTTCAGCATCTAATGCTTTATTCTTTCACCAATTTATACATCACATGTATAACTGTTTCTAAGGTATTTTCTTCCCGTCCGACTGGAGTTCATTGTGTGACCGTGTAGGTTCTATTTAACGCTGGCAACGATCTTCTAAAGATCATAAGTCATGAGTAACCTCTAGACTGATGTCATGACTTCCCATGTTAAATGAAATAATCAACGATCATAAACCTATCTGAATAGACATTTGCTTATTCCCTTTGTTCTACGATATATGTCTTGATCACAAGGTATGGAAGTATGTCATCCTTGAGTTTGATCAAAGTATCTTTCCTGATCGAGAATTAGACTGAGTAAATACAAAATGATATTAACAACACATGTTAATCCATTTTGAGCATGGTCATGCATTTCCTTCAGTCCTAGTTCATCAGGGGGCCCAGAGATATCTCCCTCTTAACGAGAGGAACAAATCCCTTCTTGGGCACTCACATTCCTCGTCATGATTCAGTGCATACCTAATGATGACCCTAATGATCATCCCATTACGTATGACGTAAGATCATATTAAAGTATGCAGTTCCTCATATAGGAATCCATGGTGACCTCAGGTCGTAGGAACAAGCACACTATTCATATGAGAATCACTAATGACATATACCATGCATATTCTCATAGTGTGGTCAGTCCAGTACGTGTTCTCTAACACGTGCCTATATTCCAGACTTGACATCCCTATGTCCATGATCAGCAGAACATGATCATCTAGCCTGCGAATATACTAGTGTGGATATGTAGCTTCTTACCTGAAGTATGTCTATCTTTATAAACATCCTACATATCTCTAGGGATAATTTAGAATGTCATTCGTTGGTTCACAGTTCTACTATCAGAATCACGTATTCTGATGACATGAACCCGAAGTGTCATTCTTGGTTGATATAAGATATACATTCAGAACCCATACACACAGATATATAAGAAACAACCCTTATTGAATAAATAATAACGTCTTAATGCATAATCCATTTACTAGCACAAATACATTTGGCCTAGAGCACTAATCCTACAGTCTCCCACTTGCACTAGGCCAACTCTAAGCATCTTATGCCCATAGACCTAACATGACCCTCATGCTTCACTTGTGGGAGTGGTTTAGTTAATGGATCGGCGACATTGTCGTCCGATGGCACTCTACCCATTTGTCGCAGTATGTGCTTGGACTTTTGGTGAGATCTCGGTTCCTTTGCTTGTGCGATCGCTCCATTGTTATCACAATATCGATCCACTGGTTCCGAGATGCTCGAAACTACTCTTAGCTCCTCCAAAAAGTTCTTTATCCAACCTTTAGCCGCTTCTGCAGCGGCTATATACTCTGCTTCCGTTGAAGAATCTGCTACAGTACATTGCATGGAACTCTTCCACGTCACTGCGCCTCCATTTAGGCAAAATAAATAACCTGATTGCGATCTAAAGTCATCTGAGTCTGTCTGGAAGCTTGCGTCGGTGTAACCCTTTACAACGAGCTCGTCTTCCATACCTCCATAGACTACTTAGTTCTTCGTAAGTACTTAAGGATTCTTTTAACAGCTATCCAGTGACTTTCACCTGGATTAGACTGAAACCTGCTTGTTGCGCTCAATGAGTATGACACATCTGGTCTAGTACATATCATGGCATACATGATGGATCATATAGCCGAAGCATATGGGATCTTATTCATGCGTCTTCGTTCCTGCTCACTTGTAGGACACTGTCTCTTACTGAGAGAAACGCCATGTGACATGGGCAAAATTTCTTTCTTGGATTCATGCATTCTGAACCGTTTCATGACCTTGTCTATGTATGTACTTTGACTCAGACCTATAAGTCTTCTAGATCTATCTCTATAGATCCTGATTCCTAGCACGTATGAGGCTTTTCCTAGGTCTTTCATCGAGAAATTATCTCTCAACCATTTCTTGACGTTTAATAATGTTGGGACGTCATTTCCCATGAGTAATATGTCATCTACGTAAAGCACCAGGAATTCTACCGTGCTCCCATTGAACTTCATGTAAACACAAGGCTCACCTTCACTTTTGGTAAAAACTTTTGATGACTTCATCAAAACGAAGGTTCCAACTTCGAGATGCTTGCTTCAATCCATACATGGATTTCTGAAGCTTGCAAACCTTACCAGAATTTTTAGGATCGACAAAACCCTCGGGTTGCATCATATGCACGTCCTCGGTAAAATTTCCGTTTAGGAAAGCTGTTTTGACATCCATTTGCCATATTTCATAGTCATAATATGCTGCTATGGCTAATAGAATTCTGATGGATTTAAGCATAGCTACAGGTGAGAAAGTTTCGTCATAGTCAATACCATGAACTTGTTTGAAACCTTTCGCCACAAGCCTTGCTTTGTAGGTTTGTATCTTTTCGTCCACGTCAGTCTTCTTCTTGAAGACCCACTTACATCCGATGGTCTTCAAGCCTTCGGATGGGTCAATCAAATCCCAAACTTGATTGTCCTGCATGGATTGCATCTCGGCTCTCATGGCCTCTAACCATTTTTGAGAGTCAGGACTCTTCATAGCATCTTGGTAGGACGTGGGTTCATCATCTATGAATGTCACATCATCATCATTAGACACGAGAAATCCGTATCTCTCGGGCTCATGACGAATCCTACTAGATCTACGTTGAGTCTGTTGTGTTTCAAGCTCGCTAACCTTTTGAGAGCTTGTTTGGTCTTCCGTCACAGGTTCTATAACTGTAGGTGAGTCTCGAATTTCTTCGAGTTGTACTTTACTCCCACTGCTTCTCGTGGAGACAAATTCTCTTTTTAAGAAAGCACCTTTGCGGGCAACAAAGACTTTGTTTTCCGATGGGAGGTAAAAGTAATATCCTCTTGTCTCTTTAGGATATCCACGAACAGACACTTATCAGATTTGGGTCCGAGCTTATCGGAAGCTTGATGTTTCACATAAGCCTCACATCCCCAAATCTTAAGAAAAGATAGCCTGGGGCTATTCCCCGTCCATATCTCATATGGTGTCTTTTGAACCGCCTTTGATGGAATTTTGTTCAGTATGAATGCAGCTGTCTCAAGAGCATAACCCCAGAAAGACGTTGAAAGATTTGTTTGACTCATCATCGATCGAACCATATCCAATAAGGTTCGAGTCCTCCTTTCAGACACTCCATTCCACTGAGGAGTTCCTGGAGGAGTCAGTTGTGTAACTATTCCACATTCTCTGAGATGGTCCTCAAATCCTGACTCAGATATTCGCCTCCTCGATCAGATCGAAGTGCTTTAATCTTCTTGCCAAGTTGATTTTGTACTTCATTCTTAAATTCTTTGAACACTTCAAAGGACTCTGACTTGTGCTTCATTAGGTAGACATAACCATATCTACTGAAGTCGTCCGTGAAAGTTATGAAGTATCGATACCCACCTCTAGCCAGCTTACTCATTGGTCCACATACATCAGTATGTATGAGTTCTAATAAGTCATTGACCCTTTCACCAACTTTTGTGAAGGGTTTCTAAGTCATCTTGCCACGTAAACAAGACTCGCACGTCTCAAATGATTCCAAATCAAATTAGTCTAAAAGTCCATGAGAGTGGAGTATAGAAATGCGTTTCTCATTTCTATGGCCTAAGCGACAGTGCCAGAGGTATGTCGTATTTGAGTCATTCGGTTTAAATCGTTTAGTATTAATGTTATATATAATTCTCTTTCTTAAGATCTAGCACGTAAAGACCTCTTTCCAATAGAACATTTCCATAGAAAAGATTATCCTTTAAGATAGAACAATTATTATTCTCAATAACAAATTTATAACCATCCAAAGCTAGACTAGAAATAGAAATAATATTTCTGCTCATAGCAGGTACAAAATAACAATTATTAAGTACTAATACAAGTCTACTAGGCAAAGTCAATAAATAAGTTCCTACGGATAATGCAGCAACTCTTGCTCCATTTCCTACACGCAGGTCGACTTCGCCCTTAGGTAATCTTCTACTCCTTTGTAGTCCCTGCACATCATTACAAATGTCAGTACCACATCCGGTATCCAATACCCAAGATTTAGGAGTAAGTGAATTAGTTTCAATAACAAAAATACCTGAAGCGGTAGTCCCACTACCCTTCTTGATTTCGTCCTGATAGAGTTTGCAGTTTCTCTTCCATGGCCAACCTTGTTGCAATGGAAGCAAACTCCCTCCTTGTCTTTCTTGATCTTAGGTTTGGGCAACACCTTGCCTTTACCCTTGCTCTTGTTCCCGGTCTTCTTACCCTTCTTCTTGTGAACCATTAAGACGTCTTTGACAACATTTGTCTTGATGTCCTCCTGTGCGTTCTTAAGCATCCCATGCAACTCGGTGATGGATTTCTCCATCTGATGCATATTATAGTTCATGATGAATTGCTTAAAACTAGGAGGCAACGACCCAAGAATTATGTCAACAGCCAATTCTCTGGGCATAGCTGAACCAGGCCTCTCCAATTGATCAAAATAGCTTTTCATCTTTAGTACATGAGCACTCACAGATGAACCTTCAACCATCTTCGTATCAGTCAGAGAGACGGTCGCTCTGTAGCGCTCAACTCTAGCCTGCTCTTGGAACATTTCCTTGAGAGTTACGATCATATCGTAAGCACCCATGTCCTCCAGTTGCTTCTGAATCTCGGAGGTCATGGTCGCTAGCATGAGACAAGCTATCTCTGTGTCGTCTTTGACGTATTTAGCATACGCATCTCGGGCAGCCCTTGCGGCTCCCTATTCTGGTTCCTCTAGGTAAGCCTCTTCTATGACATACAGTTTATTGTCAGCCTTGAGAACAATTCTCAGGTTTCTAAATCAGTCAAGGAAGTTAGACCCATTGAGCTTATCCTTCTCAAGGATAGATCGCGAATTCAACCCAGTTGAATTATTATTATTTGCCATTATTCTACAAGTTAAAATGTAAAGTGCCATTAGTATATATTCATTGGGATCGTTTTGTGTTGGTGTTTCTTATATTGTACTCCCACTATTTTCTTCAAATCAAATACCTTCAGTAGTATTGATTCGGAAACATTCAACTGAGTGAAGTTTCATAGTGAGTCAAGATCCGTATTTCATTGAGCAGTAAGTGCGCTCCGGCGCAACCCTTAATGCTCAACTATTTAGGTAGGAACACTTTCTAATTGCATCATATGAAACACTTGCCTTTTATGGAATGAGTATCTTATACTCGGTGTATTATTCCATCTTGTGCCCTGAGCCCAAGTCCGACTTGCTTGCCCAGTTAAGTTTAACCATGTATGAATATCGGCAAAGTAGTTTCTAGCACACTCAGCTCAGGCAGGACCTGTGCTAGTTACTGCTTCCCGCGTATCCCTTTCCAAAGACAATCCCCCACACACTCAGCTCCGGCATGACCTATGTGGAAAACTGTCTGAGTACTGAGGGTTACAGTGACATGGGGGGCACTTCCTTACTTAACATTCTGAAGGATTTTATTTTATAATTATAAATATAAACATCACAGAAACTAAGTTAAATATGGTATGAGCCTAATCCTCACGAGTGATCATGAGGTTCCTAATTCTAGATCTATCTCTAGATTGCAGAAGTAATCTTCAACGAACCCTTCGTTGTGTGTGCGAAGATCCAATGCCATCTCCCGAAGATTGCGCCAAGATCTCTTGTCTTGAAGTCTTGAAATAATATCTATCCTAACAACTATCCTATTGTTAGTAAAGGTAATTTACAAGTTTGGACAACTCACAGGTTGCCATAATTATAACTTTGGACAACTCACTGGTTGCCATAGATATTAAATAAAATTACAAGCATTCACACACAAGATTACATCACAGAACAATCACAGATCTAAAGCTCATACCATATTTGTATATTTAAATTCCATGTATTACAAAAATTAGGGTTTCTCGCAAAATCAGCATTATTCCGTTAGGAACGGAACTATTCCGTTCTCAGCGGACTATTCCGTTCGCAACGGACTATTCCATTCTCAATGGACTTTTTCGTTCTCAACGGAGACGTGCTGGAAATTCGTTTTTACTTTAGTTTTAGTTCCGTTTCCAAAACGGATTTCGAAAAACTATTTTTCGAAACTCTAGAAAATCATAATATCCAATATTATATTTCTAGAAACTATTTTAGTGATGTTTTGAAATAATATTTTCAAAACCCTAGAATTAATTATACTTGAATTTACTAAATTTTAAATATAATCGACGATTATTACCTTAACGAACGCTCTGATGCCACTGTTGGGAAACCCTTAGCCATGTACGTTACATGCGCAGCGGAACCTACAGGTTAACCCTCCCTAGGGTCATTGTAAAGGAAATAAAGGTACGAGATTATGCTATTAAAATTTATACCTCGGATCTTCCTGATCCGGGAGAGTGAAGCGGATGTAGGTCTGAACGAACTTCCGTCTTGCTTCCTTCTCCTTCCTGGCTTCTGAAACTCGACCATGAGAATCTTCTTGCTCTTCCAAGGGACGAAGAACTTGATCGCTTGCTAATCACCAAGGCAGGAGATCTCTACTCGTATCCACGTCGAACTTCGAATAGACGGAATTACCGGACTCGGCTAGACGAGTCCGAAAATACTTTCCGAAATAACCCTCACAAAACTCTCTCTCTCTTGGTATTACGGCTGCCTCTAAGACTTCTAATTGTGTCTCTAATAGAGAGGGCATGCCCCTCTATTTATACTAGAGAGAGGGGTGAAAGAATGACAAGTTTCAATAAGGAAACCCTTCCAGCCGCCAGAGTTCCGGTTGGCCGGAAACTGTGTTCCGGTCGGCTGGAACAATTTCAGCACATGTAAAATTTAATTCCGGTCGACTGGAACTTGTGTTCCGGTTGGCCGGAACAATTCCAGCATATGTAAAATTTCAGCATCTAATGCTTTATTCTTTCACCAATTTATACATCACATGTATAACTGTTTCTAAGTTATTTTCTTCCCGTCCGAATGGAGTTCATTGTGTGACCGTGTAGGTTCCATTTAACGCTGGCAACGATCTTCTAAAGATCGTAAGTCATGAGTAACCTCTAGACTGATGTCATGACTTCCCATGTGAAATGAAATGATCAGCGATCATAAACCTATCTAAATAGACGTTTGCTTATTCCTTTTGTTCTACGATATGGAAGTATGTCATCCTTGAGTTTGATCAAAGTATCTTTCCTGATCGAGAATTAGACTGAGTAAATACAAAATGATATTAACAACACATGTTAATCCATTTTGAGCATGGCCATGCATTTCCTTCAGTCCTAGTTCATCAGGGGGCCCAGAGATATCTCCCTCTTAACGAGAGGAACAAATCCCATCTTGGTCACTCACATTCCTCGTCATGATTCAGGGCATACCTAATGATGACCCTAATGATCATCCCATTACGGATGACGTAAGATCATATTAAAGTATGCAGTTCCTCATACAGAAATCCATGGTGACCTCAGGTCGTAGGAATAAGCATACTATTCATATGAGAATCACTAATGACATATACCATGCATATTCTCATAGTGTGGTCAGTCCAGTACATATTCTCTAACACGCATCCATATTCCAGACTTGACATCCATATGTCCATGATCAGCACAACATGATCATCCAGTCTGTGAATATATTAGTGTGGATATGTAGCTTCTTACTTGAAGTATGTTTATCTCTTTAAACATCCTACATATCACTAGGGACGGTTTAGAATGTCATTCGTTGGTTCACAGTTCTACTATCAGAATCACGTATTCTGATGACGTGAACCCGAAGTGTCATTCATGGTCGATCTAATATATGTAAATATATTAGTCACCTATACACTCATTCATATATGAAATGAATAAACGCGTTTCTCATAATCTAATCTCTAGTCCAACACTTTGGCCTAGGGCGTAATTCATTCAGATCTGTGCTTGCGATCGAAACCAAGTTATTTTATTATATACCCTCACATCACACACAGCTTTTCTGGCGCCGTTTTCGGGGAGGCAAGCTAGATAATTTTAGATTCTTGTGGGATCGGATTCTTTTTTATCTTTTTATTTTTACTTTTTGTTTTTTCTTTTATTTTTCATAAAAGGGATAGGACGCTGGCCGAATCAGAACGTAAATACCTACTACGAAGCGGGATGAGCCGTATAGCAAATGTTCAACATCTATCAACGACCGTGGAAGAAGAAGCCGCGTCTGCTGTTTATTTTTCATTGTTTTTGTATTTTTTTTTTAATTCTTTTTTTTGTGTTTTTATTTTTTTTGACACAAAAAAGGTTACAAAACTTGATTTTGCACAAAATCAATACCACCACTCTTAAACTTTAGTATGTACAAGAGAAAAGTTCAAAATTTGTGAAAATTGGAAATATTAATGGATTTTGTGCCAAACCACCCTCACCACACTTAACTTTTGCAAGTTTAAGTGTAAATGAAGAAGTTTTGTGAAAAGAAAAATTAAAATAATAAAAGAGAAATATGACCTGACAGTGAGTTGCCTCTTGCTAGCGCTCCCGTTTAACGTCTCGAGCCCGATGCGTTTGCGCTCAGTTCTTCGTGATTTCCGCCTGGGGATACTCCCCAAACTCCTTCTTTTCCATCCACCTTGCGTCGTGGTTCTCATAGAAAGCCTTCAGCCTATTTCCATTCACCTTGAATGCTTCGTTTGCGTCACTGAAAATCTCGTAAACTCCAAAAGGCAAAATACTGGTTATTATAAAATGGCCTGTCCACCTGCTCTTCAACTTTCCGGGATGCAACCCCAACCGGGAGTTGAATAACAAAACCTTTTCACCCACTTCAAATGCTTTCTTGGTAATTATCTTGTCATGAGCGGTGGTTAACTTTTTCTTGTAAATTCGGGAGTTGTTATAGGCATCAAGCCTAAGTTCTTCCAACTCCTGAATTTGCAATTTCCCTCATTTCCGCATTCTTTGGGTAATCGAAATTGACTTTTTTAATGGCCCAAAAGGCTTTGTGCCACCGGCAGGTGGCAACTCTTTCCATACACAAGTTTGAAAGGAGTCGTCCCTATTGGTATTTTGTATGCGGTCCGATAGGCCCACAACGCATCCCCAAAGCCTTTGAGTCCAATCCTTGAGAGAAAGATTAACCACTTTCTCAAGGATTGATTTATTCTCTTTGTTCGTAACCTTGGTTTGTCCATTGGTTTGGGGATGGTATACAGTTGACATTCAGTGTTAGACATGGTAATTCTTTAACAGGTTGGCCATATATTTATTGTTGAAATGTGAGCCCCTATCGCTAATGATCGCTTTAGGAACTCCAAAACGCTGAAAGATGTTCTTCTTGAGAAACTCAATCACCGTTTTGGAGTTGGCATCTCTTGTTGGAATAGCTTAAACCCATTTAGAGACATAATCCACACACACAAGAATGTATAAATACCCATTGGATTGAGGAAAGGAACCCATGAAATCTATTCCCCAAACGTCCAAAAGCTCGTTGAGAGGCATTTCGTGTTTGCGGGATAGATTGCCTGTCTTTTGGCAGTTTTCACAACTCTTTACAAAGGAATGAGCGTCTTTGTAAAGAGTTGGCCAATAAATTCCACTTTGGAGCACTTTGTGGCTTGTGCGTTGGGCTCCAATGTGGCCCCCACATTCTGAAGAGTGACAAAAAGATAATACCGAGTTGAAGTCGTAACCAGGTACGCATCTCCGCACAATTTGATCGGAGCAGATTTTGTAGAGAAGTGGATCTTCCCAAAAATAGTAGCGCGAGTCGTTCTTGAATTTGTCCTTTTGAGCGTGAGAGAGCATGTTCGGCATTTGCCCGTCTCTAAAAGGTTGACGATATCCGCATACCAAGGCGTGTTTGCCAAAATTGCATAGAGGTGCTCGTCAGGAAATAACTCGTTGATCGGAAGAAAATCGCCTTCTTTCGTCGGGAGTCAACTAAGATGGTCGTCGACGAGATTCTCTGCGCCCTCTTGTCTCGTATCTCCACATTGAATTCTTGAAGGATGAGAAGCCATCGTAAGAGGTGTGGTTTGCACTCCTTCTTCTTCATCAAGTACTTCAAAGCTGCATGATCTGAAAACACAACCACTTTTGTTCCAACCAAATATGATCGGAACTTTTTCAATGGATATACAATAGATAATAATTCTTTTTCCGTGGTCGTGTAATTGCGTTGTGCATGATCAAGTGTCCTAGAAGCATAATAAATGAAATGAGGATCCTTACCGACCCGTTGGCCCAAGACGGCACTAACGCTCAATCCACTAGCGTCGCGCATGATCTCGAATGGGAGGTTCCAATCGGGTGGTTTGATTATCAGGGCGGTACACAACTTCTCCTTCAGGATGTTAAAAGCCTCTTTGCATGTGTCATCAAAGTCGAATTTGGCGTCTTTTTGGAGAAGGCGACACATCGGTTGCGCAGTCTTTCAGAAGTCGCGTATGAATCGCCTGTAAAATCCTGCGTGACCCAAGAATGAGCGCATATCCTTCAAATTTCGAGGGTAATGTAAATTCTTGATTACGTCGACTTTCGCCTTGTCCACCTCCAAGCCCTTCTCTGAAACAAGATGACCTAGTACAATTCCTTGGCTCACCATGAAGTGGCACTTTTCAAAATTCAAGACAAGATTAGATTCGACACACTTTTCCATTATTAGACCCAAATTGGTTAAACACTCATCAAAATGAGTTGCCATAAATGGAGAAGTCGTCCATAAAAACTTCTATAAATTTTGAAATGTATTCAGAGAAAATTGAAATCATACACCTTTGAAATGTACCTGGAGCATTGCATAACCCGAAAGGCATCCTTCGATACGCGAATGTACCGAAAGGACAAGTAAACGTCGTCTTTTGTTAGTCGGTAGGATCAATCGCGATCTGAAAGTAGTCTGTGTAGGATTAGTGCCCTAGGCCAAATGTATTTGTACTAGGAAATGGATTATGTATTAAGACATTATTATTTATTCAATAAAGGTTGTTTCTTATATATCTGTGTGTATGGGTTGTGAATGTAAATCTTGTATCAACCAAGAATGACACTTCGGGTTCACGTCATCAGAATACGTGATAATGATAGTAGAACTGTGAACCAACGAATGACATTCTAAATTGTCCCTAGTGATATGTAGGATGTTTATAGAGATAGACTTCAGGTAAGAAGCTACATATCCACACTAGTATATTCGCAGGCTGGATGATCATGTTCTGCTGATCATGGACATAGAGATGTCAAGTCTGGAATATAGGTACATGTTAGAGAACACGTACTGGACTGATCACACTATGAGAATATGCATGGTATATGTCATTAGTGATTCTCATATGAATAGTGTGCTTGTTCCTACGACCTGTGGAACTGCATACTTTAATATGATCTTGGGTCATTATTAGGTATGCACTGAATCATGACGAGGAATGTGAGTGACCAAGAAGGGATTTGTTCCTCTCATTAAGAGGGAGATATCTCTGGGCCCCCTGATGAACTAGGACTGAAGGAAATACATGGCCACGCTCAAAATGGATTAACATGTGTTGTTAATATCATTTTGTATTTACTCAGTCTAATTCTCGATCAGGAAAGATACTTTGATCAAACTCAAGGATGACATACTTCCATACCTTGTGATCAAGACATATATCGTAGAACAAAGGGAATAAGCAAATGTCTATTCAGATAGGTTTATGATCGCTGATCATTTCATTTAACATGGGTAGTCATGACATCAGTCTAGAGGTTACTCATGACTTACGATCTTTGGAAGATCGTTGCCAGCGTTAAATGGAACCTACACGGTCACACACAGAACAACGTCTAGTCGGGAAGGAAATGCTCTTAAATGGTTATACATGTGATGTATAAATAGGTGAAGAGAATAATCAATCATTGGATGATTGATTTGAATGATTGTGCAAAATTAGCATCGTTCCGTTGGCAACAGAACAGTTCCGTTGCCAACGGAACAATTCCGTTGGCAACAGAGCTCAGCCAGTTTCTCGACAGCCAAGTTTTCTGATTAGGAAACCCTATTCCATTGGCAACAGAATAGGTCCGTTGGGAACGGATAAGCGCTGTAATTAGGGTTTTAGTTATGGTAACTAAGCAATCCTTCGCCTCCCTCTCTAGTATAAATAGAGGGGCTGTCCCCCTCTATTAGATACACATGAAATACGGATCTTGACTCACTATGAAACTTCACTCAGTTGAATGTTTCCAAATCAATACTACTGAAGGTGTTTGATTTGAAGAAAATAGTGGGAGTACAATATAAGAAACACCAAAACAAAACAACCCCAATGAATAAATAATAATGGAACTTTACATTTTAACTTGTAGAATAATGGCAAATAACAATAATTCAACTGGGTTGAATTTGTGATCTATTCTTGAGAAGAATAAGCTCAATGGGTCTAACTTCCTTGACTGGTTTAGAAACATAAGAATTGTTCTCAAGGCTGACAAGAAACTGTATGTCATAGAAGAGGCTTACCCAGAGGAACCAGAACAGGGAGCCCCGAGGGCTGCCCGAGATGCGTATGCTAAATACGTCAAAGATGACACGGAGATAGCTTGTCTCATGCTAGCGACCATGACCTCCGAGCTTCAGAAGCAACTGGAGGACATGGGTGCTTACGATATGATCGTAACTCTCAAGGAAAATGTTCCAAGAGCAGGCTAGAGTTGAGCGCTACAAAGCGACCGTCTCTGTAACTGACATGATGATGGTCGAAGGTTCATCTGTGAGTGCTCATGTACTCAAGATGAAAAGCTATCTTGATCAATTGGAGAGGCTTGGTTCAGCTTTGCCCAGAGAATTGGCTGTTGACATAATTCTCGGGTCGTTGCCTCCTAGTTTTAAGCAATTCATCATGAACTATAATATGCATCAGTTCGAGAAATCCATCACCGAGTTGCATGGGATGCTTAAGAATGCACAGGAGGACATGAAGACAAATGTTGTCAAAGATGTCCTAATGGTTCACAAGAAAAAGGATAAGAAGACCGGGAACAAGAGCAAGGGTAAAGGTAAGGTGTTGCCTAAACCTAAGATCAAGAAAGACAAGGAGAGAGTTTGCTTCCATTGGAATAAGATGGCCATGGAAGAAAAATTGCAAACTCTATCAGGACGAAATCAAGAAGGGTATTGTGACTACCGCTTCAGGTATTTTGTTATTGAAACTAATTCACTTACTCCTAAATCTTGGGTATTGGATACCGGATGTTGTACTCACATTTGTAATGATGTGCAGGGACTACAAAGGAGTAGAAGATTAGCTAAGGGCGAAGTCGACCTGCGTGTGGGAAATGGAGCAAGAGTTGCTGCATTAGCCGTAGGAAATTATTTATTGACTTTGCCTAGTGGACTTGTATTAGTACTTAATAATTGTTATTTTGTACCTGCTATGAGCAGAAATATTATTTCTATTTCTAGTCTAGCTTTGGATGGTTATAAATTTGTTATTGAGAATAATAATTATTCTATCTTAAAGGATAATCTTTTCTATGGAAATGTTCTATTAGAAAGATGTCTTTACGTGCTAGATCTTAAGAAAGAGAATTATAAGTCCATATATAACATTAACACTAAATGATTTAAACCGAATGACTCAAATATGACATACCTTTGGCACTGTCTCTTAGGCCATATAAATGAGAAACACATTTCTAAACTCCACTCTCTTGGACTTTTAGACTCATTTGATTTGGAATCATTTGAGACGTGCGAGTCTTGTTTACTTGGCAAGATGACCATGAAACCCTTCACAAAAGTTGGTGAAAGGGTCAATGACTTATTAGAACTCATACATACTGATGTATGTGGACCAACGAGTACGCCGGCTAGAGGTGGGTATCGGTACTTCATAACTCCTAATTCTTTCACAAGTATATATGTGGTGTGCGAGTTTAGGGTGTCGATCCACTAGGACGCGTGGACTTAAATCTCAACTAATCAATCAAATATTGGAACTAGTATTTAGTTTTTAAAGATTTACGATGAGTTGTTTTTTTTGAAATAGTAAAAGGAAATAAACGAAAGAAATAAGATTTTTGATTTTTCAAATATTTAATTAAAGGTACTTTCAGGACAATTTGTTCAAGCATGTTATCATTAACAATCAAATATTTCAATCTTAAGATTTGCAAATAAATTCAAGTGCTTCAAGCTAAAAAAACTCAATTAATGATTTAATTTAGATCTAAACATAAATCACTCAATTCAATATTAAATAATAAATCCAACCAAAACTCAATTAATTAAACAAACTTAGACAAGTAATCATTTCATTAATTTGTCACAAAACATTTGTAATTTATAGATTTTAATCTAAACAACTAGCCAAGTAGCTAAATCAAATATTCAAACAATAGAATGTTCCATGACAACTTTCACAAATCCCCAAATCAAATCAATTAACTCAAGGTTTCAAACAAACTTAAACAAATCATCTCATCTCTAGTAAAGATCTACTCACTCATGTTCATAAAAACTATATTTACAAAGGACTTAAGCATGATACTCATTCAAGAAAAGAAGAAATAAGGAAAATAATTAAGGAAAATAAAATCAAACCCTAAAGTAAAGAGTCAAGCTAGAGCCCCTCCTTCTTGATTGATCTCGCCTCCCTTTCAATCCTTGCTCAAGCTAGAACAAGGACCCTTCTCCTTGTAAAAATTCAACCTCTCTTTCTACTCTTTAAAATTAGGGTTTTGTTCTTAGGTTATTAATGGTGGAAGAAAAAGAAGAAGAATGTGGATGGTGTAGAAATGGTGTGTAAGATGGATGTTTTAGAGAGAAAAGAGTGGTCATTTTATAGAGAAATTTGACCTAGAAAAGATTTGGAAATAGGGTTGTGTGACTAAAAATTTAGCTTGATCCGGATTTATTTTGGGATAGTAACTTGGGAGATACTTAGCACTTTTTTTCCTTCTTTCTTATTCAAAATCTGCTCGGGTAACTGTTGGGAGTTATCTAGTATTTACTATTTCAAACCCCAGATTGCACGCATGGCGCTCCCTGGTTGGACCATCTAAATTCTGAAATCTAATCCAACGATCCAGAACATGCCACGCGTCCCTGATCAAAAGAATATGTGAAAACGCGTTGCCACGTGGCATTCAACGATTGGTGAAAAAATAGAATCTTTGTACTAACTCCACCACGTGTCACATTCTGATTGGCTAGATGTTATTCTCGTATTGCACTGCTGACAGCTGCAGAAACTGCGTCCCGTATGGTCTCCATTTATTTCTACCGGCTGGTCCATTACCCGCTCAATCCTTTGTTCATAATGAAACAGAGGCTTCCATTCAAAAAATAAATTGAGAGATGAAAGATTCTCGTACTGATCAGCTCCTGCAGCGTGTCAGAGTGCAGAATGCGCGTGAAATGTGCTCTCCATTTTGAAACACCGAACGGCCCATTTCTTTCTAAAACGCGTGGTATAACTCGACCGGAGGTGCCCAGTCTAGAGTGGAACGGACGTGAAATCAACCGGTTAAGGAATAACACATTTTCCCCTAACACATTTTGCCATGCGGCATGATCTGAATGGGTGAAGTAAGATTCTCATATTGACGCATCAGAATATTCCCCAATCATCCTTATCCAAATCCAACTGCTTAAGCTATGTGTCAACCGTTGATTGGCCCAAGAATAATACTCGTGCACCGCTTGATTTCTGCGTTGACTGAGTTTTGAAGTGAATAATGAGATACGTGTCTTATTTGTATTGGTCCAGAAAAGAGTTGACCCGATCAAAGGTTGACTTTGACAAGGTTTGACTAGATAGATCTTCAATCGCCATTTCTGGGAGTTTTATAAGGCCGTTTTTGGCGAGGTTGGTACCGTTGGATTCGTCTCATCGAGCTCTTCGATTTGGTACCCAGTTTCACCACTTTTGAGACAGTTGACTTTTGGTCAGCTGAGTGATTTCTCGCGTTTGACTTTTCATCTTTTTGCGGATTTTGTAGGTTTTGGCTTGGATGGTTGGCGGGTAAGGGTTATAAGAAAATTGGAGAGGTGTGTGTAGGGTTTCTGCGGAGATTTGTTGAGAATTCAGCCATCCTTGGCCCAGAATTTGCAATTCGGCCCTTTATTTGGAGTTTGACTTTTCGACCAAATCATCCAAATATCATTTTCTTGGTCTTTTTACCTGAAAAATTACACAAAAATGTATTAAGAGTTTCAAATATTATTTTAATTAATTTTAATCATTTTTCCAATATTTATGTGATTTAATGGTGAATTTTATATTATAAAAGCCCTAAAAATGTGTATAAAAATACACATTACACCTGGCTCAGGAAATCGCGCATTTTCCAACAAGAAGAGCCTTGACGTCTCGGATCCATTACATCATGAATCAGGGATAATTCTAGAATTTATCACTACGTCTAGTACCATCCTTTCCCTCTAAAATCCGAGTAGGAGGACCCGCCGCACCCAAGTTTACAAGATTTATAAATACATATATAACAATTTATCAAACTATAAATTATCTAATAGAACATATATAAAAATACTTTATTCCACAAAGCAGGTTTTATCATTTGAAACAAAGTAAGGGGCTAAACCATTTGATTCACGCTTAATAAGAAAATCAACACTCACCTAAGAGAGAGAGAGAGAGAAGCTCACAAAGGAGAAAACACTCATACCAAGAGAAGAAGAACACAAGCACGAGAGGAGAACCTCTTGAGGAAATGCTAGCGAGACAAGCTCCAAATCCCGCTTCAAGGGCAGAAGCTCGAAGGAAAAGGGAGAGAGATGAAAAGGAATTGAATTTTTCCTTCTTAAAGATGGGAGAAAACCACTTTTACCGACTATTCCGTTCAGAAAGGAATTATTCCGTTCCAAACGGAATAAACCACAAAAACCACCGACATTGCCAGTGACATCCCGTTCTAGATGGAATATTCCGTTTAGAATGGAATATTCCATTCTGGGGAATTTTTTTTTTTGGGTTGGGTATCTTACATCACTCCCTCCTTAAAACAACATTTAGTCCTCATCAATCAGGGATAATTCTGAAATTTATCACTATGTCTAGTACCATCCTTTCCCTCAAAAATCCGAGTACGAGGACCCGCCGTACCCAAGTTTACAAGATTTATAAATACACATATAACAATTTATCAAACTATAAATTATCTAATAGAACATAAATAAAAATACTTTATTCCACAAAGCGGGGTCATTTGAAACAAAGTAAGGGGCTAAACCATTTGATTCACGCTTAATATTTAAATCAACACTCACCTAAGAGAGAGAGAGAGAGAGAGAGAGAGAGAGAGAGAGGGGCTCACAAAGAAGAAAGCACTCACAACAAGACAGGAAAACTCACACAAGAGAGAGAAAGAAAAGCTCACGCCAAGAGAAGAAGAACTCACCTAGAAGAACACAAGCACGAGAGGAGAACCCCTTGAGGAAACGCTAGCGAGACAAGCTCCAAATCCCGCTCAAGGGTGGAAGCTCGAAGGAGAAGGGAGAGAGATGAAAAGGAATTGAATTTTTTCCTTCTTAATGGTCGGAGAAAGCCACTTTTACTGGCTATTCAATTCAGAACAGAATTATTATGTTCAGAACGGAATAAACCATAAAAACCACCGAAATTAATTTTTTTTTCGTTGGGTATTTTATAATTATTTCCTTAACGAACACTCTGATGCCACTGTTGGGAAACCCATAGCAATGTACGTTACATTGCACAGCAGAACCTACGTGTTCAACCCTCCCTAGGATCATCGTTAAAAGAATAAAAGTACGAGATTAATCTATTAAAATTTATACCTCAAATCTTCTTGATCCGCGAGACAAAGAATGGATGTAGGTCCGAACGATACCAACTAGCAACCTTCTCCTTCCTGAAGCTCGACTCCGAGAACCTCTTTCTCTTCCAAGGGATGAAGAACTTGATCGCTCGCTTATCTCCAAAGTAGGAGATCTCTACTCGTATCCACGCGAACTTCAGACGTACGGAATAACCAGTCTCGGCAAGATGAGTCCGAAAATACATTCCGAAATTACCTCACAAGACTCTCTCTCTATTTCTGTATCACGACGGCCTCTAAGGCTTGAGAATTGTCTATCTAATAGAGAGGGACTGCCCTTATATTTATACTAGAGAGGGAGGCGAATGATTGCTCAGTTACCATAATTGAGAACCCTAACCTGCGTTTATTCCTTTCCCAACAGAACTATTCTGTTGGCAACGGAATAGGTATTTCCATAACAGGAAATGTGGCAACCAAGGTTATTACAATTTTCATATATATTCCGTTCAGAACGGAATTATTCCGTTCAGAATAGAATAACACTGTTTTGCATAATCAACAATCCAAAGTTGATTATTTCGTTCACCAATTTATACATCATATGTATATCTGTTTTGAGGTATTTTCATCCCGTATTAATGGAGCTCATTGTGTGACCATGTAGGTTCCATTTAACGTTAGCAACGATCTTCTAAAAATCGTAAGTCATGAGTAATCTCTAGACTGATATCATGACTACCCATGTTAAATCAAATGATCAGCGATCATAAACCTACTGAATAGACATTTGCTTATTCCTTTTGTTCTACAATATATGTCTTGATCACAAGTCATGGAAGTATGTCATCCTTAAGTTTGATCAAAGTTTCTTTCCTAATCAAGAATTAGATTGAGTAAATACAAAATGATATGAAGAACACATGTTAATCTATTTTGAGCATTGCCATCCATTTTCTTCAGTCCTAGTTCATCAGTGGGCCAAGAGATATCTCTCTCTTGACGAGGGGAACAAATGCCATCTTGCTCACTCACATTCCTCATCATGATTCAGTGCATACCTAATGATGATCATAATGTTCATCCCGTTACAGATGACATAGGATCATATTAAAGTATGCAATTCCACACACAGGAATCCATGGTGACCTCAGGTCGTAGGAACACGCACACTATTTGTATGAGAATCGCTAATGACATGTACCATGCATATTCTCATAGTGTGGTCAGTCCAGTACATGTTCTCTAATGTGTACCTCTATTCCAGACTTGACATCCCTATGTCCATGATCAGCAGAACATGATCATCGAGTCTGCGAATATACTAGTGTGGATATGTAGCTTCTTACTTGAAGTATGTTTATCTCTATAAACATCCTATATATCACTAGAGACAGTTTAGAATGTCCTTCGTTAGTTCACAGTTCTAGTATTATAATCACGTATTCTAATGACGTGAACCCGAAGTGTCATTCATGGTCGATCTAAAATATGTAAATATATTAGTCGACCATACACTCATTCATATATGAACAGAATAAATGTGTTTCTCATAATCTAATCTCTAGTCCAACACTTTGGCCTAGGGCATAATTCCTTCATCTATGTCCATGATCAGCAGAAAATGATCATCCAGTCCGCGAATATACTAGTGTGGATATGTACCTTCTTACCTGAAGTATGTTTATCTCTATAAATATTCTACATATCACTAGGGACAGTTTAGAATGTCATTCGTTAGTTCACAGTTCTACTATCAGAATCAGGAATTCTGATGACGTGAACCCGAAGTGTCATTCATGGTTGATATAAGATATATAACCTATACACACAGATATATAAGATACAACTTTTATTGAATAAATAATAATGTCTTAATACATAATCCATTTCCTAGCACAAATATATTTGGCCTAGGGCCCTAATCCTACAGTCTGTAGGTCTTTGCCCGACGGGCAAGGTGTAAAAGAATCTTTTTTTTACCTTAGGCTGCTTTCCAAGAGCTCTTATTTAAAGTCGCTAGCCTGACTAGTATTTTTAATTTTGAGATTCGTTCGGGTTGCCCCTCCGCCCCCGGCTCGCTCCATCCATTACTCGTGTAGTCTTTTGATTCCTGTTTCTCACATCGAGTTTTTCTTCTTCTGCCTCGAATAGTTTCAAGATTCTTGTGCATGTTGACTTGGTGTCATCAAATCCGAGCACCCTTATCGCCTAGATTCCTCTGTACTCCAATTCGGCTGGTGGTAAAGCGGGTAAAACCGTCGTTGAATTTCACACAATTTAGCAAAATAATTTATATTTCCCTATTATTCAATTTACGAGTATGAGTGGTAAATGAGTTTAGGGGTCGAACACAAGAAGGTGTGGCCTCAAGTTTTAACCAATATCAATATTTTTATCTAAAGAATTAAGTCTCATTCCAAGGGTTTGTAGGTATATTTTCAAAATTCAACTTTGTTCCAAAAATTCAGCACGTCACACTTTAAGATTATGATTCGTAACTAGACCAAATAAACTTCAAATTCAACAAACAAGATACCGTAGGAAACTAGAAAGAGAGATCTATGATGTGGGCCTTTACTGGTATTATTATTTTATTCAAGAATTTCGAGAAAATTACAGTTTGGTCCAGAACTTATTTCAGATTTACAATTAATTCAGCAGTAAATTCAGAAAATTATAGAAAAATCACCAAATCTTGAAAAATCCCAAAGGTTTCACAGAAATTCAACTATCAAGTTATGGATCAACTATCAAAATATTGTACAATTATGTGTTTTAGTTTGGAAGTTATTATGAAAATTTAGATCTAGATTCAAATATTGGATCTGACAGACCAGTACTTTTAAAATGGCGATATCTTCTAATCTCCTTAACAACTATGATTTTAAATTTGAGATTCAGATTCTACACTCCGAAATACTTCAATTAGAACCATTTTTATATTTTTATTATTGATTTTTGTATTTTTAAAAATTCAGAGAAGTGGAAACAGTAAATCAAAAATAGAAAAATAACAAATTTCGAAAATTAATATCTCACAATTTACGATTCAAAATTGGGCAAAATTTGATTTGAAATTTATCTACTAAATGAGAACTAAATTTTAAAAACATTTATTTGATTTTTTAGATCAGGAATGGATGAAATTAAAAGAAAAACACTGAAAAACAGAGAAAAATCAGCAGCTGGACAGAACTGGATTAGGATTTGATTTTCAATTGAAAAATAGGGATTTATAGGAAATTCATGAGGTGTAGCAATCATTAATCACTTTGGTTATAATTTCACAGATTTAGATGATGAATTTCAGCATTCTAAGCTAAGATTTACTCAAGAAAATTGATTCAAAAACTAGTTTATCTCAACACAGCCATTCTAAAACAAACTTGAATTAAATCATTCACAATTCCAAATTAGTCACACAAATACTAAGCTAAGTGTAACGACGCGAAAACTTGTCGTTTGTGTAATCACGTGTTAACAAAGAAATTTATAAGTCCCCTAGTTCATTAACAAAGTGTATATGTGGAATTGAGTTTAGGGTGTCGGACACAAGGAAGCAAGGCCTTAAATGTTTTAACGTTCGATTCTCACTTTTATTTTAGTGTTGTGGTTTGGAAAAGTTGTTGTTGTTGTTTTAAATAAGATAAGTTGCAAGAAAAAGATAAAAACAAATTTCTTTTTAAAAGTTTAAAAGAGAAATAGTAGGGAAATGATGACGATTTGTGTAACTTGAGAATCACTAATCACGAAAGACAGCA
This sequence comes from Juncus effusus, assembly GCA_027726005.1. Classification (NCBI taxonomy): domain Eukaryota; kingdom Viridiplantae; phylum Streptophyta; class Magnoliopsida; order Poales; family Juncaceae; genus Juncus; species Juncus effusus. The sequence goes on from CM050898.1 coordinate 5,559,534, forward strand.
AATTAATTATATGGTATTTATAAGCAAGGTTTAATTAATTTCCTTCCAAAAATCAATCAATAAACTCATCAAAATTCAGATCCATTCAAAAACTTCTATTTTTAAAATTTTCTTATATTTGATTCAACCCTTATTTGAATAAAAGAAAACTCTTCCAAGTCAATATTACTCAAACAAATCTAAACACTTCTTATAGATATTTCACGTCAAATCATTCTTCTAAATAACTCAACTTAGATCTCATAAAAAAAATGTGAAGATTAAATCTTAAAATACCATAATAAAATGCAAAGTTTCAGTTAAGATTTCATCAACAAAAGTCACACAAAAAGTCTTTCCCTACTCTTAAAACTACTCACTCATGTCCACAAAAACCATATTTACAAGTTCTTGATTCATTTTATTCATCCAAAAATAAAGGGGAAAATAAATCAAACCCTAAAGTTGCGAATCGTTCTCGATTTCTTCCCTTCTTGGTCGATTTGCCACTTGCTCCTTCTAGATTAAACACTTCCCTCTTTCAAAAATTCTACTCTCTCTTTTTACTCTCAAGAAATTAGGATTTGGAACTTGTGGACATTAATGGTGTGAAACAAAAGATGAAGAGTGAAAATGGTGAAAAATGGATGAAGAAATGTGTGTGATGATAGATATGAGAATGGTTGTATGAGTGGATAGATGAATGGATGTGTGAATGATTCCCTAGAGAGAGAAAAAGGGGGTATTTTTATAGAGAAGAATGACCTAGAAAATATTTGGAAATAAGGTTGTGGGACTAAAAATTTAACTTGATGCTGATTCTGAGTTGGGCAGCAATTTGGGGAATCTTTAACATTTTTTTGCCTTCATTTCCATTCAAATTCTGTCTGGGTGCAATTTTCGGGGTGCATTTATCATTTCCCTTCATTCTCATCCAACTCAAACAGATTGTACACGTGGCATGCCCTGATTAGCTCCACTAAATTCTTGAATTGAATCCGATGAACCAGATATAGCCACGTGTCCTGGTCAAAGGATTCCGTGACAACTCATCGCCACGTGTCGCGTTTTGATTGAAGGTAAGCATTCTCGTACTAACGAGTTTACGTATCTGCAGAAAACGCGTGAAGGTCGCCTCAATTTCCAATCACCAGAGAGTCCAGTGACCTCCCAAATTTGCGTTATGGGTGAAACGGAGAGCTCCTGTTCATAGGAAACCGGACAGAAGAATGTTTGATTCTGAAAGAAACGCGTTTTCTTTTACCCGTTTTGACACGTGGCAATATTTGATTGGTTAAACTCGAATCATCGTACTGATGATTCTACGTCTTCCTACGGACACGTCAGGCCTCTCCCCCAATCCACGGTTGACACGTGTCTTCTCTTTATCCAACTCCAACGAACCAGACACGTGTCAGCTTCGGATTTGCTGATTTTTACTGGAATTTGCCATGTGTCAGTTTATGATTGGTTGAACTTAAACTTCTTTTCCTTTGATTTCTATGCTGAACAAATTCTGAGGAAAATTTTGGCCACGTGTCGCGCTCTGAATAGTTGTACAGAATGTTGATCTGGTCCACGTTTGACTTTGACTAAGGTTGACCAAATTTTGTATCGCATTTTCTGGGAGTTCTATAAGGTGTTTTTTCGCGAGGTTCATACCGTTGGATTCGTATCGTCGTGCTCTTCGATTTGATACCCAGTTTGACCCCTTTTGGAACAGTTGACTTTTGGTCAACTGGGCGATTTCCCGGGTTTGACTTTTCGTCTTCTTGTGGATTTTGTAGATTTTAGCTTGGATGTCGGCGGATAAGGGTTATAAGAATTTTGGAGAAACATGTGTGGGGTTTTCGCGAAGATATGTGGAGAATCCGTCCATCCTTAGCCCAAGATTTGCAATTCGGCGCTTCACTTGGAGTTGACTTTTCACCCAAGTCCTCCAAATATTCGTTTCTCAGTCTTTTCACCTGAAAAATCACACAAAAGCGTATTAAGAGTTTCAAAAAATAATTTTTATTAATTTTAAACATTTTTCATACATTTGATGTGATTTAATGGTGAATTTTACATAATAAAAACCCTAAAAATGTGTATAAAAATACACATTACAAATCTCACCACACTTAAACAAAGCTTGCCCTCAAGCGTAAATTCAATCAAGTTTTAGGGTTTTTAGAATCAGTTTAAATTCATTTGAAAAGAAATTAAATTATTGCCATGTTATTAGTTGATTATTATAATAATACACGATTGTCAGGTGAATGTCTATTAATAATTTTAAAATCTCAAGGTCGTTTCAACTCGCCAATCTTTTGTCCTAATTATCCATTTTCCATAAAATAGTACCCTAAGAAAAATTTTCTACTTTAGCCCCCTAAGTTTCGCACAAAAGCTTCTGCTAAATTTTACTTCCCCCTTTGAAACAGATTGAAAGTTCACACACCCAATTTCCAAGCACAAAATTTGTGTCTAATGACACTAAAAATTATTTATTAAGAAGTATATCATATATACAATTTCCTTATTTTCTATTTTTATTTTTATTTTTTAATATTTAATAATCTGCTACCCCGGTCTTTGCCTCTCCGCGGCGGATCATATCCCTCTGGTCACTCCTAGCATACTCGGATTCGAGACCATGCACCCAGCTAACTGTACTATTTGTAAATTTGTTTGATTAAGCCTATAGCAGTATTAATCACTGAAAAATTGTTTGATTTCAACTTTCAAGGATTGAATTAATGAAGATGGCATGATATTAGTGTTGTTTGTTGTATTTCTGAAATAACGAGCTAGCTAAATGTGCTTCACCTTAATCCTATTTTGTTTGTTGCATTTTTGTTTTTTAACATACCTTCTTAATAGGGTTGATTTGAGTTGCAGAAATTGAACGACATTATATACTTTGCTCTTGGTGCCATAACTTCATGACTCTTTATCATCTTGATTTATGTCAAAACAATAGCAGAACCTAAAATACAATATAACAAGGATAACAAAAATAAACTTCCAAAAAGATCCCGGACAACAAAACCCAAGAAGCATTTAAACTCATTTCTGGATCATATGCATATTCAATCCTTATTACCAAGCACAAATATGCCATTATGAATGACAGTAGAAATTATGACTGACGCATGGACAAACTCAGACTACGATTCTAAACAAGTATTGTTACATGATATATTTGCTATTTATTATGAATGATAAAAATTCAGAGTTGGAACTATAGCGAAAGGATTTTTGTGAATAGAATGTAGCTAATTCGTTTAACCTATTTACAAATGCTTCAAAATTCCCATATAATCAAGAAATGTTTCATTTTGCATGGATTTATGAGAATGCTAATATAACCATGTGAAATAAATAAATTAATTATTTTAATTATTCAGTATTTTTTAGGAGGAACACTAGATTCAAAGTGAAAGATTGCTCGGACTGACGAGGGCGACGATAGGAAACGGCCTAAGGTTGAGTGAAATATTGACGGTCGAAAAGAATATGTTTTGTCACTTAGTAGTGGAACAATGTGCAATAGTTAGTTGTGTTGGCCTCGTTTTAAAATCCGATTTACTTGGAGAAGTATTATGCTTTGTAGCCTATAATGGTTTGGATTATGATTTATTTTATGGATCGAAATGCTACTAGATTATGATGCTGGATTACTCACATATTATACATTCATTGGAGTTTGGCTAATCAATATTTGTGCTACAATTTCAGTTTTTCTTTTTCTTTTTGTGTATGAGTTTGGAATGAATGAATTATTTATTTATTTTGAAGGAGAGAATGCAATTGCATACTCTCATCAATTTCATGAACTGAAAATATTATCCAACTTACACAACCTAAGAATAGATTACAAGCCACATAACATAATCGAAATAGAAAAGGTTGAAATGAAACAAAAGAAGAGGAAGGAGATTGAAGGCCGCACTCATGCTAGGTCGAGTAGAAGAGAGTTGCAGCCTGTCCCGCAGAAGACGTTGTCTGAATGCAGCCTTCTGTTAGCTAGCAGTTCGCTTGCCAGTGTGAAACACTGCTCTTTCCTCGGTCCAAGACCAGCTGCGGAGTTGTCGTTGCGGCACTGAGGACTACGATTAGTTTCCTTTCATATTTCCCATATACTCGACATCCAGATGAGGTCCCACCATTTCTGACTTTCCTTTTGACGCCCTCTTCGATTCATTAGCCAATTTTTCAAGTTATCGTTGCCTTTGCCAATTGTCCCTCCCCTGGCATCTTCCTTCACAAGTACCACACCCTTTTTGCGAAGCTATAAGAACCAAATAGGTGACCTATCGTCTCGTCTCCGTTCTGACAATTTGGACATACAGTAGGATGAGACCAACTCCGCTTCGCAAGGTCGTCTGCTGTTAAGATTCGGTTCTGAAGACACAACCAAATGAAGAACTTAAACTTTTGCGGACAACGCACCTTCCACAATCTCACATTCCATGTCGATAGTCGGCCATGTCTTCGTAACATTCGATAAGCTGACGAGGAGGAGTACCGCAGGTCACGCGACCACGCCATTTAATAATGGCTCCAATTTCTTCCTGAAATGATGCCCTATAGAAATCATGTAATTCGAAAGTTCTCGAAGAAAAAAAGATTTTGTTGTGTTAGGGATGTCGTCCAGGGTCACCGTACCGGTTGTCCCATAAATTTCTTGAACTGTTTTAGCTAGAGCAAAGTTAGTTTGGCTTGGTTTTGAGTTTCCATAGCCACTTAGTAAGAAGAGCATCATTCATTCTACATCATCAATTTAAATTCACTAATATTTCGCCTTCTATATTTGCAATGAGATGCTAAGCTCACCTACATTAGTAACCAAAAGCTCAATCTCATTTTTCCCTCCTATTCGCTCTTCCTTTTAACTGGGGGGCCCATCTGCGGAATTGTGCCACACCAAATTCTTGCTTATGGAATCCGCTATTGGGGATTTAACACGTCTCCTGGAGCGCTGGTACCTGACTCAGCCCGCGATCGGTTTGTGGATTGTGAAATCCCGTATGTACCGTTTAAATTTCCAAACTCTTGTATGATATGTACAAATGAAACGAGACACTTATCAGATTTGATTCTTGGGAATCTTGAGTGCTAACTGTACCCAAGTTATAGCGAGTTTATGTTATGGCCCGCATCAAGTGAAACCTGCTGATTGTACCGCCTAGAGAGGTCGGAATTCAACGAAACGAACACATGAATAGGCCCGTTGGGCCTTGGTAAAATCCGACATAGCAAATTATTAGTTTCTTTTTGGGTAACTTTGGGGCGGAAAAGTGAGAAAAAAAATATAACATGAATATGAACTGGTCAACTAAAAAGAATTATTCAGATCCATTTTGTAAATTCATTTTGTATTTTGTTTTTGTTTGCTTTTTGGTGAAAATGTTGGTAAACAACGCAGTTGTTTCATAGATCAGGTTCAATTTTTGTACTCTCTTTCAGTTGGATTTAAGAATAGTATATAAATATATAAGTACAAAAAAGATTTTATATAAATGTTGTAAAAGGAGGTAGAAATTAAAATTATAAAATATCCAAAGAATGAAAAATCAACTCTTGTAAGAGTATATAAATATCCAAAGTATAATAATAATATAGATATTTGTGTATAAGAATACAAATGTCCAAGTATAAGTACACTATATTCAAAGACATAACAAGAATAGCGTAAGATAGTGTAATAAACATCAAAAGACAGTATGTAGATTGCACCTTTTTAAGTAGTACTATCGTAAAATATTATAACAAAAAGAGTAAAATATCATAAAACACAAGTCATAATTTTAACCCCAACAGGCTTGACCAGATGCATATATGGTTTTTTTTTTTTGAATAATTACGGAGAGCTTGACTATCTCTCGCATATATCTATTAATCAAAGTCCAGTTTATACAAATCATCCTTGATAATAGAATTATGTTTTTTAGAAATAGTAAGAATAAAAGAAAAAACGAAGGTGGTGTTTTCTCAAAGTTTACACCTCAAAAGAATAAATACAGTGTTAGAATAATTGAGAAATTATTTCGCTTTCGACAGAGTGAGATAGCTCGTTTTTTTGGAGTCACGGCACAAGGCGTGGCCGATTTGTCCTTTTCCTCTTGTTGTGTGCGCAGCTCTCCTCCTCTATGTTTTCATCCTACCCTTGTCGGTTACGTCTCGCTATGGTTGCACTCCTGCCAGCTCGTAAACTAGATTCATATATAGTTGCTGTTCTTTTGACTGATAAAATGTACAAAAAGTGTAACAATACATTTATACTTAATTAGCAACTAACAAAATATGAAGTATACAGAAATTAAGTGGCAGAGTGCGCCACGGAACGGATCAGATCAATTTAGTCATGTAATTAGTAATGGACTCATGATAGCATGATACAAATTAATAGGTGGCAGGGTCCAACACGGAATGGATCAGATCTATTTAGTGGATAACCCTAACTGCAACGGTCAATTGTTTGCCTATATATACCAGACCTCTTCCTCCTCTTTTACTCACTATTTCTATATTCTCTCTGATTATTATTCTCAAGCTTTTGAATTCATTAATTCTCTTTTCTTCCAAGACAATCAAGAAACCTTTAAAGAAGCCATGGATCCTTCAGTCTTTTTGAGACTGTTGATCTTCAACCTGGCTGTTCGGCTCCCCTTGGGGGCTTCCACAGCTGCCACCGCCATCAAAGAGGCTCTTTCTTCAGCCTCTTTGTACGTCAGGATTAAGCTGGCAGATGGCCGGTTCTCAAAATCCGCTGCACTTCATATCGTCTCATGTGATGATGTGGGTTGGTTTGCAGCCCCAAAAGGGCCGGCTGTCGCTTTCGATTTCTCAAAACTAGAGCTGAACCAGTTTGCAAAAGGGGCAGTAAATCTCACACTTGAGGTGTATGCCTGCTTTGATGACTGCTGCCCTACAGTCGTTCCGTCTTCTCAAGATTGGGTCTTGGGGAGCACGACTCTGAAGATAGATCTCAGCAAATCAATGGAAGAACGAGTCATGGAGCATCACTCTGGATGGAGGGACGTAGAGATGAAAGACGGGCCCTGCTTCTCTCAGCTCCATGTTTCAGTTTGCACAGAGAAAGAAGAGCGATTTGTTTTCAAGGCGAGTAAAGGTCCAGCAGCAAGCAACTCTCGCGTCTGTCACGTTCAAGATTCTCAAAGATCCAGGTCAGTATTTTCTTACCTTTTCTCTCAAGATTCTGTCATGAGTGGTGGGAAAACAGGGGGTCTCAAACTCGTCAAAAAATGGATAAAGAAGAAGCTCGGCCTAGCTGATCAGAAGGCGCAGGACTGCTCAGTAACAGTGCAGGACAAATCAGGCTTGCCAGCTGCAGTTGCACTCATGACTGAACCATTCGTTCCGACTCTCGACACCAACAGCATTACTTCAGCGAAACCTGGATCTTGGCTGATCTTGCAGCCAAGAAACAGCGGCAAGTGGGAAGCATGGGGAAAGTTAAGCGCTTGGACAGAACCAGCAGAAGGAAGAATCACGTACAGGTTCGAAAGGCTGACGGATTCCTTGGACGGAATCCCTGTTTCTTACTCGTCGATAAGCCGAAAAGACGGCGGCAGATTCTCCATAGATCTACCGACAGATAGAACTCGGGGTTTTGTGATGTCGGCCAGTGTGAAAGGAGAAGGAAAGCGGCAGAGTTCCGCATTAAATGTTGAGGTGGCGGCAAAATTTGTCAGATCCAAAGAAGATTTAGCTGCCTATGTGGCTCTAGCGGCTGCACTTGACCTCTCTTCCGATGCTTGTCGAGCCTGCTCTTGAGTCCTCAGGCCTTCGTCATTCATTGATTGTTTCTTTACTTTTATGGATTCCTAGTTTATTTTTATTGATTCTTTTGTCTGTATTTTAGTTCATTCTTTATTTCATTAGCTATTTTTTATTGATTCCTAGTTTATTTGTTATATTTTATATATGTTGTTTTATTTCAGTTTTGTATTAGCTTGTTGGTACAAATCAATTAAGTAGTAGAATTTAGCTTTAGCAGTTTGCATGTATTAGCTTGATTCATTTTATTTTATTTTAATGAAAATTAGCTTACTTATTTGTTGCTCAGTTCTTGTTCGCCAGTATACCTGTTATTCCATCTTTACAGTATATCCGTTATTTCATCTTTACTTCAGATTAGCTTGCATTTATTGAATCAAGTTTTTGGGATATAAAATTCAGTATTAAGGCCACACCAAAACATATATATGACAGAATTAGCGCCAAATTCCAATTGTGCTTAAAAGTTGAACTCTTCAAACCAAATATATTTGTCTAGCGCAAATGTGCAATTTTTTTTATTTCTGATAAGTCAATAAAATGACAATGGCTTAATGCCAGCACACTAAGCCTCCTCCTCATTCGGATCAAGAAATTTGACTTTATTAATTCTGATAATTTCAAGGGTATGTAAGTAAAACTATCCAGCTAACCGGGTTCTGGATTTCATTTGATAGTACTGGAAGTGAATCAAAGATCATTTCAGTTTGGATTTTTGTAATGTAGTACACAATTATTTCACCCTAATATAAGTAGCGTATATAAAGTAGCATTTCGGTTTGTATTTCCAAGCCTTTATTATATACTGGTGTATTAAAAATATTTGCCCTCAAATACTATACCAGCACATGAAGGCTTTGAAAATTAAATTTCAGATGAAAGAAATTTGATTTTAATAAATTTAAATATTTCAGGGGTATGTAGGTAAAAATAACCAGCTAACTGTACTATTTGTAAATTTGTTTGATTAAGCCTATAGCCGTATTAATCACTGAAAAATTGTTTGATTTCAACTTTCAAGGATTGAATTAATGAAGATGGCATGATATTAGTGTTGTTTGTTGTATTTCTGAAATAACAAGCTAGCTAAATGTGCTTCACCTTTATCCTATTTTGTTTGTTGCATTTTTGTTTTTTAGCATACCTTCTTAATAGGGTTGATTTGAGTTGGAGAAATTGAACGACATTATATACTTTGCTCTTGGTGCCATAACTTCATGACTCTTTATCATCTTGATTTATGTCAAAACAATAGCAGAACCTAAAATACAATATAACAAGGATAACAAAAATAAACTTCTAAAAAGATCTCGGACGACAAAACCCAAGAAGCGTTTAAACTCATTTCTGGATCATATGCATATTCAATCCTTATTACCAAGCACAAATATGCCATTATGAATGACAGTAGAAATTATGACTGACGCATGGACAAACTCAGACTACGATTCTAAACAAGTATTGTTACATGATATATTTGCTATTTATTATGAATGATAAAAATTCTGAGTTGGCACTATAGCGAAAGGATTTTCGTGAATAGAATGTAGCTAATTCGTTAAACCTATTTACAAATGCTCCAAATTTCCCATATAATCAAGAAATGTTTCATTTTGCATGGATTTATGAGAATGCTAATATAACCATGTGAAATAAATATATTAATTATTTTAATTATTCAGTATTTTTTAGGAGGAACACTAGATTCAAAGTGAAAGATTGCTCGGACTGACGAGGGCGAACGATAGGAAACGGCCTAAGGTTGAGTGAAATATTGACGGTCGAAAAGAATATGTTTTGTCACTTAGTAGTGGATCAATGTGCAATAGTTAGTTGTGTTGACCTCGTTTTAAACTCCGATTTACTTGGAGAAGTATTATGCTTTGTAGCCTATAATGGTTTGGATTATGATTTATTTTATGGATCGAAATGCTACTAGATTATGATGCTGGATTACTCACATATTATACATTCATTGGAGTTTGGCTAATCAATATTTGTGCTACAATTTCAGTTTTTCTTTTTCTTTTTGTGTATGAGTTTGGAATGAATGAATTATTTATTTATTTTGAAGGAGAGAATGCAATTGCATACTCTCATCAATTTCATGAACTGAAAATATTATCCAACTTACACAACCTAAGAATAGATTACAAGCCACATAACATAATCGAAATAGAAAAGGTCGAAATGAAACAAAAGAAGAGGAAGGAGATTGAAGGCCGCACTCCTGCTAGGTCGAGTAGAAGAGAGTTGCAGCCTGTCCCGCAGAAGACGTTGTCTGAATGCAGCCTTCTGTTAGCTAGCAGTTCGCTTGCCAGAGTGAAACACTGCTCTTTCCTCGGTCCAAGACCAGCTGCGGAGTTGTCGTTGCGGCACTGAGGACTACGATTAGTTTCCTTTCATATTTCCCATATACTCGACATCCAGATGAGGTCCCACCATTTCTGACTTTCCTTTTGACGCCCTCTTCGATTCATTAGCCAATTTTTCAAGTTATCGTTGCCTTTGGCAATTGTCCCTCCCCTGGCCTCTTCCTTCACAAGTACCACACCCTTTTTGTGAAGCTATAAGAACCAAATAGGTGACCTATCGTCTCGTCTCCGTTCTGACAATTTGGACATACAGTAGGATGAGACCAACTCCGCTTCGCAAGGTCGTCTGCTGTTAAGATTCGGTTCTGAAGACACAACCAAATGA